>CM076076.1:32405471-32897971 GCA_038088235.1 Zacco platypus
CTACTTGCAACCAGAGCTCTGAACCAGTTTAAGGAACGAAAACAAAAAACAGGAAACAAAACAAAAACTAAAGTGTAATCGTTCTGAAGAAACGCTCATTTGAAGCCAACATTAACTGGTTAATAATGTTATTTTATCATTTGGTTTAAGATTTTAATCTGGCAGTCAGCCAATTATTAATTCAAATACGGCTTATGCAAATGTGACACTGTCCAACACGAGCGAAATGCCCGTGCTCCACTGCCAAGTCATAGGTAAGTCACTGGCAACACTTTTGAATTTCAGGAGTTTTTCCGAGGATACGTCAAAGTTAAAGCGTTTCATTTTCTCTTAAATGTATGACATGTGCATTTTGAAACGCATGTGTCCTTACACTTCTACTTTCTCTGCATCTCACGTCCTCATCATCGATCCCCTTCCTCCACTCTTGCAGACGCTTCTCAAAGTCCACCTGAAACAAACAGTTGCATGTGAAACAAAACCGAAAACTACCGTAAGCTCAAGAGAATTCAGTGTAAACGATTCAGTAGCTTTTCACTTTGGCCTTCGCCTGGTTTCGTTCCATCTGCAGGGCTCTCTCAAGAGATTTCCTAATCTTCTGTGACTCCTGGTATTTACTGCTGTAATGCTGCAATTGTTTGAACAACAACTTTAGATTCTCCAGGAGCTCCTTATTCTTCTGCTCCCATTGTTGAGCAAGATTTTTAAGAGTGAGAATGCCGGTCTTCTGTTTTTCCAGCTTCAGCTCCAGCTGAGCTCGAAGCCTCTCAGACTTCAGCTGTTGATCCTTCATCTCAGTTTTAAGAGCATTTATTTGAGTATCCCTCTCTGAGGAAAGAGCTGAAATCTCAGCCTGAAGTTCCCTGACAATCTTCTCAAACTCCTGAGCTTTTTCTTGAGATTGAACGCTCTCGATTTTGTTCATAGCCTGACAAGACACAAGTTTGCAAGTTAATTCAGCAATTCACCCACTCTTAAAGAGCAAAATCAATTTAAACCGATTAATCCATCTCACCTACGGACAAAATAAAATGCTCATTTTAAAACCATTTATTAATTTATTTAATTGTTTATAGAACCATTTTAAACTATGAATTAAATAAACTGCTTTAAATATGTCCATTTATTTTTTAATGAAATAAATACCTTGTGAGAAACGGCCTCGTTCAACTCATGCTCGAGAAACTCCTTTCTGCTTCTCCACTCAGCCCGTGACGTTTCATGAGCCAGCGTGAGATTGGCAACTTCCTCCTCGGCTCTTTCCAGCTGAGCGAAGGCGTTTCGCACCTGATGAGTCCGGTGTGAGAGGAATCAGTTTTAAACAGGTCAAGCAAAAGAAATTTGGGTGGAGTAATAGTATAAAAGTATCCCACCTGAGCAGAGAAAGTTTGGTTCTGCTCCATTAGTTCATGCATTTCTCTCTCTTTCTGACGATTTTCAGCTTTTAAATCTCGGCACTGCTTCAAAACCTCATGCACTCTGCTGAGAAGACTGTTCAAGAAAAAAAAAAATAAATAAAATAAAAAAAAATAGGTAAAATTCAATGACACTAATTAATGCACAACTAACAAACTACCAATGAGCAAATGTCATAGAATTTTACTTTTAGTGTGCAATGTTGCTTGCTATTTGAGCATGAAAAAGATATGCAAAGTTCCTCCAGCAGGAATTATTCTTTATCAGCGTCAGTTTCTGAACTCCCTGAAATGCCTCCATTTTAGCCTCGAGTTATCTTCTGGGAACGAACATATTCCTCATTTAAATAATTCCCGCTCATGATATGTGCTAAATAAATGGGTGGAGCCTGGTTGAGTTGGTTAGTAGTGTTGAAATTCACGGTTATGGAAGGGGTGGGACATTTCCCAAATATGCCCGAAGCACTCGACCAATCAAAACGCACTGGTCCAGCTGAACAATCAGAGCACATTGAGCTTTTAAGAAGGAGGGGCTTCATAAAACAGGAATTAAACCATTTCTGGCAGACAGGAGCTGAAACGATGTCAATGCCTCACCTCTCGTTCTTCTCCTGCAGCTCTAGCAGAGCAGCTTTATGGTCTTTCTCCAGTTCTTGTTGCTCTCTGAGCATTCGGTCCACCCTATGCTGCAGCTGGATAATCAGACCCTCTGTGGGCGAAAGAGAGAAATTCAACCAAATTCACACCAGAGTTTGGGTCACTCACTTCACACGGCATATAGAATACCCTTTTCTGAGATTATGTTGATCTGATCGGCCAGTTCTTTCTCCAGCGCACTTCTCATCTCTCGTCCATGTGCCAATTCTTTCCGGAGTCTGTTCACCAATTGTGGCGTACTCATTACGTCCTGCACTGGAGACCTGGAGATCAAGGATGAGAGAGTTAATGCCTTCACACACAGGACGCAGCAAGCGGTGGAATCAGTGCACGGCTGCCAACTTTCTACAGGACATTTCTCACTAGCGATGTAAAACAGAGCTGTTCTTTAGTAAACTTAGTTATGCTATTAGTAGAGACGCTGCTGTCGAACAGTTGAGAGACGCACAGACTGAGGTAATCCACACACGCTCAAACACTCTCTCTCTTTATAACAGTGTTAATAACTGCATTAGACTGCTATCCAGGCTGAAGCCTCTATTACTAGCTCTTAAAGTGACATTTGGAATTAGCAACAGAGGCTTGGGATTAGATGCATAATAAATTGGTTCCATAAAAACAAAAAAGCGTTTTCCATTAAAGCGTTTTAAGGACAAAAACCTGATAAATGTCTTGAAAGGCATCATCTGAACAATGTTTTGAGGTGTGTAACCATAGTATAAGTGGAATATCCGACTCTGTGCCATTGAATGGACGCCCACCTGACCGAGCTGCAAGCCACCGTGACAAGCTCTTGAAACTGAACTCTGGCGGGTTCTTGAAAGGGGCTGATGTTTGGAAACTCGGTGTAAAACGGTGAGCAGCAGCTGCTCTCACTGCTGGAGCTGGAGAAGGTCATGACAGCTACAGAGTGAGAGACAAAAGGTTAACAGACATGCAAGGATGGAATACAATCGCTCTAAGGTCACTCATTTGTTAATGGCATGCTAACATCTAACGCAAAGTTCATGGAGACAAACGGGTTAAAGGTGCAGTATGTAAATTTTAGCCGTGAGGTTGTGAATTGCAGTGTGTGACTCTAGACCACACAAGAGACAATTTTTTGAAATTGAGATTAATAAATCATCTGAAAGTAGAAAAAATAAGCTTTCCGACTATTTGAAAATCTGGAATCTAAGGCAGCAAGAAAAACAAAAAAAAAAAATAATAATAAATAATATTGAGAAAAATCACCTTTAAAGTTGTCCAAATGAAGTCCTTAGCAATGCATATCCACTCACAAAAGTTAATTTTTTTATACATTTACGGTAGGAAACTTGCAAAACATCTGTTGAAACTGATCTTTACTTAATATCCTAAGGATTTTTGGCATAAACAACAACAACCCTCATTCAAATCATTGTTGGGTATTTTCTACAAATATACCCGTACTACTTATGACTGCTTTTGTGGTCCAGGGTCACATATAGAGAAGCTACGGTGGCCAACACAGGACAAAGACATCATTGTATGAGACAGCAGAGAGTAGCCAGGCAAGCAAACACGCTCTGAAGTGTGTCCTTATAGGGCTACTGTATAAACATGGCGGCGCAAAATGGCGACTTCCATGTAAGGGGACCTGCGGTGTATGAAGATAGAGACGACTCATTCTAAAGGTATTAAACATAACGGCTCATTATGTAATGTCTTTATACAACTTAAAACAGTTATGTATATTATATTGCATTTCCTCAATATTACACATTGCACCTTTAAAACAATGAGAACAAGAGTTCTTCAAAAGTCTGACATTACAATAATTCAATTAGATGCATTTTACAGACAGTAAGTTAGCAAGTGTGAGAATGCGGCTACTAACGGGCTTTGGTGAGGAATTTATTCAGGTCATCATGTAGAGACAGATCATCAGCGTCATCTTCTATAAAACGAAACATGGATGCGATCATCAACTGACACAGAAAGACAGAAAGCAAGAGAGTCAGTGGAGAACATTCACAGACATCCAAACAACAGTACTGAACACTCACCCCTGTCTTTACGTCCAAAGGTACCATGTTGTATTTTGTAAAACCGCAGTAACACAGAACAAGCACCACCTGCACACATACACAGCGAATATAAAAACAGTATTTTATACCTTAAGACTGAAAGTACACATTCAAATGCTTTCCAGCACAGAAAAGAGAAATCTTTTCAAGTAGTGCTCACTGCAGAGCATCATAACCTCTGTCTCCACCCATTAAACGGGTTCAAGAGCTCAAGAGAGGTGGAGCTGGAGTTATGGGTAGGGTTAGGGTGTGGTTGGGGGATGCAGCTCCACCCATCATCCCTATGGGTCAAAAGAGGGGGAGCTGACCTCCAGCTCTGCAGTGAGTAGCCTCTCAATCTTTTTAAACCGTCCAATTTTAAAACATGTCAAGTTAATGGCATTAATGTTTTTAAATAAAACATTTATATGAATAAGAAGTTTAACATGTCTTTAATATGCAACAATTTTTGAAGAGGTTTCCAAAAGAAAGTAAATTAACAAATATTTATAAATTAACTTTTTATTCAGTTATGAGGGTCAACACCAAGGTCATGGGTTCGATTCCCAGAACATGCACGAACTGATAAAATACATACTTTATATAACAAACACACACCTTGGCAATCTGAAGCTCCAGCTCGATTCCCTGTCTGATTTTCTGTAACATGATGGATGCCTGTCTTGGGCTTAGCTGAAAATCAGCTGCATGTAGAAGGAAATAAAGGTAAGTGGTAGTTTATGCAAACGTGCATTTGTGTGGAACCATCGCACAGGGAGCCCGATCACTCGACAGGCCCTGTCGGCAGGAACCAGCATCTCTCTGTGTGGCGTCCAGGACTACGGCACTGCTCGGCTCTGCAGCCACACTGAGACAAACCACATCCATCAATTGCTCTGACCTGGAATCGAACCTGCAACCTTTTCATCCGCAGTCCAACTCCTTATCCACTGAGCTACTCAATATCTTCTCTATACCTTTCTGAACACGTCTCAATATTCCTCATTTAAATAATTCCCGCCCAAGGTATATGCAAAACAAAGGGGCAGGGCCTGATTGAGTTAGTTTTTAGTATGTCGAAACTCATGGTTATGGTAAGGGGTAGGATGTTTCCCCAAACATGCTCAAAGCAGTTGACCAATCAAAATACACTGGTCAAGCTGACCAATCAGAGCACATTGTGCTCTTCAGCAATACAGACAATGGAAAGGGGAAAAAAATTGTGCGTTTTATGAACATTCAAGCATGAAAACCTATTTTATCAGATATGGCATAACAGTTTGACTTTTTCCAGTGTTTAAGTGCTATAATCGGGTCCCCGGTGCATCTACCAACCAAGAAAACGTTTATAAAAAATAAAAAAATAAAAAAAGGGTAAAAGAAAAAGGGACAACCCAATAACTTTCAAAAAAAAAAAATTAGTCACTTAAATTTCAGTCCCCTTGTAACACAGGAAGGGGATCTTATGATATTACAGCCCCTTTTTATCTGCACGTTTCCCCCCCACGGTGCCGACATTTTGTTTGTTTTCGCAAGTGACAGTGTACCGGTTCAAACGCCACGTCAGGATGAGGCCATGTTGGACTGCTTTAGAGAAGGAGTTGTTGCCATGCAATCATTTTATGCCAGACTACTTCAAAAACGAGGGTCAATACACCACTGGATTTTCACAAAAGACATATGACGGCACATGCTAGTCGATGAGTTTAATCAACTCCACAGAAACGTCCAGTTTCATTCTAAAAAAGTCATAGCTTCAGTGTCGACTCCGGTTTGAACAATGTAAAGCTGAACACCGTGAGATTCTCCAGCTTTGTTGTTGTTGTTGCGCAACCGAAGCACAAGCTGTTAAAGCGCCACCCTCTTCTGGCAAGGGGGCCGGGAGCAGCAGCTCATTTGCATTTAAAGGGACACAAAAATGGCGTGTTTATGTTCGACCAAATTTGACAAGATAAATGATCTGTGGGGTATATTTTGAGCTGAAACTTCAGACACATTCTCAGGACATCAGAGACTCCCATTACATCATGTGAAAAGGTGCAGGTGCCCTTTAAAAGACCAGTCTGACAGGTTTGGATTTGCTACTCACCCTGCAGTATGCTGAAGAGTATTTCCAACATATTAGGAGACGGTGTCAAAAATAACCCATCACTGGACTCTCTCCCTTGTCTACAAAACAAGATGACACATTAACCAATACACTTAAAATAAACTTAACAGATGCTTTTATCCAAAATGACTTGCAAGCGAACACAAAACTAGACTACACAAGCTAGAATGGAAATAAAATGCAGAAAGGGCAGTACAAGTGTCACTAGTTTTATATACATTTTCTCAACAGGATTTCAAAACTAGTTTGCATTAGGGTTGTGAACATCAGATTTCATGTGGTATTTTGCTGTTCAGACTGAATGAATTTGCATCAAATGCCTCAAAACAAAGTGGGTAACCTAATAAGTTTCAAAAAGGCATTTGTATCGTAACCATCACCACATCACAGCTCACACTCTGTAGGCAAGGTCAAGGAGTCGATGACCGTCCATCATCTGGGTGATTTTGTTAATAGGCTCCTCAGGACACACACTGTTGATCTGTCAGAAGAACATCAGTCAATGTGAACATGTCTTTAAAATGTCATGGTGTGCGATGCGTCAAGAGATGACGTCAACTTACCCATGATAACAGTGCCGCTTCCTTAACCCCATTCAACTCCATGATAGACGCTAGAAATAGACAACTGCGTTCATTACACAGAATGTGAATTTATACCAATAGATACATCCACTACTGTGGCCGAGACCTCAACGTGATGCAGCTGAAAAAACGTGCAAAAAAAAAAACTATGCAAATTAAAAGCTGCAGTCTATAAGTTTTGCCTCTTCGTCACCATCTCCGTTTGAAACCAGTTATTAGTGGAATTATCATCACATGGGATGTGCATCGGCATGGCTCCTCAGCGCGGAAAATCTAAGGTTTGCCGTCAGTCACCACGTTGGTGTGGATACTCTACTTTGGAATCACAGATTCTATGTCTTTGAAGTATGACCAAAATAAGAGCCTTCACCAGAAAACATCATCTGAAGAAGTTTGTTCTGACCAACCGGGAAAAAAAACAACAAAAAAAACAGTATTACAAATCACGCTGCCAATGGTGATTAAATCAGACTGTGCAAAATATTATTATCGTTATACTACGTTCTCAAATTGTTAATGTTAAAAAAAAAAAAATCAGCATTGGGCGACTACTTGCATTTAGTGAATTAGCGCAGTCATTCCCAAACTGTGGTCCGTGAGGGTACTGCAGGTGGTCCGTGGAAAGGCAAAATAAAATAATATTTTACCTTCATAAATAAATAAATTAAATATGTGGCAGCCATTGTGTGCAGTAAACTTTCTTTTCACAAGCCTGTTGCACACTGATGTGATGACTAGTTATAGTAGTGCTTGTAAGCCTATTTAGAGGTGCGGAATAATTCAGGTAAGTCTGTGTGTAGACATTTTATTATGTGTGTTATGAGGTGGTCCGCAAAATTTTTTGATTACAAATAGTGGTCCACACACACAAAAAGTTTGAAAAACCCTGAATTAGCGTTACTTGTAGATCTTTTGCTTTTGTCTATGGGTGAATCTCCAGTTGTTGCTGATGATTGTCATTTGTGAATTACAAAAATGGTAAATTTAATTATTCCAGCTATGATAGAAGGCTATAAATGATCAGCTACCAGCAGCATCCTCGCATGCCATATAGGATAAAGACTTGAAGCGATACAGCTACGGCTACTGGGCATGCGCACATCAATATTGCGTAATTAAATATTTATTTAATTTAATAACTGTATTTGTAGTATTGTAAGGGTAGGTTTAGGGTTGGAGGAGGGGTAGAGGTTAATAAAACACAATTTTATAAGTAGCACATTTAATTTACTGTTATTCATCCTAAGGTTTTGCCTCACTTCCGGCCGTAGCTGTATCCCTTCTAGACAACCGCCATGTAGCTTATTAGGTGGGACTGCGTCATAAGCGTGACGTAATGACGCAAAAACAAACGGCTGCATGCACGAATTTCCCGCGGAAACCCACCAGTATAGCTGGAATTAGAAAACATTATTATAAGCTTACCGTTGGGAATCGTGCTAAAATAAGGAGATAGTTTTGAACAGTGGCTAATTATATACTTGCTCAAATTGACTTTGGACAATTTATCCCCCCCAAAATAAATAAATAAATATTACGGACTGCAGCTTTAAGAAAACAACAACACAGGCACATACAAATACTTAACATTGAAAACAGTTGTACTCGAGACCTCAACTGGTTAAATGTGTTAAGTATTTCACAACTTTTTACCTCATTAAAATGTGAAAAGCGAACGGTTTCAAAGGCTTAAAAAGCGCGCGAACACGTGATTTGGTTTATCTCTGACGTTTCAACAACGCCAACAGAAATGTCAACATGAAATATTCTATAATAGAAGCTATCATCATATAAATTAATGAACGTGAGATGTTTTACCGTGTTTGATTGCCCGAGACACTCGCTAAAACCCCTCAGCAAAACTATTAATCACACAGCAGGGCGTTCAACGGTCGTTTAAATGGATGACGCAATACCCCGCCCTCTATACTCATTGGCTTACGTAAATTACGTAGCCAATGGAAACACTCCTCTTTACGAAATGGCGCAAATTCTCGTAATAATCAGCGTTACTAAAGTCGTTTTAATTTGAATTAAGTCAGACAAAGTAAGGAAAATAAATATAAACTGGGTGCGGTTGAAAAACCTCAATTTAATTGTGATATCAACCCTTAATTTGCGAAATAACTTGGTTTGATTTATTTTCATTTTCTAGCTATATGTTAAAATGCAACCTATTTCTTAAAAAAATATATTTTGTATTAAATGTTTCATGCGTCACATTTGAATTATAATAATAGTGTAAAAATGCTTTCACTTCAGCAACAATCTGTCAAAAGAGAGCAAACTTTGACCTACAGTATATTCCAAAGCATTCATTGTTTAATAAATTACAACCATTTAAGTTTGTAAACTCCATTTTCACGTAAAGCACAAAATAGATGATGACAGCTGTAAGTTAAGATCTTAAACTAAATGTAAATGCTATTTCTAATATTATAACCTTCCAAAGTTTCACCCTCTAAATAACAAAATTATCAAATAAGGCACACGTTCAGTGATTTAGCAGATGATACATGTTTGAAAGCAATCCTCTAGGATTTTTTGACAGGTATCTTACCACCTAAAAAAAATGAAACTTTCCATAAATTTAGTTCATGAATCCAGTCCTAGTGATGATCACTCGTAGAAATACTTTTTGTTGAACATCTGGTTAATTGTTTAAAGATGTGATGCAGTTAACAATGTCATAATCTAACCTGTTTCTTAATTGATTAAATCATTGTTTCACATCCGTTTGATCTGACTGGTACATCTTAACTTTTAATTAGTCCAAGTCTCAGTCTAAGTACAAGTCTAAGTACAAGTCTCAGTCCAAGTCTAAATCCAAGTCTAAGTACAAGTCTAAGTACAAGTCTCAGTCCAAGTCTCAGTCCAAGTCTAAGTACAAGTCTAAGTACAAGTCTAAGTACAAGTCTCAGTCCAAGTCTAAGTACAAGTCTAAGTACAAGTCTCAGTCCAAGTCTAAATCCAAGTCTAAGTACAAGTCTCAGTCCAAGTCTAAATACAAGTCTCAGTACAAGTCTCAGTCCAAGTCTAAATCCAAGTCTAAGTACAAGTCTCAGTCCAAGTCTAAGTACAAGTCTAAGTACAAGTCTCAGTCCAAGTCTAAATACAAGTCTAAGTACAAGTCTCAGTCCAAGTCTAAGTACAAGTCTCAGTCCAAGTCTAAATCCAAGTCTAAGTACAAGTCTCAGTCCAAGTCTCAGTCCAAGTCTAAGTACAAGTCTCAGTACAAGTCTAAATCCAAGTCTAAATCCAAGTCTGAGTACAAGTCTAAGTACAAGTCTCAGTCCAAGTCTAAATCCAAGTCTAAATCCAAGTCTAAGTACAAGTCTCAGTCCAAGTCTAAATACAAGTCTAAGTACAAGTCTAAGTACAAGTCTCAGTCCAAGTCTAAATCCAAGTCTAAATCCAAGTCTGAGTACAAGTCTGAGTACAAGTCTCAGTCCAAGTCTAAATACAAGTCTAAGTACAAGTCTCAGTTCAAGTCTAAATCCAAGTCTCAGTCCAAGTCTAAATCCAAGTCTAAGTCCAAGTCTCAGTCTCTCTCTGCTAAGCAGTTCAACATCCAAAAATATTGCACATTTAAAAAAAAAAAAAGTACATTTATAGAAGTACATTTAGTATTTATTAAACTTGATTGTTTTACTGTCATTTTTTATTTTATTAATTTTTTGTTCTTACAAATTTACAGTATAACACCATTTCTAAAACACAGAACACAAAACAGAATAACTGTTTCCAAACAACCTCTGCAAACACTCCTAAGATATATTGGCTTTCAACTGCATTTACATGCATGGCTGACAAACCTGTCAATGATTTGAAATAAAAGATTTTATTATCAAAGAACAAGAAACACATGTAAATATTATACAGATACAACCAATTGCATAAAGAGGACAGTAATTAAGATCACTGCATCCCATAATAATAATAATAATAACTTATTTGCAATGGGAAAACATAAGAAAAAGGAATAGTTGGAATGTGTTGAATCCTCAAATTTACACCTTAATCCTGAACTTCATCTGTGGAGAGAGAGAGAGAGAGAGAAAGAGGTGTCAGAAAATGCAATTGAAAAATGAGAACAAATTACATTTTTAAAGTGAGACACTAGTTGTTACAGTAGAATAGATTTGGCTGGAGTACAACTGACAACATCAGGTGAAATGATCAGAAATGCAGTGACACCACCACCAGACATACACAACACACCTGAGCAGTAGGACAGTAGAAATGTGTCAACCGGTCAAATTTGTCCACATCATTTATATCAGGCTATATGGTCTTCATTTGGATGTATATCAGTGGACATGATTACTGTATGTTATTTACATGCAGAAGGGACACAGACATTATACTAGGGATGCACGATATATTGGCCGATATATGTTCATTTTTAATGTTATCATCATCGGCCCGATAAGAAAACTTGGCCAATATATATTAACGCCGATAAATAATGTATTATTTCCTTCAGATGAGCACTGTCTGCCATGATTGTTTTGAAATGCTTGAAATATGATTTAAATCACTTCAAAAAGGAAAATACAGTTAAGTGCAACATGTTCTGCACATATGGCAAGCCGTTTTGACTTTAATTCAATTTCAGGAGATGAACTTGTGATAAACAATTACATTTTCACTAGTTAAAATGTTAATTCTTGATATCAGGAATTCAATTTCCACTAGTATAAACTATAATTCTTGATATCTGTAATTGTATTTTTGCTAGTGAAATCTCGCCATAGGCTGCCATTCAAATTCAATTGCTGATATCAAGAATTAATTTCTTACTAGTAAAAATGTTCATTTCTGATATCATGAATGTGATTTTCACTAGTAAGAAAGCCGTTTTAGATATCAGAAATTATATTGATATCAGGAATTCATTTTCAGATATCAGAAATGATCATTTTTACTAGTAAGAATTGAATTCCTGATATGTGAAACTGGAATTTCAACTAGTAAGAAATTAATTCTTGATATCAACAATTGAATTTGAATGGCAGTCTATGGAGAGATTTCACTAGTGAAAATACAATTACAGATATCAAGAATTATAGTTTATACTAGTGGAAATTGAATTGTTGATATCACAAGTTCATCTCCTGAAAATGAATAAAAGTCAAAACGGCTTGCCATACGTCTGTCATACAGACTTATTTAGTGGTCATACCGGCCACCAAACTCACAAAGCCACAGTTCACTTTAGTAAATGAACACCAGAGTGTGAGTGACAGAAGCCCACAGAGAGGAAAGACACCTGCAGGTTTAAAGGAATGATAACTGGCCCATATAACAGCGAACACGTACAGTTAAATACTTAGATCAGCGCGGCGAGTCACTGTGTTCCCTAAACAGACACACAGCAAATACTTCAACACACCTGCAACTGCCAAACAAAACTGGAATTTAAATAAAACACTTTCCCATGCATTATAATTAGTGATGCAAAGAAAGTTATTTTCTGCCGAAACAGTTTCATTTAGATCAAAACCAAAACCAGAAATAAAGTTTTGAAAAATAAATGAATCACAATTACTTAATAATCAACACTAAAATAGGTTTGTTGCATTAATTTAATTCACATTTATTAATTATATAAAGTACATTTATAAGCCAATTCATTATTGAAATATAAACATTTAAACGATTGCAATAAAATAAATTAATGTAAGATTTGTTTGGACAAAAAAATATATATAATGAATATGTATTATAGTGTAAATATTTATCTAGAGTTATTTTTTTCCCAGCCAACTAAATAGTAAACGTAACATTGCATGATGTTCACAAGCTGTTTTACTGACGTCTTTCCAGTTGAAACTTAAGCGATTACATGAAACATGATGCATTTCTGTCTCTTTCAACATAACGATACCGATTTGATGTTCATTCATGTTTATTTCATGCTATAACCAGCAGTAAAGCGTAAGAGATGATCGGTTTATTAAAATTTTGTGATTATTATGCTACATTATATCAAGTTTCCATCATATTTCAACTGAAAACAGAACAGATTAAAAGATCTCGGTTCATCAAAATGAAGATAAAAACGAGAAATCGTTATTGCCAACCCATCTTATCCATGTGAAGGAAATAGACACGCGCCAACAAGTCAACGTAATGGTTTCGGTTAACTATTTTGAGCTTCCAAAACGGTTTCATTTTTTCAATGCATCACTAATTTACCATGTGCTCTGGATCTTCATACCAGTTCTTGGTTCACGTCTACAGAGAGCTTTTTTGTTTATTGTACCTGTTTGGAAGTGGAGGATTTGGGGGACCTGTTTCGGGGAGACTTTCTCAGAGTGGAGTCCAGAGGAGACCTGCCGCTCACTGCTGAACGCAGGGCACGACCGGCCACGGCGGGAGATTTGCGGGCGCTGTTACGCAGCTTGTTGAGACCGCGCTGCAGCCTGCTGTCAACACGAACTTTGTTCTTTGGTGTGTTTTCAACCGTGAACATCAAAGACTGCCTTCGCTCGGCCTAAAGACGAAAGAGTGAAGCAAAGAAATATTATTATTGTATGAAGCAAACCCTTTTACCTAGCCATCTAAATCAGGACATTCAACATGCTTCCAAAGAGCTGGTTATCCCATAGCCCTAAAAATCAACAAACATTTAGCATTTTTGACGTATGTTACAGTTTTTAATAAGTTTTAAGAATAGCAGTACTCATAATAATACAAAGAGGCTTAATATTGCATAATCAATGCTATTTTATTCTTGTAATTTAAGCATTAGTCTTGTAGTTACAACTTTAGTTTCGTAAATAATTATAAAAATGATTTATATTGTTATTTTACGCTCTAAAAAAGCTACTATTTGAGGTTCTAGGTCTTTGTTATATACAGTAGTGACCAAAAGTGAAGGCCAGCGTAAGAAAAATGACTGTATTCACATAAAGATTTAGTAAGTTGTGCTTTGAGTCGATTGTTTTATTTGTGATAACACGAAGAAACATGCCAAATTGTGCAGACATCATTTTTGTCCAGGCGTTCATACAAAGAAATTATGAACATGCAAAAACAACAGAGAAGCAATGAAGTATTAATAGCTGATTGTGTTTTAGTCAATGTGTCAAAAATATATAAATAAAAGTCTTTGGACATCACTTTTGGCCACTACTGTATCTGTGTACACTCACACAAACATACATAAACAAAATATATATATGTATGTGTATATGTCATGTAAGGCCTGTAATATGATATACTTCCTCATTTTGCTTTACAACATATAATTACACACAGCAATGACCACAAAAAAGTAGAAACAATCGTTGTAGTCTTTATGTAGCAATGTTTTAGTTGCTGTTTTAAAAAGCCACTGAAAATTTGCAACATGTGGCAAATTAGCATTGAAAGTTGGCCCATTATATTCCTGAAACGACTGCAATAACACCAACCACAAACGTAAATTTTATTTTGGAAATTAAAAACACTTTAGCTAATTTATAAATCACTACTAGCAGTGTGTACAAATAGCCATTTAGCATATTTTGTCGCAAATGAAAGTCTAACAACCACAAGCGTTCAACAAAAGTACTTTACCGGAGAGTTTGGAGGTCTGTTTTGACTGTTGCCGAACCTGCCTTTAGGTGTCATTGGTCGCGGGAAGCAACTCGCCAACTTCTTTGCCTGTGAAAACAACAATACTTGTAACCAACAGTCTTATATTTTAGTAAAGTTTCTAAAATGTTTAAACACTTTCAGAGTCAATCATCGTTTGCCCCTTAATATCGACCTCTCGTACCTCAGGTGTGTCTGGGCCTTGCAGTTGTGATCCAGGGCGTTTGGGAGCCAACGGGCTGCGTTTATTTTCTGAAGCACGTAGATGTGAGCTTGTTTTTGTGAGCTGAGAGGCCCGGTGAGCAGCGGTGCTGGACCGGATCTGACCCGGCAACATGGTGGCACGATGAGGCTGGGAGTGCGCGGGACCCTGGCTCGAACTTGCTCCGGGTGCAAGGGAGAAGCGGTGAGAGTTCAGGGTCTCTTGTATCTGACCCGGAGCCACGGAAGCACGTCGCATCGTCTCATTCGGGTCACCAAAGCGCATGTCTTCATCCGTTACGGTGAACGAGGGTCCTAGACTGGGCTACAGAGGTGGAACAATAAAGTTTGATTCTAGTTTTATACAAACAACGCAACTAAAGCTAACTATTACAAGCTTACCCTGGACTCTAACGGGTAGCTGCTTTTCAGGTGAGGCAGACAGGCTTTGTTTCGTGCCTGCAATTCGGCGATTCGCATCCAGTCATCAGCAGCATGGTCGGGTTCATTCTCCGCTCCGATACAGAACGTACTGGCGGCTACGAAACACACATACACAAAATAAGTTATTTTAATTATCTAAACTAGAACTGCATGATTCGGGGAGATAAAAAAAAGTGACTGCAATTTAAAACACAATAAGGTTTAATATTTGACGCAATTTAAAATGCCAGGTTTACTGTGCTTGTTTGTAGGGCTGCACAATTTGGCCCAAAATTCTGTGATTACATATCAATATGACTATAAAATAATATTTTTTGTTATTATTTTATTATAAACAAAATAAAAACATTACTGTTGTTACATTTCAGTGTAAAATAAAGAATATAATAAAAAAATAAGATAATAATTGCATTTTACAGTATAGCAAATCTATATATAACAATGATTAAAGAACAGAAAAATTATTATACACGACTATAAAATAATAATATCTTTATTTTCATTTAAAATTTTATTACATTATATTGTAATATAAAATTATATTGTTTCATTCCATTATAAAATGATAAATAAAATCAAGTATTTAATAAAATATTAATTATTTTACAAAATTGAAGTCCTATAATTATGGCTGTCTTTTTTCAAACATTAAACCATCAAATTATTTATGGAAAACAACAGGTTGTCCTTAAAGCTTCTCTTTTGTTGACAACAGCTGGTTTTTAAGCACTTCTCATTACAAGTATGAGAAGATGGTTGGTGCATATGTTCCCAAATGCACATAAGAGAGTCAAACTCAAAGAAGATATGCAGAAATGAGTTTGTGTGGAGATGAATTTACTGTGAGCCGAGCCATCCTGAGCCAGTCAAAACACCGTTAGCTGCTCATGTGTAAATGAACGCTCTGAAACACGCACCACATATATTTAAATGCAATTTAATAATAACTGAGCCATAATCGCAAACGTGATTATATTTTGGTTAATTGTGCAGCCCTAATCTAAATTACTGGGAAAAGTAACAAAGCAATGAGGTGTAATGACAAAATTTCACCTCTTGGTGGGGCGACTGTGTGCACGGTACTTCTGCGATATCCAGGCAGATTTTGAAGGGCGTCTGCTTTTGATAAACCTTCTTCTGAGAGATCTGTGGAGATCGGCCGTGAGTGATGGACTGCCAAGTTGGGCTGAGATTTGGCAGAATGCAGACTAGAAAACGACTCCTCGCCTTCAGCACTTCCTGGTGTCTTCTAAACAAATAATAAAAGAACACTTTATAACTTTTGCAACCCAGAAAAATAGGAGACCTGATCAAGAAGCCATGAACAGTAGTAGTACTAGTCAAATGTCAATTTAAAGGCAAATTAGTTAGCAAGCTATTTTCAGTCATGAAAGTACAGCTATCTAATGTGGATGTAGCAAAATCTGATTGCCAAACTTTTCAAATCACCAATAACATCTGATGTTTCATAAATGCTGTTTCTTGCCAACAAATAGCATTAAATGCACGTGCAGCCCTAACCAAGAGTAACAGCAGCTGCAATGATGTGAAAATTATGCCAAAAACTGTATATTTCATGTTGGTCCAATCAAAGTCCTGACAGAGAGTTTAATGATTAGCTATTTAATGTTGAAGGTGGAACTTACTTTATGAAAGCAAACTCAAACTTTTTTTTTTAACCCAATGACATGCAGAAGGCAAGTAGATGTTTGTGCATTTCCTACCTTAGCCATTGTGATGTTGATAACTTGTGTAGTACGTCGCCTGCGAGCCGAAGCAGTCAGCTTCTTTGCCGAATCAACCACAAGATCGCCAATGGAAGTGATGCTGGACTCTAGTCTGCGTTCAAATGCATCGTAGTGGTCCACTTTACGCTTGTGGCCTTGTCGACTCATAGGCGTGAAGTAGAGAGTCTCCAGGGATTCGTCCCCCAAGGCACGGCGTTTAGCAGCCAAGCGCTCAGAACTGCGTACTAGCGGAGTGCTGGATTCACCCGGTACAGCTGAACGACTGCCATATTGGGAAAACAGGACAATGAGTTACCTGGAATATTATGTGAGAAACCGGTACAACTGGGTTGGTTTAGTTACCTGTTACCATTGAGCGAATCGTTCAACTCAAACTCCAAGCTGTCAGTGCTGGTGTCCTGACGTTTTTCTGGGACTCTGATGTACTGACATTCTCTATGTTTCATGTCCTCAAAGTCAGTCATCTTCCTCTGCTCTCGCAGTTGCCTGTCAGCAAAGTCGACCTGAGACAAACACACAATAAATCATGAAATTCAACCGGACACTCGAATGTCAAAAGCTTGATTCGGTTTCATTTTCACATTATTGAAACATTAAGCTGTAGACTAACTTGTGCCTCCAAGCTTTTCACTTTGGCCGCAAGGCTCTTCTCTTTGGTGTTGGCCTGGTCTAGTTCCATGCGAGCTAGCTTCAGTTCAGTCTCCAGAGCCTTGACTTCTCTCTTACTGGTCTCAAGCGATTGCTCAAAAGTTTTGTTCAGTTCCTCAGCCTTTACCAGCAGCTGCTTTTTACTGTCGTAGTGATTCTTGGCTTTCTCCACCTGAGGAAGAACCATAAGACAGCCATTGAGTATTTAAATCTCGGCAAGTCAAATTAGAGCAAATCAGTTGTGCAGTGAAGATTCTTTAAAACATCAAAATGCATGAAAGAAACTGAGATCAACACAGACCTGTGCTTTGTAGTGCTCTACTGCTTCCAACTTTGTATTCAGCTGCTCCAGGAGTTCCTGATTCTGCTTTTTAAGAGCAAGGATCGCACCGTTTTGCTCCTCAACCTTCAACTCCAGCTCAGCTCGAATCTTCTGGGAGGCGTCACATTCCCTTTGGAGAGCCTGGTTGAGAGATGTCAGATGGCTCCTTTCTTGATTTTTGTCTGCTTGAAGCTCAACTATTCTCTTCTCCAGATCCTCCTTTTGTTGGCTAAGGAATTCTGCCTGCCTCAGCTTCTGATCCAAAGACTCCAAAAGACGGTCTTTGTCAGTGACGTCACGACTGGCAGTGTCTAGTTGTTTCTGTAGTGTTTCAACCTGCTCGAGTGCTGTGCGGAGATCTTCTTCAGATTGTTTGGCCCTTAATTGTTGATTATTCATTTCATCTTGAAGAGAACTTATTTGAGCTTCCCTCTCAGAAGCAAGAGTGGAGACCTCTAGTATTTTAGCCTGATGTTCACTTGAATCCTTCTCGAGCTCCCGAGCCTTTTCTCGAAGTTTCTCTTGTTCACAAACCTCCTTTTGAAGCAACAGAATCTCAGATTCCTTCTGAGAAGCTGTAGTTGTCAGCTCTGCCACTTGCGTCTTAAGAGCAGCCAAGTTCTCCATTAATGTGTTGTGTTTAACCTCTAAAGCAGAAATCTCCTGTTGCTTCTGCACTTCATTGTCTTGGTAACTGCGAATTTTATCATTGAGAGATGTTACTTCAGTTGACAGAAGGTCTCTTTCCTTTCTCACCATCTCCAAATTCTGCTGGAACCCCTCCATTTGTTGCTTCTCAACAACAAGCTCATCAATCCTCTTCTCCAGGTCCTCCTTTACCTGATTCATATCAAGGACAGCCTTCTCCTTCTGTTGGCACAGCAGTTCCATCTGCATCAGCTTCTGTTCTGAAGTCTGCACAAGTTGGTTTTTATCGGTGATGTCATGACTGGCAGTTTCCAATTGTCGCTGAAGGGTTTCTATCTTCTCCTCCAGCTCTCTGCGGAGATCATCTTCAGACTGTTTGGCCTTCAAATGATCCTTCAATTCATTTTGAAGAGAAGCCTCCCTCTCAGAGGAAAGAGTGGAGAGCTCGAGGATTTTAGCTTGAAGTTCACTCACAGTTCTCTCAACCTCCTCACGCTTGGCAGTCTCAACCTCCTGAGCCTTTTCTCTTACGCTTTCTTGTTGCTGAAGCTCGTTTTGAAGCAAGAGAAGTTCAGAATGTGTCTGTGAAGCTGTAGCCGTCTCCTTCTCCAGCTTCTTCTCAAGGGCAGCCATGTTTTCTTTTAACAGGTTGCACTCTACCTCTAAAACAGAAATGTCCTGTTGCTTCTGCACTTCAGTCTCCTGGTAACTACAGATTTTATCATTGAGAGAGGTTACTTCTGTCGACAGGTGGTCCCTTTCCCTCCTCACCATCTCCAAATTCTGCTGGTACTCCTCCAGTTGTCGTTTCTGATCAACAAGCCTCTTCTCAAGGTCCTCTTTTGCCTGATGTATCTCGAGGACATCTTTCTCTTTTTGAAGGAAAAGCCCTTCCATCTCCTTCAGCTTTTGATCTAAAGATCCCAGCAGATTGTCTTTGTCTGCAGCACAGCGATTGACCGCATCTAGATCTCTTTGCAGGGCGCAAACTTTCTCCTCCAGCTCTCTGCGGAGATCATCTTCAGACTGTTTGGCCCTCAAATGATCCTTCAAATCATTTTGAAGAGAAGCCTCCCTCTCAGAGGCAATAGTGGAGACCTCCAGGATTTTAGCTTGAAGTTCACTCACAGTTCTCTCAAGCTCCTCACGCTTGGCAGTCTCAACCTCCTGAGCCTTTTCTCTTACGCTTTCTTGTTGATGAAGCTCGTTTTGAAGCAAGAGAACCTCAGAATGTTTTTGTGAAGCTGTAGTTGTCTCCTCCACCAACTTCTTCTCAAGAGCAGCCATGTTTTCTCTTAACAGGTTGCATTCTACCTCTAAAACAGAAATATCCTGCTGCTTCTGCACTTCAGTCTTCTGGTAACAGCAGATTTTATCATTGAGAGAGGTTACTTCAGTTGACAGATGGTCTCTTTCCTTCTTTGCCATCTCCAAATTCTGCTGGTACTCCTGCAGTTGTTGTTGTTTCTCAACAAGCTCATCAACCCTTTTCTCAAGCTCCTCCTTTGCCTGATGGACCTCCAGGACATCTTTCTCCTTTTGAAGGAAAAGCCCTTCCATCTCCTTCAGCTTTTGATCTAAAGACCCCAGCTGATTGTCTTTGTCTGCAGCACAACGACTGACCGCATCTAGTTCTCTTTGCAGGGTGCCAACTTTCTCCTCCAGCTCTCTGCGGAGATCATCTTCAGACTGTTTGGCCCTCAAATGATCCTTCAATTCATTTTGAAGAGAAGCCTCCCTCTCAGATGAAAGAGAGGAGACCTCCAGGATTTTAGCTTGAAGTTCACTCACAGTTCTCTTAAGTTCCTCACGCTTGGCAGTCTCAACCTCCTGAGCCTTTTCTCTAAGGCTTTCTTGTTGCTGAAGCTCGTTTTGAAGCAAGAGAAGCTCAGAATGTTTCTGTGAAGCTGTAGCCGTCTCCTTCTCCAGCTTCTTCTCAAGGGCAGCCATGTTTTCTTTTAACAGGTTGCATTCTACCTCTAAAACAGAAATGTCCTGTTGCTTCTGCACTTCAGTCTCTTGGTAACTACAGATTTTATCATTGAGAGAGGTTACTTGAGTTGACAGGTGGTCTCTTTCCTTTCTCACCATCTCCAAATTCTGCTGGTACTCCTCCAGTTGTTGTTTCTCATCAACAAGCCTCTTCTCAAGGTCCTCTTTGACTCGATGCATCTCCAGGACATCTTTCTCTTTTTGAAGGAAAAGCCCTTCCATCTCCTTTAGCTTTTGATCTAAAGACCCCAGCAGATTGTCTTTGTCTGCAGCACAACGATTGACCGCATCTAGTTCTCCTTGTAGGGTGCCAACCTTCTCTTCAAGCTGCCTGCGGAGATCATCTTCAGATTGTTTGGCCCTCAATACTTGATCCTTCATCTCATTTTGAAGAGAAATTACTTGAACCTCCCTCTCAGAGGCAAGAGTGGAGACTTGTAGGATTTTAGCTTGAAGTTCATTCACCGTACTCTCAAATTCCTCACGCTTGGCAGTCTCAAGCTCCTGAGCCTTTTCTCTAAGGCTTTCTTGTTGGTGAAGCTCGTTTTGAAGCAAGAAAAGCTCAGAAATTTTCTGTGAAGCTGTAGTTGTCGCCTCAGCTAACTGGTTCTGAAGAGAGGTCAGGTTCTCCTTCAACACATTGTGTTGGGTTTCTAAAACAGATAATTCTTGTTGTTTCTGCACTTCTTTTTCACTGTACTGGCAGATCTGCTCTTTAAGAGATATTACCTCTGCTGACAGAACCAGCATTTCTTCTTCTTTTTCTGATGCAGCTGAAAAAGCTGAGTGAAGCTCTTGCTGAAGTTTTTTGACAGTCTCCTCATGCTCTTCACGATTTGATTTGATCATTTCGTTTATTTCAATATTTTGTTCCTTCACAAGCTTCAGCTCGTGGTAAACAGAGTCATACTCATTCCTCAGATTTCTGATTTCTTCATCTTTTAAGGAAATCTGGTTCGACAATTCTAGAATGTGTGTTTGGAGGGTTTCGATTTTGGTCAAAGCTTGACTAACCTGGTTCTCTCCCTCAGTTTTCTCCTGTCGGAGAACACTTATTTGCCCCTGAAGGTCTCCTATGGCCTGCAGATGGTCATCAAGCTCTTGCTGCAATGTGCATGACTCCTTTTTCAACGAATCGTTCTCTGCTACCACTTTTTGATGCTCCTCCAGTTTCTTCTCATATTCCTGAACGGTGTTCTTGGCGCTTTGCAACTCAACAATGAGGGCATTCAGGGCATCCTGCTGTGATGCTCTCTCTGCTTCCAAACCCTGGATCTCAGCTTGCAGAGCATGAACCATCTTGTCTAAAGAGACAACCTTCCCCTCCAGCTCTTCTCTCTGTTGGCGAAGCTCCGCAGAGATTTTGATCTCCGCTATCAGCTGCACTTCCACCTGCTGCAGACGAGAAACATCACTTTCCAGAGCTGATATCTGCGCAGTGAGCATTTCCTTCTGACTCCGTAAGGCCTCCTCCAGTGTTTCTCTCTCCAAACGGATGCTGTTGACAGACTCCTCCAGATCGAACACAACCGTCTGTAGTCTTCTGGTTTCCTTTTCAAAAGAGGCTCTCTCCTCAGCCAACAATGCCTCAATTTCCGCCTTCTCCTTCTCAAGACGGGAAATAGTGTCCTGAAGCTTAGCAAGTTTAAGAGTCAGATCTGCGAGCTCCTCTTTAAGCTTCTCCGACTGAGAAAAAAACAAAACAGATTAAAAATGTTAGTCAGCATTGGTCAATTTCATGAAGATGTTTTCAGCTCAGTAAGAATTAAATTGTTGTATCATACAATTTAAAAGTTGATCCATGTACTGCAAGAACATGAAATGAGATTTAGGGTGCGTTCACATACATAATGATGAATGACTAAATGATTTTTTTTATTTTTGTACTCTCATCAAAATGTTATTTCCGTCGACCATTTTAGTAAAATTGTCTAAATATTTTAGTAATACTGACTAAATTTAAAGAATATTTTCGTCAAAAAACCCTGTGTAAACATGACAGAATGACAGAACATCTCACCTCCATGATGGGTCCCAACACCTCTCCTTTCTCCTGAGACTGAGCTTTCTGGAGTTCATCCTCCAGAACGGAGATCTTTCCCTGAAGGATCTGCACTTGCTCACTTAGACACTCCTGCATGAGGAGAACAAGACCAAGAAAACGCAATACAGATTAATAAATAACAGTCAGGAAGAGTACAAAGCAAAGAAACATAAAACTGAAATTATCTACCCTGTGTTTGACGGCCTCGTTCAACTCGTGTTCGAGAAACTCCTTTCTGCTTCTCCACTCAGCTTGTGACGTTTCATGAGCCAGCGTGAGTCTGGTAACTTCCTCCTCGGCTCTCGCCAGCAGAGCGAAGGTGTTTCGCACCTGATGAGTCCGGTGTGAGAGGAATCAGTTTTAAACAATTTAGCAAAACAGAAATGTGGGGGAAAATATCTCACCTGAGCAGCAAAAGTTTGGTTCTCCTCTGTTAGTTCATCAATCTTTTTGTCCTTCAGAGTGTTTTCGGTTTTTAAATCTTGGCACTGCTTCACAACCTCGTGCACTCTGCGGAGAAGACTGTGCAAGAAAAAACACTGCATTAACTAACAAATAAGAATTTTGTAATTATTAAGCTAAGATGTGTTTGGTCATTTGGATCACAAGTAGACGATGCTAAATCAGGTGTAAACGGGGTCTAAAACATGTTGGGCTTGTCCACTTCCAGAGGTAGTAGTCGAAAATGCTGGATTTCTTTCGCAGTACTGATGCTCATGTGGTCCAATGAGTCCGAACAGCCACTAAAGACCACCTACTGTCCTAATGTGTAAACATTATGGGAAGCGCACTGACCAGACAGGATTTAAACTTTGTCGGCTGAAGACCCAAGTTTGAAAAATGTACCAAGTACAATGTTCTCTCACCATTCCTGATTTCTAACACACACTGACAGCATTCGGCAGGTCTTGCGGCTATCAGAGCAGAAATGAAAGCTGATGCTCTCCGCACGTTTTTTGTAGTCTTCGGTCACGTTCATATGTAAATTGTGAGCTTATTTAGTGCATAAGATTGAAAGATCAAAAAAAAACACATTTACCCACCCATAGACCCTCCCCCCGAAGAAATCAGCACAGAAATGGTTCAAAGTGGACAAAAGAGACGGATTAAAACACCAAGTGTAAACGGGAATGCGTCTCCCTCGTCTACTCGTAATCTGATCGGACCAAATCGCATCCTAATACCAGGTGTAAACAGGGTCATAGTCAACCTTAACCTTCATGCGCCTCACCTCTCGTTCTTCTCCTGCAGCTCTAGCAGAGCAGCTTTATGGTCTTTCTCCAGTTCTTGTTGCTCTCTGAGCATTCGGTCCACCCTATGCTGCAGCTGGATAATCAGACCCTCTGTGGGCGAAAGAGAGGAATTCAACCAAATTCACACCAGGGTTTGTGTCACTCACGTCACACGGCATATAAGGCACCTTTTTCTGAGATTATGTTGATCTGATCAGCCAGTTCTTTCTCCAGCTCGTCTCTCACGTCTCCTTCGTGTGCCAATTCTTTCCGGAGTCTCTTCAACTGGAAATGTGGCGTGCTCATTACATCCTGCACTGGAGACCTGGAGATCAAGAATGTAAACTATCATTTCTATCTATATCATCAAACAACATTTTTATGACAGCAAAGCAACAAATCAGTATATACTGGATGTTTAAAGGACTATTCAGTCATTGAGTAACACTTAATCTACAGCATTTGTAGTGTAATGTTCATTAACAAAATAAATTGTTTTAACGTTCCTCATTTTTTTAAAAAAGGAAGACACCTTTAATGGAAGCTAAAGGGATCAATTTTTGGAGGATTAAAAAGCAGAAAGTGGAATTTATAACTTTCTAAAAGCACTTAGATAAATCTTTCTGCCTTCTGTTAAAACATATATATATTTTGTTTATGTCATTTTAAATTCTTTTTGGATTTATGGCATTGTGTAGTTGGAAAAGTTGTATAATTGTATATAACTTTGCACAGATAAGGTTAGTTTTCCATTCTTTTTTTTTTTTTTTTTTTACAATAAAACAACATGGGAAGCAAAAAAGGAAGAAATAAACATTATGCTGAGATTAACTTTTACTGAACGTACTTGTATCGTTTCATGAAATTTGAACATTGGTTTTACTGTAAATAAAGAGTCTCAATTAGTACATGCCTTTAGCTCTCAGCCTCACTAATAATAAGGTTATTACTATAAATTTTGGATTGTTTTAGTCAAGAAACCGTTTGGTCCTTCACTATGGGATCAGCACAAAAGACACTGACCTGTATGAGCTGGAAGCCACTGTGCAAAGCTCTTGAAACTGAACTCTGGGAAGCCGCTGGATGACCGGAGACTCGTCATCAGTGTACAATAACGAGCTGCTGCAGCTGGAGGTCACATCCATCGCAACCGCTACAGAGAGTGCATGATGATCGAGGAGCAGACATTCAGTTTGGTGTAAAAATTACAGATATGACCACACTTATCCACACTGGATAAAGCCAGGTTCAAAAGATTCATTTTGTTGACATTTGGATTTTACAGTGGGGATTTTGGATATACCTTTTTGGTAGCACTTTATTTTACAGTTCGTGTACTTTCCTGGTACATACAGGTAAAAGAGTGGTAACACAAGGTACTTATTAACACAAGGACTCTTATTTGTACTTGGTATACTCAGTTCTCATGTGTCAAAAGCCTTGCTTTAAAGCACTACTTGATAAGTATTAACAATATGAAGTGCTGTATAGTTACTGCAGTGTATCATTTTGGTAAGCACATTTGTTTCATGTACACACTGTAGGTAAATGTCTATTATTTGTGTCCACACTTGTCCGCAAGTACAGCATGGTAACCATGTATATACCATAAGTACAATAATGCGTCTAACTAGTTCCCATAAATAAGTGCCTGTTATTACCTACACTCGTCTGTAAGTACTACATAATTACCGTGTAAATACCATTAGTGGGTACAGTAACGTCTCTGTTAGTTACTATATACGGACACTAAAAGTAAGTGCCTGTTATTACCCAACACTTGTCTACAGGTACAAAGAAGTTACCATGTATGTACCACTGGAAAGTACAGCAGTGTTTCTTATTAGTTTCCATGTACATACAGGTTGTGTTACCACTCTTTTATCTGTATGTACAACATAATTACTATATATGTACCAGGAAAGTACACAAACTGTAAAACGAAGTGCTACCATATTGTTTAATCGCTCCATAATCTAGAAAATACTGTCAACAGCCAGAAAACATATTTATAATGAATATTTATAGGAATACAACTGTAAATTTTGGTGAAGTGGAGATTTCTGATTTAGTGAATGAGGGGAAAAAAAGCATTTAAAAAGATATATATTGTAATTGAACACATGCAAATACATGCAGCACTTAAAAAAAAAAATACACTAATTGTATTTTGGATGTTTCCTTTTCCACTAGTCTGAAACAAAATGTTATGAAAACCTAAAAATGAATCTCAAAATTGACCAGTGCCTGAAAAAAAACAATGTATCTTGCTTGCATTTACTTAAACTCTCGAAAACACTGATGCAGAGTCAACAACGCTGAATAATGAAAATGTGTTAAAATATGCAATGAGTGGCTACTTACAGTCTTGGTCTAGAAACGGATCTAAACCTTCGTCTAAAGACAAACCATCAGCGTCATCTTTAACGAAACGAAACATGGACGTAATCTCCGACTGACAGAGAAACACACATAAGAACCTTCGTTAAAGAGTGACAATATCAAAACGAGTCATTATTTGCAGCAGTACCGCTAGATATAGAGCTACAGAAAGCGAAGCATCTAGCGGTCATGAGTAAAGACTCACCTCTGTTCTTGAATCCGTGGGGAATAGGATGCCCTTTTTAAAACTGCAGTAACAAAGCAGAAGCACCACCTGTGCACATACATTAAGCACAAATAAATGCATTTGCCCTATATATAATTAAAGGAACAATTCACCCCCAAATTAATTTGCATGCCTTCCATCTAGAAGTGATCACAGCACCACAAGGCTCGAAAATCCGACCATTTTGGTCGCATATGCTCCCCAAAATTAATGTGTGCGACCTCAAAATGTGCAAATAATTGTTGAGGTGCGACTTAATTTCTCTACAAAACGTTTGCTAATTATATGTCTGCTGTGAGCTGCACCGTTCTGTCACACCACCAATTAAGTACAAAAAATTGTTTTACATTAAAAAGTTACATTAAAAATAGCAATTTTTTCACAATTTAAAAATAGTTGGAAACATTTAGGATATTGTAGGTACTCAACTGAACAAAATATATAACACTGACCGAGTGGTTTTTGGATATTTTTACTGCAAAAATCTTACATATTGCAGCTTTAAGTTACTTTCTATTACGTCTTTTTTTCCTACTTGCTTTAGTACAGTATTGTTAGATGTATTATTTCTAATAAAATCTAATTGTTAGTTATTATTTATTAGCTTAGAAAATGTTTATTAGTTAATCTTAATATTTATTTTAATGTATTTATTCATTCATCATTATCTATTTTAATATATTTATATGTTCTTTATTATGTATTTAATTTGAAACCCCCTGATTCAGAGCACAAATACCTTGGCAAGCTGAAGCTCCAGGTCAATCTCTTCATTGATCTGCTGTAAGATGAGGGAACTTTGTCTTTTGCTGAGATTAAAATCATCTGCATATGGAAGAGAGATGTTTTAAACAAGGAGTTCTTTCCTTAATTTCTATTATACATCCAAAAAAAAGTTGGAGCAGTTGCAGCAAAAATTCTATCAACAGAGCATAATGTCACTACTGCAACATTTCTCATTCATTTCATAATGTCATGAAGCTACAGATGTGATTCAAGCTCAAAACTGTAAAAAGAAAGACAAGCACAGATTTGAAACTCACCATGCAAAACGCTGAAGATGATTTCCAATTTCTTATACAGAGATAAAGTCTTAAAAACCTCAAAGTCCTCTTTCCCCCTTCTACAGCAACAGATGATGCATTAGTCAGAGGTAAATTAAGTTGAAAGTTATCATGACATTTCCTTATAACCAGAAGAATCCCAAAATGACAACTCACAGTTTGTAGCAGATCTCCAGGAGTCGAATCCCATTTCTCATGTGAATGAACTCACAGATTTGCTTCTCAGGAAACATGGAATTCATCTGTCAAAGGACAAACGACCTCTTTATAAACATTAGAGTTGTTAAAGCTATAAAACAGACATTGCAACATGAATAAAATGATTAAAAAACTAAATTTAAGTAATAATAGCATAATTTTGTCAATTTGAGTAAAGAAAACAATTTTATACAAATAAGTTCTGTACATCTGTGGATGACACTAATCCACATAATATTACTTTATAACTCGCATTTCTGACTTTATAACAACTCGCATTTCTGACTTTATATCTCGCATTTCTGACTTTATAACTCGCATTTCTGACTTTATAACAACTCGCATTTCTGACTTTATAACTCGTAATTCTGACTTTATATCTCGCATTTCTGACTTTATAACTCGCATTTCTGACTTTATAACTCGCATTTCTGACTTTATAACTCGCAATTCTGACTTTATATCTTGCAATTCTGACTTTATAACTCACAATTCTGACTTTATAACTCGCATTTCTGACTTTATATCTCACAATTCTGACTTTATATCTCGCAATTCTGACTTTATATCTCGCAATTCTGACTTTATAACTCACAATTCTGACTTTATAACTCACAATTCTGACTTTATAACTCGCATTTCTGACTTTATATCTCGCATTTCTGACTTTATATCTCGCAATTCTGACTTTATATCTCGCATTTCTGACTTTATAACTCGCATTTCTGACTTTATAACAACTCGCATTTCTGACTTTATAACTCGTAATTCTGACTTTATATCTCGCATTTCTGACTTTATAACTCGCATTTCTGACTTTATATCTCGCAATTCTGACTTTATATCTTGCAATTCTGACTTTATAACTCACAATTCTGACTTTATAACTCGCATTTCTGACTTTATATCTCACAATTCTGACTTTATATCTCGCAATTCTGACTTTATAACTCACAATTCTGACTTTATAACTCACAATTCTGACTTTATAACTCGCATTTCTGACTTTATATCTCGCATTTCTGACTTTATATCTTGCAATTCTGACTTTATAACTCACAATTCTGACTTTATAACTCGCATTTCTGACTTTATAACTCGCATTTCTGACTTTATATCTCACATTTCTGACTTTATATCTCACATTTCTGACTTTATATCTCGCAATTCTGACTTTATATCTCGCAATTCTGACTTTATATCTCGCAATTCTGACTTTATATCTCGCAATTCTGACTTTATAACTCACAATTCTGACTTTATAACTCACAATTCTGACTTTATAACTCGCATTTCTGACTTTATATCTCGCATTTCTGACTTTATATCTCGCAATTCTGACTTCATATCTCGCAATTCTGACTTTATATCTCGCAATTCTGACTTTATATCTCGCAATTCTGACTTTATAACTCGCATTTCTGACTTTATATCTCGCAATTCTGACTTTATATCTCGCAATTCTGACTTTATATCTCGCAATTCTGACTTTATAACTCGCATTTCTGACTTTATATCTCGCATTTCTGACTTTATATCTCGCAATTCTGACTTTATAACTCGCATTTCTGACTTGATATCTCGCAACTCTGACTTTATAACTCGCAATTCTGCCTTTATATCTCGCAATTCTAAGAAAAAAAGTCACAATAATCTTCTTTTCTTTTTTTTCAGTGTCGGAAACGGGCTTCAATACATTTCTGTCAATTCATCATCTTATTTATGAGGTTCTGATGACACAAGACCAAAACATTGGATAACCAACTGCACTAAAATGAGAGAACGGTTTCCTTACCCATGTCAAAAGTGGACCCGCCTTGGTCCTGTCGAACTTCATGGCGGACTCTATAATTAAAATGTAAAACCTGTTGTAATTAAATCAGCAAAACGTCCCACAGACAACGAAGTGCACTTGAAGTTTACACTTAGATTGTTAAATCTACTTCTGTACAAGAGCCCAAGTGAACACTTCTAATGATATAGGATGACATTTGTTTACTTTAATGATAATAAATAAAACTCAAACATATTATATATATATCCGTATACTGTGGTGCACATTAAAAGCGTTAATATGACAGCAAGCAAACACAAACATAGTTAGCATTACAGCATAATTATGTTCAACCGTTTTGTTTTGTTTGTTTACGGTTTGCCCGCTAACTTTACCATTGTTTAAACAACATATTGACCGTGGCAGGAATGCTGTCCTCATAAAACTAATTCTAATAAAGCTGAATACACTTATAAAGTAATGATTTAGATGTTTTACCGTGATTTCAGGGTGAAATGAAGCAAAGACACACATCAAATCCCTCACGGAAACGTTTTCAAATTCAAACTCACAACTGTCTCTGAACAGCTATTGGTTATCACGTGATGACGCTGAGCTCCGTTTTCATTGGTGTTCTCAAATTAAAGTAGCCAATGAAAGCGCAGCTTCTTCCGCAACGCCCTTGTCTTTAAAAAAGTCTGTTAATGAACTACATCTCCCAGAATGCAATACGATACAAGTTGTTTCCATGGTAACTTTGTTGCGGTGTGCCCCTAAAATTGCCGTGGTTAGAAAACACCGAAAATTAAGACAATTATTCAGTTGTTTTGTGTTTATATTTTAATTGTCATTCTATGTAAATTAAATCCATCTTTTATTTTGCTTTATGCAACTTATCGCTTCCAGATCAATCAATGTTTGTACTCTTATATCTGATTGCAGTTTGTATTTTTTTATCTGGTTTTCTGTAGTCTGAGGGTCGGAACATGTTTGGATCTCCGGTGGACTTTTCATTTAAGGAGCTCAACACAATCCCAGGTGTGTTTCTACACTGCACACTTTTATATATTTGTTTGAAAGTTTTGCTTAACTGAAGTTGCACATCACACTCCTTAACTTTTACGTCAGAATTAATTTTCTGCTGTTTCAACAGTAATGACATTCAAAACGCATTTTATTTCCCTAAATGAGGCGCGTTTTCGAGTGAAACAAAATAGAATTCTCCGATGCTTTAACGAGTCCTACCTTTGAACCGGATCTTTCCAATGAATCGGTTCAACCGGTTCACAGAATCAGTCCGAGCGGACTGTTTATAAATTATAAAGTATGTAATTATATATACTTTATATACAACATATATATATATATATATATATATATATATATATATATATATTTCCAATTTATTTTGTTATTATATATATACATACCAATCAGGCATTACATTATGACAGTGACAGGTGAAGTGAATAACACTGATTATCTCTTCATCACGGCACCTGTTAGTGGGTCGGATCTATTTGGCAGCAAGTGAACATTTTGTCCTCAGAGTTGATGTTAGAAGCAGGAAAAATGGCAAGCGTAAGGATTTGAGCGAGTTTGACAAGAGAAAATTATGATGCTAGACGACTGAGTCAGAGCGTCTCCAAAACTGCAGCTCTTGTGAAGTGTTTCTGGTCTGCAGTGGTCAGTATCTATCAAAAGTGCTCCAAGGAAGGAACAGTGGTGAACCGGCGACAGGGTCACGGACGGCCGAGGCTCATTGATGCACGTGAGGAGCGAAGGCTGGGTTGTGTCGTCCGATCCAACAGAAAAGCTACTGCAGCTCAAACTGCTCATGAAGTGAATGCTGGTTCTGATAGAAAGGTGTCAGAACACAGTTTGTCTCGTATGGAGCTGCAGACCAGTCAGCGTGTCCATACTGACCCCTGTACTCCACCGAAAGAGCCAACAGTGGGACGTGAGCATCAGAACTGGACCACGGAGCGATAGAAGAAGGTGGCCTGGTCTGATGAATCACGTTTTCTTTTACATCACATGGATGGTCGGGTGCGTGTGCGTCGCTTACCTGGGGAACACATGGCACCAGGATGCATTATGGGAAGAAGGCAAGCTGGTGAAGGCAGTGTGATGCTTTGGGCAATGTTCTGCTGGGAAACCTTCCTGCCATCCATTTGGACGTTACTTTGACACGAACCACCTTCCTAAGCATTGTTGCAGACCATCTACACCCTTTCATGGAAATGATATTCCCTGGTGGCTGTGGCTCTTTCAGCAGGATAATGTGCCCTGCCACAAAGCAAAAATGCTTCAGGAATGGTTTGAGGTGTTGAGTTGGCCTCCAAATTCCCCAGATCTCAATCCAATCTGTGGGATGTGCTGAACAAGTCAGATCCATGGAGGCTCCACCTCGCAACTTACAGGACTTAAAGAATCTGCTGTGAACATCTTGGTGCAGATCCCACAGAACACCTTCAGTAGAGTCCACGCCTCGACGGGTCAGGGCTGTTTTGCCAGCAAAAGGGGGACCAACACAATATTAGGAAGGTGGTCATAATGTTATGCCTGAGCGGTGTATATATCTATTTCTCAGAAAAAGTTAAACACAAAAATGATTTCTTTCTCTCTCTTCTTCTTCAGACATTCTTTCTGAGGTGCCTAATCCAGGCGCTCGTCCGCTGAAGCGCGACTCTGAGCAGAAGTTCCTCAGCCGGACGCTCAGACTCCACAACAACATCATCTCAGACTTGGCAGGACTGATGGACACAGTCTCTGCTCTGTTTGCTGAGCCGACACGTCTGGCCTGGCTCGACCTCTCCTTCAACGAGATTCAACACCTCGACCCAGTACGCACTGTACCACCTGAGTCTAGCAGAACAATTTGTGTGTAACTGAGGTATGCAAATTATGTACACCCAGAGGACCTCAAATGTCATTCTCTCTTTCCGTCAGGTCCTCACTCAACTTAAAGAGCTACGTTTGTTGTATCTCCATGGAAATCGTATTTGTAAGATGTCAGAACTGGACAAACTTGGTCTGCTCCCATCGCTCCACACCATCACTCTGCACGGAAACCCCATAGTGACCGAGCCTGACTATAGGTATGGTTGAAGGTCAAAGGTCAGTTAGATGCACATGTTCATACTTCCAAAAATGAAAGTTCTGTCATCATTCTTCACCCTCAAGTCTTTGTCTAACTTTGTTCTGAGCAACTGAGAAAGAAAGACGCGTGACACGACTGACGGTGAGTTCATAATTTGCCGCAGTGCAGAGTTCACGCTGCTGTGTCTGAACTCTGTGATTTTCCACTGTGGATGTTTGTACTGGTTGCGTTCCTGACACAACAGGTGCTGAAACCACGGTTAGGATCCAGTTACAAACCTCTGCTGTCCTGTGCGTAGCAACAGTAATCGCATATAGTTCAGATAAGCACACGGCATGAGCATGTGTAAGACCTTTCCCAGCCCGTGACCTGTAATCAAGGTCTGATCTCGCCTCAAAATCAAAGAGAACGAAATGAGACCGGATGTTTTGTTCAATGAAGCCTATTTTATGCACCATTAAGAGTTTTTGCATTGCATGTGTTTTAATGTCAAGCACATTTTCCCCCTTAATTCTCATCAATGCAATGCGAAAACAAAACATTTATATATGATGTACTCAAAAAAAAAATGGGTTAAAAATGGACAAACCCAGCAATTGGGTTAAATGTTTGACCCAACCTGCTGGGTAGTTTTTATTTCACTGAAAATTACTATATTGCTAATATGAACCCAAAATTAACATTTATTAATATATTTAATAAATGGTAATTAAATTAAACTCGTATTACTTATTAATAAATGTTCACCTTTTGATTATTACTGTTTCCATAATAATTATGTCTGATTTTTAATTTAAACCTGTTTTGGGTTCATTTTAAGCCAGCCTTATAGTATATTTTTAAACAATAGATGAGTTAAATAAAACTGCCCAGCAGGCTAGTCACACATTTAACCCAACTGCTGGGTCGAAAAACAACCCAAACACTGGGTTTGTCCATTTTCAACCCAGCATTTTTTTTTTTTTTGAGTGTGATTAATTGCTGAATGTGAATTTAAAATAAAAACAGTGGAAGAAAATTATATTATAAGGTCTCGTTAGTGCATTAACAGTAATTCATTTTATACAGTCAATTTTAATGTTGGTCAGCTCGTCTATTAAATTTTAACCAACACAACTTTTGAAATCAACATTAACTAAGATATGCTTTAAGTATTTTTCCTTTTTAGTTCATGTTAAAGGGGCTGTATAGAACTTTGAATGTTTTTTTTATTGCCAATATGTTAACAGCTAGTACCGAAACTTAAACGAGACTTCCCAGGTTGTGTGCGAAAGCCTGTAGACTGACTATTATGCGAAGGACTCGGGACGTTTTTGCCGGGAAAATGGCGTCACTACGGAGCGCGAGCACGAGCAATGAGTTGCTGGCTGCAGTTCACTTAAAGGCCACTAGTAGTGCTAATAAAGTTTCTGAATTCTACATATAGCCCCTTAACTAAGGTAATTAACAAATGGGACATTTATTGTAAAGTGTTCCCATTTTCTCTGTTATAAAATGCTGAATTCCTCAGAATCGTGTATAGAATAACAGACAAATGCATTTACATGTAGGATTAATCCACCAAATTCTGCCTCTCTTGCTAGGGCACATTTGATCGCCACCCTTCCTCATGTGAAGATGATTGATTTCAGTGCCGTGACCAAACAGGAACGGGATTTGACTTCAGTTTGGAAAAGGGGCAGAAATCTACGCAAATCCACGGGTCACAGCAAAGTGGACTGAGCCTTCCTCATCCCCGTCATGTAACAGATGGCTCGTCTTTGTCTAATAAACATGTTTTTCAACCGCAGGGAAGTTGCCTTTACCACAGCCTCGTTAAAACGGTTGCAGAGCTGGAGTTACTTTAGCCAACTCGAGTGTTTCTTCATCAGCTGTTGATGAAGCCACATGAATCAGTGGTGAAACATCTTAAAGCAGTTTTGAAAAGTGAGAGTCTCCAGGGTTAACATGAATGAACACAATGTCCTCGCCACCAATGTATGTCCGCACACCGAGTAAAATAAAAACACTTTATAATTTTGAAAGTCTTTAATGCATAATTTCATTCAACAAAACAGTATTAACAGAATACTGAGATTAAATTTTTGGTTCTAGCCTAAGAAACGTTATCTCTGTAAATCAGGTAGAATTCCACATTTAGGTAACAAACAAACTTGAACACTATTAGTGCACTGCAACAAAAAAAAAACCATCTTGTGTATTGCAGCGTATATTATCCCTTTAAAAACCTCATAGAAAGAGAAAAGTGCCTTGCGCTGATCTAGAGAGCCAATTGTGCCACACCGTCCAAGTACATAAAATCAAAAATAAATAATTACACAAACATACGGTGTGGCTTTCCAAACTCTTGTCAGGAAAGAACGCCAGTTGTTTGAATTCACTAGCGCTTTCCTTGTTTTTCGGGCACAACAGCAAAAAAAAATAAAAGACCAAGTTAAAGCAATTTCAAAATATATTTTTAATTGTTTTTATTACGTTAAAAGTGGAACAGACAAGGTAAAAGTGTCCCTGTTCGCTTAGCTAAAAACAAGCTACTGATCGCAAAGCCTTACGACTAAGGCATAACGCAGCCAGGGGGCGCTGTAGAGCCGTTTCCACTTCCTGCTAATCGTTCATCTTGAATCATTTTACACTTTGTACATTAAAGGCATTGACAACTTCATTTACAAATTACCGTCCCACCGCAACCATTCGAACCCGCCGCCACACCCAAAACTCTGTTTTGACCGTATTTGTTAGACAGGCCGCACTGCATTGGCTCGGTTTAATAACCAGCGCTCGTATTTTCCCGATACGACTGCCAGACAGTAAAAGAAACCCTTTCTCTCCAGTTACAGCAGAGCCGCTTTAAAGGATTCAAAATCTCACCGCAAAAGAACCAATTTTATTGATCGCGTCACCTGTCCCGTTATCTTTATACTCCGCCATGGCAAACAGAGGAAAATGATGCGGATTAGTAAAAACATGGTCTAAAGTTGCAGGACATCCCATACTTTTGAGTAGGTAACAGTGATAGACTCAAACTTTCAAGCCGATCACTCACACAAAACTGAATTCTGCTTCAAAATTAGTGAAATAAACAATAAAAAAAAAAAAAATAAAGTTAATGTGGCATTACGTGTGTTACTCTTGGTTAGACTTATACATATCGCCCGCATTCATCTGCATCCCAGTCTTGAACCACAGTGTATATAATGATGGGATTTAAATTAGGTTTAGTGAACTCTAAACCACAGCGATTCCAGAATCCTGCAGGCGAACGAATGAATTATATGCAAAATGATGCTGAACCACAACATGATGATTCGGCCAAACGGAGTAAGACTACAATAAATTTAGTACAAGTACAAGAATAATTGGGAAGTCTGGATGTGCTAAGCAACTGAAAACCCAACAGAAGGAGTAAAACTGAAATACGCAATCGTAGCAGCTTGACACGACTGTCGAATTGTAGACTTTTGTTGTAAAAGGTTTGATTAATGCATGAACACCTGAATCGAATGCAACTCGTCGTAGCAACGACAGTAGATCAGACGGTTTTACCCTCTCAGATCTGTGACGGATTTACACAAGGAGCTCTGGTTGGGGTGAATTATATTTATCTGCAGGACATTCAGAGAACAAAGACATGGGCGTCTGCATCTCAAGAAGTTTGGAAGGAGAACGGAGGAGTGAAAAGGGCTAGAAAGAGAGACAGAAACAGAGAATGTGGGGGGGGGCGGGGTCCATCTTTTGAATCATGGTATAGCAAACTGCACCACCAGCTCTTCCTTGGCATCTACTTTGATTTGTGAGATGGCGCTGTAGGCGTACGCAGCGATCTTAGAGACCTGAGGAGGAGAGAACGCAATAAATCAAACAAAACGTGCATCAAGTCTAGTGAATTTATGTGCACTTTAATTTAAATACACCACCGTGTATATAAAAACAGTACCGTGACCCTGTTGTGTCAGGAAGGTGCATTACACTGATCAAAAGTGTTTCAAAGGATTTCCGTTTCAAATAAATCAAAAAAATGTATCATGGTTTCCACAAAGATATGAAGCAGCACAACTGTTTTCATCACTGATAACAAATGTCTCCAGTTGAATAAACTGCGAACACTAGTCTCTAGACTTCTTTAAGTCTGTTTATAACTTTTTTGAGTCAGTTAACATTGCATTAAAACGTAGATTGGGATAATTTGATACTGAAAAGTACGACTGGCTGCCCCTTGACTAACTGCTAGTGGGACAAACTAGATCTTAAAGGGACAGTTCACCCAAAAATAAAAATTACCCCATGATTTACTTACCCAAGCCATCTTAGGTGTATATGAATACAATCAGAGTTTTACTAATTAAATATATCCTGGCTCTTCTAAGCTTCTTAAAAGTTACAAATGGACTGGCGTGTTTTGAATCCAAAAAAAGCATCCATCCATCATAAATATAATCCATACGGCTCCAGTGGGTTAATAAAGGCCTTCTGAAGTTTTACATTTACATTTTTCATCATTTAGCAGACACTTTTATCCAAAGCGACTTACAAGGAGAGCAATTAGAGGTTAGGTGTCTTGCTCAAGGGCACTTTAGTCATGGTATCAAAGGTGGAGCGAGTGCTGTTCATTCACAATCCCCACCTTCAATTCCTGCCGGCGTGGGAATCGAACCAGCAACCTTCAGGTTACAAGCCCGACTCCCTCACCATTAGGCAACAACTACCCCTGGGTTTTGAGAAGAAAGATATCCATACATAAAACTCTATAAAGTAAAATAACTAGCTTCTGCCAGACAACCTAGTTGACTTGCGCCCTGACGTGATGTAAGACACAGGATGTAAGAGTATCATAAGCTATCAGACAAATAGTGCTGTGCAACAAACTCAAGCCCTTCTTATCTTACATCGAACTCCTCCAACATTTCTCTTTAAAATTCCCCGTTTTAGACTTCTAGTTCTTGATCAGTGTTTGGTTTTGCTCCATCCTCTCCGCATTCGTAATTACGTCATGCGTTGGGTCAGGGGTTACTCTTCAGGCACAAAAGAAAGCTAGTTATTATACTTTATAAAGTTTTGAATATGGATATTTTTCTTGCACAAACGCATCGCTTCACTTCCGAAGGCCTTTATTAACTCACTGGAATCATATGGATTATATTTATGATGGATGGATGCCTTTTTTCAGCTTCAAAACACACCTCACTACCATTATAAAGCATGGAAGAGCCAGGATATTTTTAAACGTACATCTGATAGTGTTCATCTGAAGGAAGAAACTCATATACACATTAGGATGGCTTGAGGGTGAGTAAATCATGGGACAATTTTTGGGTGCACTATCCCTTTAAGTAATATGAGTGCACCGTCTTAGTACATCTACAGTCTGTCACTATCGGTAATCAATAACTAATAATTTCCTCAACAGACCTTTGCAATTATGTGTATAATAAGCATTGCTGAGTTTGTGGCGTTGTGGACCGGGTCTCATACTTCTCACATACAAAAGTACTGTTAGTTTAAACAATATTTGGAGTTCTTTTTTTTTTTTTTTCATAGGCAGTTGTTCATAAAATAACATGTTTAATAATATGAAAACTGACCTGCTGTATGTCTGCGTAGGGGACCAGGTCAGCGGCGAGCACCTGGTGAGGTTGGCTGGTCAATGACGGGAGAGGAACCGGCTTCTTCTGAGACAGCGTTCTGCTCAACACCTCCAGCTTGGTGCTTTAGCATAAACACACGTGATTCAATACACACGTACACTCATTTTAAAATGAACTACAAAGCAAACGTACACAAATGTTGAGAAGTTACAGAACTTTTCCTTGTTAATCCATTTAATTTTGAATCTAAAAATTGGTTACATTTAATTTTGATAGGCCACTTTAGACTTTCTAACTTTAAGTAACTTTGCGTCAACTAACTCTCGTGACAGTATTAGTTAAGGGTTATGTGTTAGTAGAATAAGTTGACTTATACTTGCAAAGGTACTTTTAGTCAGTAGTGGGAACAACAAATTAAAATGACGGCAGATAAGAAGCCTAGAGTTCATACAGATACTGTAAGATAAAATTCCAGGACTTTTCAAGCACTACTTTTTTGGTTTTCGAGGACTACAATCAGAGATTTCACTAATCAAACAAGATCTTTATCAAATACTAAAAAAGGTAAATAGATCAATAAAAACATATGGATAAAACAAAATGGTACAAATAAAGTGCAGCACATGCAATGACTGCGGTAACTTTAACTATTGAAAGGATACTATGATAAACATATCGCTTTCCTTATTCATGATTTTTCTCATGCATGTAGGATTGACTTAAATAAAAGCTGTGAAATACTTGGACATTTATATGAGCAATATCACACACACAGCCATGCAAAATGGCTCTATATCAGATTATCACTAATTTTGCATGAAAAGTGTTTTATCGAAAAAAAACAAACAAACATATATATATATAATGTATATATATGTGTGTATATATATATATATATATATATATATATATATATATATATATATATATATATATATATATATATATATATATGTTTGTTTGTTTTTTTTCGATAAAACACTTTTCATGCAAAATTAGTGATAATCTGTGTGTATATATATATATATATATATTTATTGTTTTTCCGTAACTCAAGTACCGTTTTCAAGGGTTTTCTAGGACTTGAATTCGAACTCTATAATACTCTAATGACTGATAGTTGACAAGTAACTGCAAAGTTACTTATAGTTAGTAGTAGATCTCCACGATTTTTTGGTTTCAAATAGAGATCACGAATCTCCCACGATTCTGATTATACAACCAAAAAAACGTTCAAAAGTTCTGACCAAATATAAATTGCTGGACATATGTTTAATTAATTTGAATTATTTTGTTGTGAATGAATCCAATGACTCATTAATACTCGTTTCATTACTCAATGAATCAGTGTTTTTGAACAAATCATTTGAATGAATGATTCAATGACAAATACATTTTTAACAGTCACTTGTCGCCACCTAGTGGTGTAAAATGTAAATGATACAACCGTTATTTGAAGCGGAATTCTTGGAAATATTTAGGATAATGTAAGCACACAGCTGAACGAAATATATAATACTGTGCAAGTGGTTTTTGGATATTTTAATATAGAATTTTTACATATTGTGCCTTTAATAGGCACGGGCGAATCGTTGTCATTAATAAATTAAGATCAAGTGAGTGTTCGAAATGAGATCGCAAGCAAGTTTTTACATCTTTTTACAATTAATCGTGCAGCTCTAGTTAGTAGAATGTCTAAAGTGGACTATCGAAATATAGCGTCTGCCAAAAAGATGTTACACATCTAGCATCGGTTATTTAGGTTGCAAACAAACTTGAACACTATTAGTGACTATTAGCGAATTTTATCCCTTTAAAAACCTCAAAGAAAGAGAAACATGCCTTGCGGTGATCTACTGTACATATCAATGGCATTTCCGTACTGTAACTCACCTGTATTGTCTGGCTCTGTCCATGTATTCATGTTGCTCCATGCCTTGAGAATCAACAGCCGACACGTCAATTATGTTCCTACCAAAGAGAAAAAGAAAACTCTTTTTATTGTCCCAACACAAGATTGTGTGCTAAATGAGGACAGTGGGCAGAGAAAGGACGTACAAGGCCGTCCGCTGCAGGATGACCGTGAGCAAGGCCTGCTCATCTGTGCGGTTGGACGTCAGGTTGTCTGTGTTTCGCTCGGAGCCATTGGTGGGTTTTCTCTCCTGGTTTGGGTCAGGAATCAATGGCTTCACCTCGTCCCTGTTCTACACAAAAGAGTCAAGAAGCCATGATCATTGAAAGACCACCGGCACACACTTTTAAAGAAGGCAACACTGACCTAAAAGCTAAAAACAATGACTTATATAGTTATTTGTCTATTGGCTGCTATTGTCCACCAAGATATCACGGGGGAGGCGGAGCAAGTTTTTACATTTAGTAAAAACTTTAGTCTAAGCTCAGGTTGCTTCACGCGATCTAAAATGTCTGTAAGTTGATCTCCTACTACTTCCTTCACATAAACAAACTCAAACCTGCCTAAAAGCGATTTATAAAGTGAATACATTTCCACTGCTTTTCCCAACTGTTAGTGAATCATGTGTAAAGATGTGTGTGAAGAGTACCTGAAAATCATACTTGAATAAAAGCACAGATACAGCTTACAGCAGAAAACGTCTCCATTGAAAGTTACAAATACTTGAGTAAAAGTCTTCGGCCTGGTTTCACAGACAGAGCTTAGATTAAACCAGGATTAAACCTGAACTGAACTCCTCAAAACTGCAATAAATCAAGTCTTACAAACACTCTTGGTTAAGCTCAAGTGCTCAAAAAGGCTATAAGTAAACCCAAAGCCGTCAAATTGCGCTCTTCAATATAACAGATAATGTTAAATAAATTAAGTTAAAGCCTACTTGCACTGTACTGGTTTAACCCTTATGCGCTGTTGGATTTCTGTGTCCACTCGTTATGGAGCGCGTCAAATTGACCCTAATTGGATTCAATACAATTCCTCAAAAATCACACTATGAAAAACAACAAAGATTCAGGTACGAACTGTAAATTTTTAATATCAACATTTGCCAAATATTCCAAAAAATATATATCTGAAGATATGATTTAATGAAAATGTTTTTTAACCATTTTTTAAAACTGTTTTGTTTTGACAAAATGTGAAAATAAACAGTGGATTTTTAAATACTATAAATAACTTTTTTTTTTTCTTAGAACATCATAACTGAACAATTAAATGTGGCTGTATAATGAAAATATGTACTTTTCCTAAGTTGGCTGTTTTGTAAACTCATTTCATAAAGTCAAGTTTCTTCTGACGTGATGAGTTTTCTGGACATGAACTTCACACACATGCTGCTGGTTAAAACATTTTTCTGTATTGAAATAAGTGTGGAAAACCTAATTTTTTAGCTTCATAAGGTAGTAAAAAAATAAAATAACAAAATATAACCGAGAAATGTTATTATTTTGGGTCAGTACAGTTGCTTTAGAGCGTTAAAATATGCGGGTCAAATTGACCCGGCGAACATCACGAACGTAACAGTAATTTTGTTTGCATATGTCAAAAAACACCAGCATGTTGAAACTTTGCATGATGATAAATGAGAAAAAGTCACAAAATATCAAGAAAAAAAACATAGTTTAACCAGTATTTCCAACAACTTGAAAATCTAAACGGGTCAAATTGACCCGCAACATAACACAAAGGTTAATCTTAATCTCATATATGAAACACCTGAGATTCAGCAACTACCTGCTAACACACTCACATTCGTATAGTAAAGGAGATGTAAGGGCAAAACGCACAAGATACAGTACCTCCAATGCCCTGTAGAAGGCGATATCACTTCTATACAGCAGAAATAAACTGCTGCAGAAAAAGTTTGGTGCCATAAAAAAGCTACGGCGAGGCAAAATCTCCGGATAAATAGCAGTAAATTAAATGTGCTACTTATCAAATTGTGTATTATTAACCCTTACAATACTGCAAATACAGTTATTAAACTAAATAAATAAATATTAAATGACGCAATATTGGCTGTATCCCTTCTAGTCTTTACCACAAAATATGTACTGGAGAAAAGAGTACATATACTTAATAAAACATTAAGTCATGTAGAGAGTAAATGTTATTATTATATCTTATAAACTACCGAAGTAGCCAAAAAGATACTCGAGGATAGTATTTTCACCACTATTAAAGGCCACTTTATAGAGCTTTTGCTAAAAATGTTAGTAGAAAAATATTCAGTGTGGCCCAAAAGTACAAATAAAGTCTGTTATAATAATAATGATAATTTAGAGAAAATTATAACGAGGATATTTAGAATTTATTCGTATTAAACTGATCAAAAACACAAATCTCAGACTTTCGCTCAATAATTACAGAAATGTCCAGGCCTGGATTTGAAAACGCACTGATATTAATATCACATTTTCCATGACAGTGGGAATAAATTTCCTCATACTTCAGAATCTGACACAAGTCAACACATACTCTCAATTTAAGACATTTCCAATGTCTAATCATCATGGAAGCCTGATTAGAGTTAAAACATGTACTAAAATGAGGCATTATATTAAGTTTGTTGTAGTTTTGAAGCACACAGTGTTGGCCTGTTCGTGCAGCCCGAACTACAAACACACACTAACATTAAATGTGTGTTGAATGTTATTGTTTCAGTAGTATTTATAGCTGTTATACGTGTATTTTCATGAAGTTTTCTCTACCTGATCCGACGTATCGCTATCGCTGCTGAAACAGCACCCCATGATAGACGTTCAGCGGGTTCAATCTCCTTTCTGTGGGAGTTTTTCGTCTCAGGAGCTGTTTTTTTTTTATCTCGCTTGTCTGTGTGGAGCTTCGTTGCAAACGCAGAGACCATCACATGACAGCGCCGCAAACCGTGTCACGTGACTTCCGTTTTCACAGCTACACTGGCACGTCAATTCCGCCCGTTATATGTACGTTTTCGACGTATATAAACATATAATAAAAGTGTTGTGAGCGATTTCAGCGTTTTACTATTATTTTGTAGATTAAACAAACACGATTGTTTCTCTTTGGCTAAATTTCAGGCGTGATAATAATAAACAACACTGTTGTTGGCCGAAAATATTAACAAACATTACGTTATTAATAATATAATAATAATAATTACTTGATTTTAATAAACATATTGGCTTATAATAAGTAAACATTGATTCCATAAAAGTTTGACAACTCTAACAATTTTCTTTGATTAAAACATCTGTAGTGATGTTTAAAGTCCTACTAGTTAATGGGAAAACTAGAAAAACTGGGATAAAATGTAACTCTACGTTTAAAATGAGCGGTATTTCTAAGAAAAAAAAACAGTATAGTAAAATACACATACATAATACACCTCTCTTCCTTTTTACCCTCGATTAGTGAATGTTAACGCAATTTTATTGTCAACCGAAGTTAACTTCCGGTCTCTGTTTGTTGAATGGATTTTTGAATGGGTTTTTGCAAACTTTTTTAAGTTTAGCCAAGTAACGGTTGTTTTCTTCTACTGCTAACCCAAAATAATACTGGCTAGACATAATTTAACTTGCTATAGTATGGAGGCCCGTATCCACCAGTGAAAAAAAAAGATTATTGCGACTTTATAACTCAGAATTCTGACTTTTTATCTCAAAATTCTGACTTTATAACTCAGAATTCTGACTTTTTATCACAGAATTCTGACTTTAAAGCTCAGAATTCTGACTTTTTATCACAGAATTCTGACTTTAAAGCTCAGAATTCTGACTTTTTATCATAGAATTCTGACTTTTTATCCCACAATTCTGACTTTATATCTCACAATTCTGACTTTTATAACTCAGAATTCTGACTTTATAACTCAGAATTCTGACTTTATAACTCAGAATTCTGACTTTTTATCACAGAATTCTGACTTTAAAGCTCAGAATTCTGACTTTTTATCACAGAATTCTGACTTTATAACTCAGAATTCTGACTTTTTATCACAGAATTCTGACTTTAAAGCTCAGAATTCTGACTTTTTATCACAGAATTCTGACTTTATAACTCAGAATTCTGACTTTTTATCACAGAATTCTGACTTTACAACTCAGAATTTTGACTTTTTATCACAGAATTCTGACTTTTTATCCCACAATTCTGACTTTATATCTCACAATTCTGACTTTTATAACTCAGAATTCTGACTTTATAACTCAGAATTCTGACTTTTTATCACAGAATTCTGACTTTTTATCACAGAATTCTGACTTTAAAGCTCAGAATTTTGACTTTTTATCACAGAATTCTGACTTTTTATCCCACAATTCTGACTTTATATCTCACAATTCTGACTTTTATAACTCAGAATTCTGACTTTATAACTCAGAATTCTGACTTTTTATCACAGAATTCTGACTTTTTATCACAGAATTCTGACTTTATAACTCAGAATTCTGACTTTTTATCACAGAATTCTGACTTTTTATCACAGAATTCTGACTTTTTATCCCACAATTCTGACTTTATATCTCACAATTCTGACTTTTTCAGAATTCTGACTTTATAGCTCCCAATTCTGACTCCCTATCTCACAATTCTGCATTTTTTGCAGAATTCTGAGGAAAAAAAGTCGCAATAATCTTTTTTTCCAGTAGCAGAAACGGGCTTCCATATGCTAGCTAATGTAATTTACTTGTTATTTATTTAGCTTGTTATCAGAAATAACCTCCTCTAGAGGGACTCTGTTCCTATTGATTGGTCTACGGAAGTTAAGTTCGGGCCACAAAACCTTTGTTTATGTTGTTGAAACCGTCTATAAGTAAGGGAGACATGTAGGAAAACAATACTGTATCGAGTGATTGTGAATAGATCCATTAAATCCATGTATTATATTATTAGTGTGTATTATTAATTAGTATGATAGTGTATTTGCTTCATAACAGCGCGGCGATGTGATTTATTGAACACGGCCCCTTTAAGAAACATGACACCTCGCGCCCTCACTGAGGATGCGCAGAAGAGAGGAACACGAGCGCGTGTTTGTTTTCTTTACTCTCTCTCTCTGTCTTATTGCTGTTTCATTTGACGCTATATTAATGTAGCAGTCGAATACACCCTTTAAATGTGTGTTATGTTAATGTTCTTGTTAATGCAATAAAGACGAGAGAAGCGCGAGAAACCAGAAGGGTGCTGAAACTTTCACCATTTGGAGCTAAAAGTGCCGCTGAATGAGGGACAAATGTGGAATATTTCCTCCGAATGCAGTATATTTACAGCTTGCAGGTCAGAGATGTTTATCAGACATTAAATCACTGATTATTTTACGTGTTTAATTAGAACCAATGAAATTTGTCCTGGTTTATTATTCACTAGAGAGTAATATGGTTTTCACAGTCTCCTAACACCAATAAAATGTGCTTAATGTGACACTTTACAGAAGATCTCAGACATCACCGTAATGAATGAGGTGAAAACTGGGAAATTTGTGAAGACAATGAAGGTTTTCAGCAGCTCAGTTAGACATGATGGTCCTGTCAGACTTAGGACAATAATTAAACAAACCTTGTGCAATTAATATCTAACATGTATCAGAATACTTAATATAAATTAGTAATCCAGTGTAAATTCAGTAACTTGTCTTTGATTGTTCCAGATCTGGTCCTGACAGTGATCACAGTTCACACCTGCAGTGAAGCTCCTCCCACAACAATTCACCAATAAATCCTGGGAATATTCACCTCATCCTACAAGAGAAGGACAAACTCCAGGTGTAGCAGCTGAAATCTGTGTGACTGTTAAAGATGGAGTTTATTAAAGAGGAGATTGAAGACATGAGTGATCCAGAACCATCCAGAATAAAACAAGAAGAGACTGAGGAACAAATAGGTTGGTGTCCGTTCTTCATTGTTGACTGCTTTGGTGGCTGTGAAATAATAATGAGTGATAAATGGTAGAGAAATGCATCAAATATTGTCACTTTTAACCATATTGAACTGATTCTAACCGCTTAATGCATTTATTTTAGACCAGAAGAAAGCGACGGAGCAACGACACAAACTAAATGAAGTAAAGAAATACTGTGACTTCAAAACTCAAGGAACAAAAGTCATAGAGCTGTACACCTGCTCGCAGTGTGGAAAGAGTTTCACAAATAAAGGAAACCTTAACAGACACATGAGAGTTCACACTGGAGAGAAACCGTTTACATGCACTCAGTGTGGGAAGAGTTTTTCTCAAGCATCAAGTCTCAATAAACATCGGCACATTCACTCTGGACAAAGACCATTTAAGTGTAATCAGTGTGGTAAAGGTTTTAATTCATCATCAAATCTAAACAGTCACCAGAAAATTCATTTAGCTGTGAAGCCACATGTGTGTTCTTTCTGTGGAAAGCGTTTTTCACGGCAAGACAATTTTAAACTGCACCAGAAAACGCATACGGGTGTGAAAAATCACGTGTGTTGCGACTGCGGGAAGAGCTTTACTGCATCATGTGAACTGAAACGCCACCAAAGAGTTCATACTGGAGAAAAACCGTATTCATGCACTCAGTGTGGGAAGAGTTTTTCTCAAGCATCAAGTCTCAGTATTCATCTGCGCCGTCACTCTGGAAATAAAAAATATACCTGTGATCAGTGTGGTAAAGATTTTATTTTATCATCAGAGCTAAAACAACACCGGAAAGTTCATTCAGACGAGAGGCCTTATGTGTGTTCTCTCTGTGGAAAGAATTTTTCATGGCTAAAGAGTTTTAAACTTCACCAGAAAACACATGACGAAGTGAAAGATCATGTGTGCTTTGACTGTGGGAAGAGGTTTATTACAGCTGACTATCTGAAACGACACAAAAGAATTCATACTGGAGAAAAACCTTACAAGTGCTCACATTGTGACAAGAGATTCTCTCAGTCTGGACATGTAAAATCACACGAGCGAGTTCATATTGGAGAGAAGCCGAACCACTGTACTCCGTGTGAGAAGAGTTTTAAACGTTTATCAAGCCTTCTCATATGAAAAAAAATGTTGCAAGTAATCAACATTTGTTGATCATTATTGTTTTTTTATGTTGAGTCGTGTGCTACTAAATATGTCTATTGAATTAGATGTATTCATGTCATTTTACTGTGTTCAAATTGTACATGCAATTATGAGAAATAAAACAGACACAACATCTTGTTTTGATCTCTTTAATGAACACAGAGAATGAATTATATAGTTTTAATCCCATTAATGAGATTCCCATTTTATCTTAACACTGTGATAAATATGTTTGCGGTCGACAGTATTATTATCAACAAAATGATCAGATCTTGTATCATACAAGGTCGGAGTTCATTTTTATTGACTGCATAGACACAATAAAGCTTCAGTTCACCAGCATTTATAAACTAATAGCTACAAAAATATGAAACGATAAACAAAAAACATGAACTGAATCTCTCGGTTGAAACACAACTAGAACAGAAGCCGAAAACTGTTTCACACGTCACCAGTGAGGACGGAATTTTAAATGTTAAAAAGAACTTTAAGGAACACTTAAGAATTCAAACTGTCAATCATCATATTCTACTAGAATTTCACTAAATTTAAACATCCGACACAAAGCATTTGCTCTTCATCTTTATTGCTCAGTGTTATTTCAGGGTTTTTATATCTTCTGTCAAGTGAGAGAGCAGTGTGTGTGTTATATTGTGTTAAATGGCTGTATAATATACCTCTAAACTTTGACTAGGCTAGGTATGTTATATATAGTATGTTATGTTGGAACATAAAAAAAGTGTAGTTTACTTTCTGTATGTTAGTTCGATGGTCTAGTCATTTGTACAGTAGGGCCGGAAAAAGGATTCAAGCTTGTTTGTGCGTGTGGAAGAGCTTTATTACAGTCTACATCATCTGTGGTGTACGGTGGCCGGGAAGTGCAAAACAACATTACAAAGTGTGAAACACTTTTACGAAGCTCGAGACAAATTTACATTTTGGAAAACATTTTTACCTATCATAAAACACAATTACATGGGGAAAACACTTTTACCAAGGACAAAACAAATTTACATTTTAGAAAACAAATTGACAAGACGCAAAACACAGTCCCGAAACAAATTTACAATGACAGATTCTTCACGGAAAGGGAATGTTCCACACACCGGAAGTGACGCGGTGAAAGGTGTTGTTGTTGGTGAGCGCGGTAAATTCGTGTTGTAGTTGTGGAGTGTAAATAAAGTTTATGGTGACCGAACATGGACTGCGGCCGAGGGACGTTTTGCTAGGGATGGCTGACGCGAAACTAACGTTTCGACACAGTGTCGAGATCCCGAAGCGTAGATGTTTTGAAACACTGCTCCGAACTGTGATTCAAAACACCATGTCACGTGACTATGGCTAAACGAAGCTTCTGCGCGTTTCCACAGGAGGCGTGCTCGCCGAGTCTGCGTTTGATTGACAGGGGCGGGAACAAATCACACAATCGAACATCTGTCTCAACTCCCACAAAGTTTAAAAGAGGAGTTACACATGTGTCCGTCACTTTTTGGGGTCCCCCTTGAAACATTTCCGTTGTGGTTTGTGCTCTTTGCAGCGCTTTTTGTAAATGTAGCGCGTTTTTGAGTTTGCATGTGTTGTGAGGATTTGCAGCACATGTGTTGTCAAACTGATGATCACGTTTTTTTTTATTTGCATGTGTTTTTTTTAATTTGCATGTGCTTTTTTTTAATTTGCATGTGTTTTATTATTCGCAGCGCTTTGAGCTCTCTCGGCCACCGTACATTTTAGTATATTAAATACAAAACTAGTGCGTGAAAATAGAGCACTTTAAGTGCATTAGAGTAGTGTACTTTTTTCACCTGGATATCAAAGCTCGCTCTATTTCGCTATAGATCACTGTTACGTTCCCTCAGAAGTGTCCGAAATCAGTTGCCTTCACTGCCTGCAGAGTCATTGCCTTTAAGGCAGCAAGGTAACAAGCTCATGTTTTCGGATGCAATATAGCGAAAAAGCGCCTTAAGAATATGCGGCCCCTTTAAGAAACATGACACCGCGCGCACCGAGGATGCGCAGTAGAGAGAAGCGCGAGAGAGGAGATCAGTGCCGAAACTTTCACCATTTGAAGCCGAAAGCGACGCTGTTAACGATCGTGAATGAAGGACAAATGTGGAATATGTTCTTCGGATGCCTTATATTTCCAGTCTGCAGGTCAGAGATGTTCTCAGATCAGAGTTTAACATTAAACAGCTTCAGAGTTTACGTGTTTAAGTACTAATGTAATTAAACGCGTTGTTTGTCCTGGTTCATTAGTCATTAGAGTGTAATAATATGTTGACAGAGAGTTTTTCACAGTCTCTGTTGACAAAATACTCCATATTCCTGACATGTTCACTTAATTTAAATGTGTTTAAAGTAGAGTACAACGGGGGCTAAAGGCAAAAAAATGTGCTTCTCATTACATCCAATATTGTGTGATTGCAGAAAAAATATATGTTTGTATGGAACATTTATGGAGTAACAGATTTTGTGTGAAAATAAATCATAAAAATGGTTCATTTTGTTTAAAAGTCTTATAAACGTATGAGGTGGTGAGAAGAGCCTTCTTTAGCTACAATAATAATGATAAATTTTAATAGCAAAATTTTTTAATTTGCTAAAATTTTCTGTTTAGTGTGAGTTCAATAAATATACTGTCATCAAGATATGTTAATATAAAAATATATTTTAAAAATATAATAAAAACAATTATTTCATAAAGTAAACATTCTGAATGATATCCTATAATTAATGTAGATGTACAGTATTAAACAATATTTTACTGTATGATATGATTAATGTTATATTTTTAAATATAATGGTTTGGTGTACAACCAACTTAATGTATGATATTTACCATCTCGATCTAAACATGTCATGTTAACAAATGGAAAAGTCAGCCAGCTGTTTATTATCATGTTATTTATTGTACCTTTTAGCCCCAATAACAGGTGTACCTTTTACCCCAAATACAATATTTTTACATATTCTTCTGTTATTGAAAAACTGTTGCTTTAATTAGCTTGAGCAAAGCTGGAAATCATTAAGGAGACATTTATCTCAAAATATAGTAAGTAATTTTAGCCCTTCTCATGCGCTACAAAATTTCCAAGTGGGTCTTGAAAAGCAGTTTTTGGAAAGTGCTACTGCAAGTTTTTGTGCCGTCTAGTGGTTTAGAGGAAAATAAAATCAAAGGCGCTTTTTACCCCGCGCGCCTTTAGCCGCATTATACCCTAATTTGGTACCAATTCAGTAACTTGTCTTTGTTTTTTCCAGATCTGGTCCTGACAGTGATCACAGTTCACACCTGCAGTGAAGCTCCTCCCACAACAATTCACCAATAAATCCTGGGAATATTCACCTCATCCTACAAGAGAAGGACAAACTCCAGGTGTAGCAGCTGAAATCTGTGTGACTGTTAAAGATGGAGTTTATTAAAGAGGAGATTGAAGACATGAGTGATCCAGAACCATCCAGAATAAAACATGAAGAGACTGAGGAACAAATAGGTTGGTGTCCGTTCTTGATTCTTCATTGTTGACTGATTTGGTGGTTATGAAATAATAAGCAGTATATGTTTGATAAATGATAGAGAAATCCATCTAAATGATCGTAACCCAGTTTTAATTGTATTAATAAGAGAATTGCTTTCACATCAAAGATACTTTGGTAACGCTTTTTGATGTCACGCAATCTAAACTCCGTGTCGATAGTGGTCCGAACAATAATTTAAAACCAAACTGTTTAGATCCTTACTATTTCAACATGGTGGACAGCTGTTGTGCGCCAGGATGCCAGAACAGGTGGGGGAAAGCAAAGGGGAAATCATTTAATCGTATTCCTAAAGATCCCGATAGACGACTGAAATGGTTCACTGCAATAAAACGTGCTAACCAACACAACAGTTGGTTGTATTTTTATTAATTTTGTCTTTTATCTCAGTATTCCTATGTGTTTAATTACCCTTAAAATGACATGAAAGAGTTTAAAATGTGTTAAATAACTTTTCACTAAAAGCATCATTAAAAGCATTTAATCTATTAAGTTTTGCTATGTACAGGTCTTAAGTTTTTTAATTAAAGTGCACGGCGAACTCTGTTGGCTTGAAACTCGTGCTGGCGCCATTCATTTCTGCCTGCCAGCATGGAGGCATCAACAGAATGGGTCATGTGACCTCCGGAGCTCTATTATGCTATTTTAAATATACTAATTTTGTTTTGGAGCTGTCCTGCAACACGTTTACATGCATCAAAGGTCAAAAAAGGCCTTCATTTTCTCATAATATACATTGCACATCACCATATTTTTTTAATGATTCTCAAACACCTCATCCTGTGAATAAAGTTGTAGTCGGCGCGAGAATGACAGCAACAACCTAACTTTCCTGACACTGGAAAAGAATGGACCAAAAGAAAGAAAATGGGCTACAATAAAAAAAGACTGGATCATAAAAGAGCTAAAACCCCGAAATAATATCGGCATTGCTTTTCCACGTTGGAGACAACTGTGGGAGTCAAAATGTCTGAAAGTTGATGCCATGGTTGCAGTATTTTGACAGTAATGCATAATCTAGCTTAGGCAGTTTGTGTACCTTTACTGATTAGCTCAGCGACAGCAGTACCCAGCGTCTAAACGGAAACTGTTTTTATGTTTTCAAAGTTACAAGCAAACTACAACATCCACATCTTTGGTGCATGGATGTGCAAGGCCACCTCTACCAGATGTTTTGACCATTGTTTCTGAGTCTTGCTACAAACGAGTAAAACGTTATTTCCTCCTTCAATGAGAATATTGTGCACGTCGTCCTTAGCGTGAAAGATAGTGCTGTTCCCTCACTTGATATTCTGACAATGTTTACATTAATATTTTTGCTGAAATATGATCACCTCTCTGGTTATAAAGACAGTGATGCTTTTTTGTTTGTGTTCTATGCTGCTAGTTTTTCATCAGCTGTCATGTAAAAAATGTCCAACATATTAATTTGCTGCATTGAATTCCATTTTTGTTTACATTCGTTGTTGTAGTACTGTTACTCACTGTACTGTAAAGTTTTTTCACTGGTGAATGACACGATGTAATCCAATAACAGTGTGTCTTGTCTGTGCGCGTTCATGTGTTTTGGAGGAGGCGTGGCTTTGGACGGCGTTAAGTTAACATTTTCCCAGATCACCTACTGCACCTTTAATCATGGTTAATGTTAATTACAAAGTTAATAAATATCATATTCATGTTACTTAAAAAAAGTTAACAAATACAACTTTTGATTTTAATTATGTATTAGTAAATGTTGATTCATGTTAACTAAATTATTTTACTGTTTTCTAATGAAACTTTATTGTAAAGTGTTACCAATACCTTATATTCACATAGACATGTCTTGATTTCTGCTTAGTGTTTTTAATTTTCACACTGAACCTCATTCAACTGATTCTGACTATTTAATACGTTTATTTTAGACCAGATGGAAGTGACGGAGCAACGGCGGAACAAACTAAATGAAGTAAAGAAACACGGCGACTTCAAAACTCAAGGAACAAAAGCCAAAAAGCTGCACACCTGCTCACAGTGTGGAAAGAGTTTCCAAAATAAAGGAAATCTTAACAAACACATAAGAATTCACACTGGAGAGAAACCGTATTCATGCACTCAGTGTGGAAGGAGTTTTTCTCAAGCATCAAGTCTCAATAAACATCTACTCTGTCACTCTGGAGAAAAACCATTCAAGTGTGATCAGTGTGGTAAAGATTTTAACTTGTCTTCATATCTAAAAAAACACCTGAAGGTTCATTCAGATGAGAAGCCTCACTTGTGTTCTTTCTGTGGAAAGAGTTTTTCAAGGCTGGACAGTTTGAAACTGCACCAGAAAATACATACAGGTGTGAAAGATCATGTGTGTTGCGACTGCGGGAAGAGCTTTACTGCATCATGTGAACTGAAACGGCACCAAAGAGTTCATACTGGAGAAAAACCGTATACGTGCACTCAGTGTGGAAAGAGTTTTTCTCAAGCATCAGCTCTCAATACTCATCTGCTTCGTCACTCTGGAAATAAAACGTTTAACTGTATTCAGTGCGGTAAAGATTTTATTTTGTCGTCAGATCTAAAAGATCACCTGAAAGTTCATTCAGATGAGAGGCCTTATGTGTGTTCTCTCTGTGGAAAGAGTTTTCCACGGCTGAAGAGTTTTAAACAGCACCAGAAAACACATGATGAAGTGAAGGATCATGTGTGTTTTGACTGCGGGAAGAGATTTACTAGAGCTGACTGTCTGAAACGCCACCAAAGAGTTCATACGGGAGAAAAACCTTACAAGTGCTCATATTGTGACAAGAGTCTCACTCGTTTGGTGCACCTGAAATCACATGAGCGAATTCACATGAGACAAATACATTTTCTGTGAAGCTGCTTTGAAATGATTTGTATTGGGAAAAGCACCATACAAATAAATGTGTATTGAATTGGGACTAGAGCTTTACTTGGTTTGGAAACCTGAAATCACATGAACATTTATCAAGCCTCACATGAAAAAGATTTTCCAAGTGTGCAACTTTTGTTTATTTAATGTCAAATAGCTATCTGTGCGATAAAATATGGAGTTTATTTTTTTTTCACTCAACAGCTCTTGCAGTGTAAATTAAGTAGTAATTGTAAGTTTATGTCTCTCAGGATGGATTGTGTATTAAATTGGTCTTTCTTGAATTAGATATACAGCTCTGGAAAAAATTAAGAGACCACTGCATATTTTTTGTTATTTTGACCAGTTGTTGTTATTGGCAAATAAATGCTCTAAATTACAATATTTTTATTTGGAATTTGGGAAAAATGTCAGTAGTTTATAGAATAAAACAAAAATGTTAATTTTACCCAAACGCATACCTATAAATAGTAAACGCAGAGAAACTGATAATTTTGCAGTGGTCTCTTAATTTTTTCCAGAGCTGTATTCATGTCATTTTCATATTTACTAAGCGTGCAAAAGTCTTCTGATTGTACATGCAATTATGAGAAATAAAACAGAAACAACATCTTGTCTTGATCGATCTATTTAATGAACACTGAGAATGAATTATAGACTTTTACAATCACACATTGCCTGCGGTTATAAAACATAAGGGCGCTTTAAGAATATGCGGCCCCTTTAAGAAACAAGGCATCACTCAGAATGCACAGAAGAGAGAAACACGAGAGAAAAGAAAGACAAGAAGTGCTGAAACTTTGACCAGTTGAAGCTGAAACTAAAGCAATGCTGTTAACGATTATGAATGAAGGACGGATGCCGTACATTTCCAGCCTGCAGGTGAGAGATGTTTCTCAGATTACAAAGTTTAACACTAACCAGCTCCAGAGTTCATGTTTTTAATAAACTGGTAAACTTTATGTCCGTAAAACAACTCGGATGAACTGTAACAAACTGCGTGCTCTCCTCAGTTTTGCTCCAGAAACTATAAGCTGGATCATGAACAGTTGGTGCAGAACCACCCTTGAGTAACAATGTTTTAGCAAAATCTGTTTTGTATTGTCCCTTTGACTTGACATTCGTTCTCAAAGCAGTTTGAAGAGAAATGATTTGCACAGGCATATTTTGGCGCGCATTACCTTCAAAAATTAAACTGCGCCCTCAGTGGCTCGGATGTTGGTAGAAAATGAAGACTCTTAAATCCGACTTTAACATACAACAGAACACCGGGATTGCTTTCAAGACATTGTTGTCGCTACAGCTGCTCTAGCATGGAGAAAATGGTGGACAGCGTACAACTTGCTGAGGGTGAAAACTTAAGACTGTCAGAGCCTCATCAGCATAGCAGTGATAGGAGAAAACATGATTTCAAATGACAGATCCTAATGATGACATGTAGATGGAGAAGAGAAGTGGACCAAGCACTGAGCCCTGAGGAACCCCAGCATATTATCTGGCAAGATCATTTTTGCCAAAAGCAGCAGACAGATCCAGCAGGATGAGTACTGATAATTTGAAAGACACTTTTGCTATTCTCAGGGCTTCAGTAACCGAGAGCATGGCAGTCTCAGTTGAGTGAACATTTTTTAAGCTAGACTATGAGGTTATTCTATGCGAGAAAGTGGGGATGAGTGAGTGGGGGTTAGTTGGTTAGTTTTGATTTGTACCACTTCCATAGAGTGACGCTCACAGAGAACATCAGATAGCCAGGGGGAAGAGGGGGTGGTACAGGCTGGTCTGGATAAAAGGAGCAAAACTTATCTGAGCAAGATGTTAGAGAGGACCAAAGAGTGTCAGATACACTCTATATCCAGTGATGAAAATAGTAAAGGTGAAAGAAGTGTAGATGAAACCAGAAGGGTTAGAGTGAGCATAGGATGTGCCAAAAAGAGAGTGTGTTCTGTCAGGAGCCAGTTTGAGGTCAAGAGTGATGTGAAAGTTGTCTGAGGTGTGCAGTGGAGTAAACAGCCAATGATCTGTGGAGCAGTAGTGTGTGTAGACAGGGCTGGGTAGATTACTTTAAAAATGTATTTCACTACAGATTACAAAATACATGCTTTAAAAAGTCATTTGTAACGTATTTCGTTACATTACCCAAGTTTAGTAACTTAATCTAAATACTTTAGAATACTTTGGAAAACTAATAATTATGTAACAGACACAAATAAGGTTTTTATCTCACAAATCTGACTTTTTTCTCAGAATTGCATGATATAAAGTTGCAATTATTTATAAAGTATTAAAATCAAAATTATGAGATATAAACTTGCAATAATGAGAAATGTCAGAATTATGAGATATATATGTCAGAATTGCAAGCAAAGAAGTTGAGATATAAACTCACAATTGCAAGAAAAAAAAAGTCAGTATTTCAGGTTATCATCACGTAATTCTGACTTTATAACTTGCAATTTGGAATTTAAATCTCCCAATTCTGATTTTATAAAACGCAGTTGTGAGTTTAAATTTTGGATTTTTGAAAAAAAATTGTGAGATGCAAAGTCGCAATTGCCAGGAAAAAAGTCGAATTGTGAGATAAAAAGTTGCAATTACCGTTTTTACAATTACAAGGGACTCAAACAACTGAAACATGAAAACAGTCGTGGATCATCCAGTAATGTTTACATTAATGTTTAAATGACATTAACATTCAAAGTAATCACTTTGGTAATCTAAAACACTTTTCAGATGTAGCTGTAATCTGATTACCACCCATTTAAAATGTAACTGTCATGAAATACAGTCACTCAAATTTTGTATTTTAAATATGTAACTAAGTTACTTGTAATATGTTACTCCCCAACCCTGTGTGTAGATGAGGTCTAATTGGTTACCTGATATGCGATTAGGTGCAGTAGACACTCGCTTGAGGTCAAACAAGGAGGTTTTATCCAAAATGTATTCAAAACCAAACAGTCAGTGTTAAAAAAGATTCAAATATGCAGGAGATGCTGGAAAACCAAAGAATCTGAAGGACCTGGAGGATTTTCTGATGAACAGTGTTGGATTTAACTGCTCAGGATGTTCCTAAGAATTTCACCTTCTCTACGCTTGTGTAAAGGTGTGGCAATAAACAGATTTGATTGTGAGAGAAATGTCTTTATTGAACACATCCCCTTAAACATAGTTTGTTAGCTTAAGCACATTGTATGACTATACTTGTGACTTTGATGAAGATCAGATGACATTTTATGAGTAATTAATGCAAAAAAACAACCAATTCAAAAGCGTTCACTGTAATTACATTTTGAAATATACAGTACCAACATCCTCTAAGCTTGCCTCCATATGTGTGGAAAGTATTCCTCCTTTTCTAGGTACAATCCCAGTGTTTGATGCTTTGTCCCCAACAGGAGCTGTCTCCGAAAATATCTCCTTTTTACAGCACATTAAAAAAAACACCCTATAAATACATTGCAAAAAAAAACAACCAACGTATATGACAATGAGCAACACATTTACAGAGTCTAAATTGAAGGGTGTCTACCTCAACTGCTTAATATTTGAAACTATGGCAAAGAAAATTGGCCACTAGAGTAAATATGCACAAAAGAAAGTGAAAAAGGCTAGAAGGTAAAGTATAAAGCGATATAGGCTATTACTAAAACATAATAATACAAATAAAAGAAGTGGCCATGAAGGTGAACTATAGGGGCTTTCACACTGAATAATTCTAGAAACTCAGTTATAGGAACTAGCCACTAGGATAAATCCCAGTGAACTAATTTCTCTCCCAGGCCATGTTCCTGGTTGCATTTCCTCCAAGAATAGGAACTCTGAAGCGGCCGACAGCGGCGTCTTTAAGCACAGCATTTACACACCGGTGAATGGAGGATGCCGTGATCGGAGCTCAGTTTGTTGTGTGTCGTATAATCTAGGCGACTGAAAGAGCAAAAAGTGGGGCGAAGAGACGAAATCTCCCATCACAACTTACAGTATTGCCAAAGCGGAAAAAAGAACAACACTGGAGACAAGTAAATCGCAGTTTTCCATTTTTAAAAATACCGGGTGCCGGTGTTTGACATGCATTTTACCAATCAACGTACAATCACGTCAGTTCCTATAGTGCTGGTTTAGACACTACTCTGAAGTAGGAGCTACTTTACTTTAGTGCAGCAACGACACGTCGACGTCATCGATTACGTCGACTATGAAAATACGTCGACGCGTCACACTGTTTACATTCATCTCGCATAATGGCGGCTTCTGCTCCTGGAAACGGAGAAAGTTCCATTCTATCACAAAAACCCAGACCACGATTGTCAAAAGTATGGGAATACTTAGTAAAAGGCCAAATAAAATGGTCCTTTGTTCCCTTTGCAGAACCGAAATGGCATACCACCTATGGAATTGGATCTCTGCCAAATTTTTGCGCGCGAAAGATCATATTTTGAGCGTGCAAAAGGGCATTTCGTGCGCGTGAACTGAGTTGAGGAGAAAATCTTCGTCTCGCAAATAAGAAAATATTTCAAGCGAACGAAAATCAGTTTTGCATTTCAAAGAAGTTTATTTGGATGTGCGCGGACTTTCTCTTTCGCACGTGCGAGGTTTCAGTTGCTCGAGCTCCTGATTCCCGCCCCGCGCACTCGCTAAGCGCCGACCGCTCGCCTGCTCAACACAAACCAGCGTTACAATGTGACAAAATTCCAGCCAATCAGAGATGAGGCTGCTAAATTCTGAATAGACAGCGCAAGAGGAAAAACACACGGTTCAGGAGACGTTTGTTCAGTGGCTTGAACACTATCAAAGTTCCTTTTAAGACTGTATAGAAAGTCTTTGACACTCTTCATTTTAAAGTTCAAATGTCTTCCACTGGACGAACACACATAAGTGGCTTATTTTTAATCAAAATCAAATCGTATTATTACATAATGGCGTGTGTCCCAGTGTTTCTACACCTCAATGAACTGATAAATTAGTTCTAACTTCTTACGTAAAAAAAGATCACTAGATTAATAAAAAAAAAAAACTTAATAAAAATAATCGTTAGAGTAGTCAACAGAAAAAATAATTGTTAGTTGCAGCTCGACTTTACTTCTCCAAAAAGGAGTTCCTAGATACACGGCAAAATCCAGGTACTTCAGCCAATAGTTCTAGTAACAATGAAAAGGTCCTTCGATGCGAAAACCCCTAATCAGATGAAGCTTATAGTGGGAGGAATAAAAGCCTTAATTTCAAACAGATTCACATTGCCATTACTCTTTAACAAAAGACAGGGTGTCACATTTACGAGTGTTTCTCCAGAGTGAATGCCCTGATGCTGAAATATCTCCCGTTTCTAAACCCCGTCACACCATTTTCTTTCCAGAATGAGTTCGCAAATGCCGTTTCAGGTTTGAAGCTTCTCTTCAGAGTGAACTCTCATGTGACTCTTAAGGTTTCCTGTGGTTGTGAAAAACTTGTCACACTGAAGACACTTGTAAGGCTTCTCTCCAGTGTGAACTCTGATGTGAATCTTCAGCTGATCTTTCATCGTGAAGCTCTTCACACACTGCGGGCAGGTGAAAGGCTTCTCTCCGGTGTGAGTTCTTGTGTGATTCTCGAGGTTCGATTTGTATTTGAAACTCTTTCCGCAGTGATGGCACATGTTGGGCTCGTCTCCGACGTGAATCGTCACGTGATTCCTGAGGTGATTCCTGTCCGTGAAGCTCTTGTCACACTGATGACACTTGTACGGCTTCTCTCCGGTGTGAACTCTCATGTGGATCTTCAGGTCTCCTTTAACCGTGCAGTTTTTTCCACACTGAGGGCAGGTGAAAGGTTTCTCTCCGGTGTGAGTTCTCATGTGGTCCTCCAGGTTTTCTCGATTTGTGAAGCTCTTCCCGCAGTGATGGCACATGTAAGGATTCTCTCCGATGTGAATTTTCACATGGTTCTCAAGGTGAATCCTGTCTGCGAAACTCCTTTCGCACTGGTGACACACGAAACATTTCTCTCCTGAGTGAATCCTCATGTGCTGATTAAAGTGTGCTTTAAACGTGAAGCTCTTTCCACACTGATCACAAACAAACGGCTTCTCTCCGGTGTGAATTCTCATGTGAGTCTTGACGCTTTCTTTTTGTTTGAAGCTCTTCCCGCACAGTTTGCAGGTGTAAGGCTTCTCTCCGGTGTGATTGCTAATGTGGGCATTAAGCTCTTTTTTCTGTTTAAAACTCTTTCCGCACTGAGAGCACGCGTACGGCTTCTCTCCAGTGTGAACTCTCATGTGAATTTTAAGATTTCCGTTCTGTGAGAAGCTTTTCCCGCACTGTTGGCAGATGTAAGGCTTCTCTCCGGTGTGAACTCTCATGTGGTCATCGAGGTTTTTTTTCAGAGTAAAACTCTTCCCACACTGAGGGCATACGAACGGCCTCTCTCCGGTGTGGATTTTCAGGTGGACTTTAAAGTTCTGTTCTTGCGTGAAACTTTTTCCACACTGTTGGCAGGTGAAAGGACTCTCTCCGGTGTGAAACCTCAAGTGCGCCGTAAGGATTTTTTTCTGGTTGAAACTCTTTCCACAGTGAGAGCATTTGTACGGCTTTTCTCCGGTGTGAATTCTCATGTGGGTCTTGAGATTTCCTTTTAGCGAGAAACCCTTCCCACACAGTTCACAGGTGTGAGGCTTCTCTCCCGTGTGGATTTTCATGTGGACTTTAAGGCAGTCTTTTCGTCTGAAACTTTTTCCACACTGTTTGCAGGTGAAACGACTCTCTTCAGTGACTTGAGTTTCTGTTTTAGGAGTCTTTGAGGAACGAAAAGATTTTTCCCAAGTCGTGAAATCATGACATTTCTGATTTTTCTCTTCCGCTTCGTCCGGTTCTTGACTCTCCTCTTTCAGAGTGATCAGTTCTAGGGTAAAAAGACACAAAAACACAAATTCAATGAGCCAAAAGCCCTATTCGCACGGGATTAGTATCATCTGGGGACCTCGTGTGATTTAGAAATGACCCCCAACATCTGAATTTTGTGTGACACATTCACATGGGATAAGCGAAGCCTGTGATTTCACTCGAATTTACTGACTTATTTCCCGGATATGATGTCATTTACATTTCACCAGGTTAAAATCTAATAGCATTACATTTACATTAGTCAGAATTATGAGATATAAACTCGCAATGTTGAGAAAAGTCAGAATTATGAGATATAAACTCACAATGTTGTGAAAAGTCAGAATTATGAGATATAAACTCACAATGTTGTGAAAAGTCAGAATTATGAGATATAAACTCACAATGTTGTGAAAAGTCAAAATTATGAGATATAAACTCACAATGTTGAGAAAAGTCAAAATTATGAGATATAAACTCACAATGTTGTGAAAAGTCAAAATTATGAGATATAAACTCACAATGTTGAGAAAAGTCAGAATTATGAGATATAAACTCACAATACTGAGAAAAGTCAGAATTATGAGATATAAACTCACAATGTTGAGAAAAGTCAAAATTATGAGATATAAACTCACAATGTTGAGAAAAGTCAAAATTATGAGATATAAACTCGCAATGTTGTGAAAAGTCAGAATTATGAGATATAAACTCACAATGTTGAGAAAAGTCAGAATTATGAGATATAAACTCATACTAAATTCACAACTGCAAGAAAAAAAATAGTATTGCAAGTTTATATCTCCCAATTCTGACTTTTATAACTAGCGATAAAAAGAAGTCAGAATTGTGAAATTGTGAGGGGAAAAAACAAATTGTGAGAAAAAGTTGCAGTGACGAGTGAATTATAAAACGACTCACAAACAACTATCACAAAACATGAAAACAGTCGAAAACGTGAAACTTAACTCCACTTTTTCAGACGGTCAGAGTCAGAGAATCACCAATCGCTGTTTAAATGACATTAAAATTCAAAGTAACTAAGTTACTTGTATTTCGTTACTCCCCAACCCTGTGGATAACGAAACGAAAGCTTAAAGGAACTGCGTTTATTCCCGTTTCATTTCGACACACGCCTCTCGGGTACAAATCACTCGAGGATTAAACTAGTTCAAAATCGGATGAAACAGCCTCAACATTCCCAACAATCCTGATGAGGAAAACAGGAGAAACGTGCCATGAATGATAGAAGACTTTTAAATCCCAAAATCACCACAAACATTCACCATGATTCAACTGTAGTAATTTACCATGGTTTGTGGAAATGTGGAATATTTATATTGAATACTATTTTATAGCCATTTATTATTGCAATACATTGATTAAGTGGGTAGGGGGATATATAATTAATTTATTTGTGAAGGTGTGTATTGTTTTTACCTGCTTAGGTGTTTTTTATAGGCCTATAAAACATATCATAATATCATTTGACAGTGGTAGTAAGTAGCCATGCACGGTTTTACCTGTGGTTAGCAAGTCTCACTGTCAGAATATTTTAGCCTATAATAATTATAAATAAAATACACCCTTCATTGCGTTTGCACTAATAAACGCCGCGACCTGCAATCACCAATAAAACGCTTTTCTCTATATCGTCATTGCAAATAAAATATCATGATATAATTTTGAGGTTTTTTTAACGACAGATCTCAAACCTGCCATTCATCTACAACATGTTAGAAAAATAACGTCGTCTCAACTGTGAAACTTTACAGAACAGTTTTTGCGAAGAGCTTTGAATATTATGAACATAAAACAAGCATTTATTTTGTTTCTTCCTCAAAACGAAGTCTTATTTCCTTTTAAAAGTCAGTATATCCAGGAGTAATGCTGTTTTAATCTCAGAAATGTTTAAAATATCTCCATTTGACAGCGATTTTTTTTAGGATTACAAAAAAAATCAATGATAGACAATAAAAGTTGATCATTCCCATTTCAACAACCGAGTGATTTAATGATTTTTCAAGTAGACGTTGGGTTTAATGTTACACAAAATAGTTTTGTCTATTTCTTAAATAGTCATTTGCACGTCATTAATTCTGTCACGAGGCAAATAAGAGATTCATGACACAGAAGAAAGACTTTGAGAAGGAAAACCAACCTGTTTGTTCTTCAGTATCTTCACGTTTGACTCTGAACGCTTCTTCAATCTTCATGTCTTCACGCTCCTCTTTAATAAACGCCATCTTTATAATAGTGAGTCACGCAGGAGTTTTTCTGTGTGTTTGGACTGTCATGATTAAGATGAGAATAAGAAGAAAAATAAATGCAAACTGGGTGCGTCTCAGTCAGCTCCCTAGTTCAGTAGTCAGCGCACTGGTAAGGGACTCAGAGTGAGAGTTAATGGACTTAAAGACCAGATTACGCTCAAAACTAGCACTACAAATTAACAAAAGAACACAGACATTTCATATTTAGACATTAATGATTTACATTTGCTATGTATCCTACTGATTTGTAGAATATATTTAATAGATAAGACTAAAACACTGTTTGTGTTGTTGTTCTTGTTGCATTTACATGCAGTGATTCATTTGATTTCAAAGAATCTGAATTTGTTTATAAAAGTTCTGTTTCTCTATCATTACTTGCCAGTGAACAAACAGCTTATTTATATATATATATATATATATATATATATATATAATATATATATATAAATGTAGTCACTGTATATGGAGCGAAATGAGACGCTTCTTCTCTGTTACTCATTTGTGGATGTGATTCATTATTAATAAACTATGTTCATTAATTGTATGTTATTAGATCATAGATTATAATTTTACTTTCAAAAATAACTCATTTCAAAGTTCTCTATATAATTGTCTGAACGGGTTGTATTGGTTTAAAAAACATCAAATGATTAAAATAACAAACCTTTCTTCAGCAGAATCAGAGATGCAGGAGCGCAACGCAGCCTGATGACATCATGACGCTACACCAAAATAAAAGTCCCGATCACACACTAAAATAATAGAAATTCACATACAGAATAAAATAAATTATTTGTGATATACTCAATCACGAATAAAGTCAAGTATCTTGATCTTCATATTGTAATAAATTATTATTTAATTTAACTAAAACTTAATCCTTATCATAATATAAATATCCATCCCATTTCATCTCAGTTTCGCCACAGTCTAGGCAATTAATTAAAAGTGGAAAGCTTAAATTAAAATGGTTAAAATAATTTCTTCTCAATGAAAGTTAAATCCATGATCCATGAATAAAATTGTTGGAATTTGTGCTGAAATGTGACTAAACATTCCTTAAGCTCGCAGATTCATTTATTGAAAACTGAAACGTCATTTTACGTCCCAAAGGTTTTGTCTTTGATTTCAGCAATAATGCTCTTTTATATGAGCAATTTTGTTTAGAATTCAATTTTTTTGCAAAATAGAAAAAAACAGTTGATTCATTCAAGTCATGATAAAAGACATAAATTTCTTTAATTGGCAAAAATCTGATAGCATACTCCGTTGTTTCTCCTCGTCTACCCTTATTAAGAGTGAATGATGTTCAGTTTAGATGCGGTTTACTAGAAACACTGGAACTGTAGAGATATACCCATCACAGCGGTACAGAAATATAAACACACGTTATGATATTAGTGAAGTAAATGTTGTGATAATGTAACCCCTACACCCGGGTCCTACTCGAATCGCTCTGAGCAGGCCTCGAACCCGGGTCTTCCGGGCATGGGAGTCGGACGCTCCAACAAGGAGGCTAAAGGCTGCAACCTCTAGCTGGCCTCCGTTACACTCACCCCCTAAACCTCACTCCCATCCGGGTCACGGCACCAATGTAACCCCTCCACCCAGGTCCTACTCGGCTCGCTCTGAGTGGGCCTCGAACCCCGGTCTTTCAGCATGGGAGTTGGACAACAAAGGAGGCTCTAACAAGGAGGCTAAAGGCTGCAACCTCTAGCATCTGTCGCTAGAGCGTCTCTTGAGATCAGAGGAGTGAGGTTTTACTCGCACAGCAACTATTAGCTGGCCTCCGTTACAGTCACCCCCCTAAACCGCACTCCCACCCGGGTCACGGCACCAATGTAACCCCTCTACCCGGGTCCTACTCGGCGGGCCTCGAACCCCAGTCTTCCAGCATGGGAGTTGGACAACAAAGGAGGCTCTAACAAGGAGGCTAAATGTGCTCTAATGTAATTTCGTTGTATTATTACAATGACAATAAATAAATCAAATCAAAGGCTGCAACCTCTAGCATCTGTCGCTAGAGCGTCTCTTGAGGTTTTACTCGCACAGCAACTACTAGCTGGCCTCCGTTACAATAAGAAGAAGATATCGTCAATATCCAGTCATCAATATATCAGATATCTTCAGCAGGATTGAACTTGAGCTGGGTCGGACCACAAAGATGAACAGATATTGATAACGGATGTTATGAACGGCTCACAAACCTGGTCATCACCTCAGGCTTCTCCTCTGGGACGGATGCGGCTGCTCGGCTCTTTTAGCGCCTTCTTTTATGCCGTTTCCACATAATGAGTTGTATACTTTCAGTAAACTACTAGTTTAGTACTTTAATAATACTTATAAGTTTACTTTAAGTGAACTTAAAGGGTTGAAAATGAAAATTACCCCAAGCTTTACTCAACCTCATGCTTTCAGGTGTTTATGACTGTCTTCTTTCTGATGAACACAATCGGAGTTATATTAATAAACATCCTGATGCATCCAAGCTTTATAATGGTAGTAAATGGGAAATGAGTATGAAGCTCAAAAAAGTGTCACCATCCATCATAAATGTACTCCACACTGCTCCGGGGGGTTAATAAAGCGCTTTTGAAGCAAAACGATGCATTTGTGTAAGAAAAATAACCATATTTAACAAAGAGCTTCCGCCAGTCTGCCTTCAGCGGTCAACTTTGGAAGAAAGTGTAACTGATGTCGCATCAATTACGCTTTTTTCGCGTAGGTCGTAGTGTGTTTTGAACTGCGAGAGGCGTTATACTTTTTTCTTAAGTTGAAAATGGAAGGCGGTCTGGTGGAAGCTAGATATTTTACTTCATTACTTGTTAAATATGGACATTTTTCTTACACAAACACATCTCTTCGCTTCAGAAGGACCCCCCGGAGCAGTGTGGAGTACATTTATGATGGATGGAGGCACTTTCTGGAGCTTTATACTTGTTGTTTCCAGTTCTCTGTCATTATAGAGCTTAGATGAGTCAAGATATCATTAATATTACTCTGATTGTGTTCATCAGACAGAAGAAAGTCACGTACACCGAGGATGGCTTATGGGTGAATAAATCTAGTCTAGAAATCTAGAAAAATCTAGAAAATAGTCTTATAGTTAATAATTTATATAATATTTATGTGCTATGTTCCTATTTAGGTATTACACTTTAGTTTTGAAACATACAGTACCTTTAATTAAACTCTAAAAATGTCATGGCTCCAAGAATATTTTGTTGTATCAATATCTGAACATATAAAAAGAAAGAACAGCTGCTTTTAAACAACAACAAAAAAAAAATATTCTAGTGTCACATTCTTTTTCGTGTTTTTGTCAAAAACTACATTTGGATTAATGATCAAAACATTAAGCCCATCAACACCCTACTTGTCATGGGTTCAACATGTCATTCAGTAACGTTCAGTAGTTTTGATTTATATGCTGTTTAACGGCTGATGGTTATGTTAAATTGCTTCCTTCGATTGTTTCAGCAGGCGTAGACTTCCTGATTAAAGTACACTTATTTATAGTTTAAATGAAGTATGCTAATATCACACTGAAAGGGCAACAAAGAACAGTCTCTCATTTACATGACTTTTAATATGCATTTCTAAGCGTGATGATTACTGTCTTCAGAGTGATTGCTGAAATTCCTCCTTCTCATCTCCTTGTCAGTTTCTTTCTACAATGAGTTTTCAAATGCCGTTTCATGTTTGTGTGATATGTGAAACTCATGTCACACTGAAGACACTTGTAAGGCTTTTCTCCAGTGTGAATTCCCATGTGAATCTTGAGGTTTCCTTTAATGGTGAAGCTCTTTCCGCACTGAGGGCAGGTGAAAGGCTTTTCTCCGGTGTGAATTCTCATGTGATTCTCAAAGTTCGTTCTATGTATGAAACTCTTGCCACAGTCTTGACAAATAAAACAGTTCTCTCCTGAGTGCATCCTCTTGTGAAGATCGAGGTGTATTTTATATCTATAACTTTTTTCACACTGATCACAAGCGTAAGGCTTCTCTCCAGTGTGAACTCTCATGTGGACATCGAGTTCTTTTTTCTGTTTAAAACCCTTTTCACACTGAGAGCAAGTAAACGGCTTTTCTCCAGTGTGAATCCTCATGTGAATCTTGAGATTTCCTTTTAGTGAGAATTGATTTCCACACTGAGGGCAGGCGTAAGGCTTCTCTCCAGTGTGGATTTTCAAGTGAGTCTTCAGATGACCGTTTTGTGAGAAGCTCTTCCCACACTGAGAGCATATGAACGGCTTTTCTCCAGTGTGAACTCTCAAGTGGGCTGTAAGGTTGTATTTCTGGGTAAATCTCTGTCCACAGTGAGGGCATATGAATGGCTTCGTTGCACTGTGGATTTTCAAGTGGTCTATAAGGCTTTTTTTGCGACTGAAAGTCTTTCCACACTGTTGGCAGGTGAAATGGGCCTCTTTTGTGTGAACATTCATCTGGACTTTAAGGTTTCTAGATTCCTTTTCATGAGTCTGTGAGTAACTAGAAGATTTTTTCCCAGTCATGAAATCAATGACTTCTTGACTCTCCTCTTTCACCGCCATCAGGTCTAAGGTGAACAGAAACAAAAACCAAGTTAACACCAGTTTAATGGCACAAAGGCAACATTTCTATCTGGTATCAAGATGCATTTTGGCTGATCGGATCACAAGTGGACGAGGGACACATTCCCGTTTCCACCTGGTATTTTAATCTGTCTCTTTTGTCCACTTTCAACCTGTCCTGATTTATCAACCTGTCCTGTCTATAGGAGGTTAATATATGGGTTTTTTCAGATCTCCCGCAATTTATATATGAACGCACACAGAGACGACGGACAAACATACGGAGAGCAACAGCTAATATTGTAGTACTCAAGACCGGTCTTAAGACCATTTTCTGAAGGTCTTGTCTTGGTCTCGGACGCATTTGATTTCAGTCTTGTTTTGGTCTCAGACTTAAAGAACATGGGATTTTATTTCAAGATCACAACTGCAGGGACGTCACTAAATTGCCGTCTGATTTCTTTGTTAAGATCATTAATTTGTTTGGATGTACAACTTGTTGCTTCAAATGTAGTCACTTACATTTACATTTAATCATTTAGCACGCGCTTTTATCCAAAGCTACTTTCAAAGGGAGGAATCCAAACAAGCGATTCTTCATGTCTGGTCTTGGTCTTGTCTTGGTGTCGGTCTTGTCTTGGTCTCGACACACACTGGTCTTGGTCTTGTCTTGGTCTCGACACACACTGGTCTTGTTCTTCTCTTGGTCCCGGTCTTGTCTTGGTCTCGACACACACTGGTCTTGGTTTTGTCTTGGTCTCGACACACACTGGTCTTGTCTTGGTCTTGACTTGGTCTCGACAAACTGGTCTTCGTCTTGTCTTGGTCTCGACACACACTGGTCTTGTCTTGGTCTTGGTCTTGACTTGGTCTCGACAAACTGGTCTTCGTCTTGTCTTGGTCTCGACACACACTGGTCTTGGTCTTCTCTTGGTCTCGACACATTGGTCATGTTCTTCTCTTGGTCTTGGTCTTGTCTTGGTCTCGACACACTGGTCTTGGTCTTGTCTTGGTCTCGACACACACTGGTCATGGTCTTGACTTGGTCTCGACACACACTGGTCTTGGTTTTGTCTTGGTCTCGACACACTGGTCTTGTTCTTGTCTTGGTCTCGGTCTTGTCTTGGTCTCGATACACTGGTCTTGTTCTTGTCTTGGTCTCAGTCTTGTCTTGGTCTCGACACACTGGTCTTTTTCTTGTCTTGGTCTCGGTCTTGTCTTGGTCTCGACACACACTGGTCTTGTTCTTGTCTTGGTCTCGGTCTTGACTTTGTCTCGATACACTGGTCTTGTTCTTGTCTTGGTCTCAGTCTTGTCTTGGTCTCGACACACTGGTCTTTTTCTTGTCTTGGTCTCAGTCTTGTCTTGGTCTCGACACACACTGGTCTTGGTCTTCTCTTGGTCTCGACACACACTGGTCTTGGTCTTCTCTTGGTCTCGACACACTGGTCATGTTCTTCTCTTGGTCTTGGTCTTGTCTTGGTCTCGACACACTGGTCTTGTTCTTGTCTTCGTCTCGGTCTTGTCTTGGTCTCGACACACACTGGTCTTGGTTTTGTCTTGGTCTCAACACACACTGGTCTTGTTCTTGTCTTGGTCTCGGTCTTGTCTTGGTCTCGACACACTGGTCTTGATCTTGACTTTGTCTCGACACACTGGTCTTGTTCTTGTCTTGCTCTGATAGCAGCAATACCATAGCGAACACTGTGAAGAAATCAGGAATATTGCAGAGAACATTGTACTTGTTTAAATCCCGTCTGGCTCACACGCTTTCTATAATGTTTATGCGTTATATAAGTCTGCAGAGAGTAGTGTCTGTTCGAACACATTCGACCATATGAGCGTCTACACTACAAAAGCAATCCATTTGAATTAGTTTTTGATTACATCTGGAAGTAGTCGAAAGTGGACAAGCTCAAAACGTTTTACACTACGTTCACACCTGTATTTAGCATCGTCTACTTGTGATCCGATTGACCAAAACACATCTTAATACCAAGTGGAAACAGGGCCAAAGACATGTAAAATATGAAATTAGATAACATACATGCTAGACCCAATACCCACTAAACAACTGAAAAAGGTGTAACCTGTAATCTCAGAACCTCTTGTCAATATTGTTCATTCTTCGCTTTCTTTAGGACACAAATACAAGCAGTTATCAACCCCCTTATAAAAATCCACAGTAGAGCACTGGATTGGGATCCTGTGTTTCCCAACACAAAAAGGTTTTACCTTTGCTGCTAGTGGGAGTGGGAGGTCAAAAATACACCACAGGGATTCAAGAATGGAATCAACAAATTTTCAGGAAAGTAAAATAAGCTTTTACTATACAAAACCAAATCAAGGACAAATTTGAAAAATCTGAATAAAATCCTCTAAAGCCAATGAAAACCTCATAGGCTAATAAAAACAGCCCCAGTTATTTGTCATTTGCCATTTTGCCACTCATCGTTTGACCATGTTAGTTCAACAATACAAGATGTTTGATCCATCACGGGTTCCCTCTTACATCATACGCATTTATGCACTCTTCAAAATGGCGCTGGTTGTTGACAAGCTGAAATATATAAATTGATTGTAGAATCAACTTTAGCATCAGTAAGTTTTCTGTATGACTTTTGACCTGGGACACAGTGGATGATTTTCAAATCATTACTAATTTTAAAACTGTGGCAGCCCAAAGATATAATGGCAGTTTCAACCTATTTTTAGCATTATAATCCTCTGAATGTACACCCTAGAGGATTCAGTAACCTGCAAAATCAAACATGACTCGAGAAGAAAGATGAAAACATTTTTGATATTTACGATTTGGGATCATGGGAGCTCTGATGCAATCAGGAGCAGTGGAAATAATCGTAATGACGGCACACAATGAGGACTTTTTGGACAAAAAGTTGGTTGTGACAAGGCTCAAATCAGGAAGACACTCACTCCAGATCACTAGGGTGCAAATCGAGCTCAAAATTAGGCTTAAAATCTTCAAGTGTGTGGCCGGCCTAACAAGAAACTATACTTCTAACCACAGGTTGAGAATTTTTTTCCAACCACCCTACCAACTATGCTTTTGGAAAATGCATTTAGTTCAGCCCAATTCTATTTCTTAATTGTTTTTCCCAGTTTAATTTGTAAACGTCATTCACTTTGTCACAAGTTGCATGTAGTAAACAAAGATAAAGAGATGCTTGACGCAGAAAACCAACCTATTTGTTCCTCAGTATCTTCATGTTTGACTCTGAGCGCTTCTTCAATCTTCATGTCTTCACTCTCCTCTTTAATAAACGCCATCTTTATAATAGAGCGTCACGTAGATCTCAGTCGCTTCAGGAGTTTTTCTGTGTTTGGACTGTCATGATTAAAATGAGAATAATTATTAGAAAGACTAAATCCCTCAATCAGCTCCCTAGTTCAGTAGTCAGTACACTGGAAAGGGAATCAGAGTGAGAGTCAATGGACTTAAATGACCAGATTATCCATAAACACTCAACTAGGGTTACCAAATTAAAGGCTGAACTAACCCTTTAAGATAATGGAAATACTGGACAATTGTGATTATTTATAGGAAAATAAGGGATAGAATAAGTGACACAAAAAATCTATACTGTTCCACACAGTGCATGTCAGTGTCTGCAGTTAAGTGTGTGTATTAAAGACTTTCAGACATAAACATTTGTTCTTTAGCTTACCAAGGCTGCATTTACTTGTATAGTATAAACAGTGAAATATTATTACAATGTAAAGTAGTTTATATGTGAATATATAGCAAAGTGTAATCATTACTCCCGTCTTCAGTGTCACATGATCCTTCAGAAATCATTCTGAACACAAGAAACACTTCTGATTATTAATGTTGAAAACAGTTGTGTAAAATATTTTTTTTAAATAAAAATAGAAAGCTTTTGTAATGTTACACAATACCGATCAAGAGTCTGGGGAAAGAAAGAATTTATTAAAGAAATTAATACTTTTATTCAGCAAGGATGCATTAAATTGATCAAAAGTGAGAGTAAAATCCTTTATAAAGTTACAAAAGTGCCATTATTAAAAGACGAGCCAGTCAATAAAGCATCTTTTTTAAAGCAATGGCACTTAAAATTTTAACTACTGCTTTATTTTATACATCAATTAGATTTTACTAGTCAGTTACGAATTGAGGTTGTTTTACTTGCTTTCATATGTACTGAGGATGAAATAGTGTTAAGGTACATTTTAAATTCTTTAAAGACAAACAAACAAATATGGGATGAGTATCTTTTACAGTATCTTTTCTATTTCTCGTGTGTGGATGTGCTTTACTGATAAAAACTATGTTCATTAATGTTATGACATATATTACAATATTACATTCAAAATGAATTAATTTCAAAGTTGTCTATATAATATTATGAACTGGTTGTACTGATCTAAACACTATAAATGATGCGATTAAAAACAAACCTTTTTTCAGCATAAACACAGATGTAGGAGCGCGGCACAGCCTTATGACGTCATGTCGACACTCCAAAATAAAAGTCCTGTTCACACGCTAAAACTGATAGAAACAATTGATATTGATTGTCTGAGAGGAAAACTTAGATTAAAATTGTTAAAACCATTTCCAAATGTTAATGAAGTCTGATTTTACATTCATTTTCTTTAATAAAATTTGTCGGAATGGAATTCGTGCTGAAATAAACATCTTTTAAGCTCCACAGGTTCACATTTACTGATTTACAAAGCAAAACAAAAGTCCTCTTCCCACACTAAATAAAAAATAAAGGATTGTTTTAAAGGATATATTGCAAATTTAAAAATAAGCATGCTTCAACAAGATAACTAGTTAAATGGGAGTTAAACCTAGTCAGTTACTATCAACCTTAAAGCATTTTTAGCATCCATTTAGCAAGCTATCTATAGCCAAACAATATCTAACGCTACGTAGGAAGATTACGGTTAGGACATACAGGACTTAATAATATTTTATTTTTAATGAATAAAGTAAACACAAATGAACGTCAGATTTGTGAATGCAAATAATATGTTGAACATGTTTTAATAAACTGTTGGAAATTTAGGGAAGAAAGGAAGAATCTTAAAGAATGTATGATTGAACTAGGTAGGAAATATTTATTAGTATATGAATAGATAATTCTCAAACAGAAGCTGTTAAGTATGGAAGCCCGTTCCCGCCACTGTTGAGAAAAAAAAATATTCCGTAAGTCATAATAATGAGAAACTTTCTCATAATAATGACTTAGCATCTCATAATAATGATTTAGTATCTCATAATAATGACTTAGTATCTCATAATAATGACTTAGCATCTCATAATAATGACTTAGCATCTCATAATAATGACTTAACATCTTTAACTTAATCAAAAAAAAATTTTTTTTTAATTTTTTTTAGAAACTTTCTCATAATAATGACTTAGTATCTCATAATAATGACTTAACATCTCATAATAATGACTTAGTATCTCATAATAATGACTTAACATCTCATAATAATGACTTAACATCTCATAATAATGACTTAACATCTCATAATAATGACTTAGCATCTCATAATAATGACTTAACGTCTTTAACTTAATCAAAAAAAAAAAATTTTTTTATTTTTTTTAGAAACTTTCTCATAATAATGACTTAGTATCTCATAATAATGACTTAGCATCTTTAACTTAATCAAAAAAAATTTTTTTTTAATTTTTTTTAGAAACTTTCTCATAATAATGACTTAGTATCTCATAATAATGACTTAGCAACTTAATAAAAAAAATAAAAAAATTAAAAAAGTTTTTTTATTAAGTTAAAGATACTAAGTCATTATTATGAGATGTTAAGTCATTATTATGAGAAAGTTTCTTAAAAAAAATAAAAAAAATTTTTTTGATTAAGTTTAAAATGCTAATTCATTATTTTTATGAGATACTAAGTCATTATTATGAGATGCTAAGTCGTTATTATGAGATACTAAGTCATTATTATGAGAAAAGTTTCTCATTATTATGAGATACTAAGTCATTATTATGAGAAAGTTTCTCATTATTATGACTTACGGAATTTTTTTTTTTTCTCAACAGTGGCGGAAACGGGCTTCCATAGTTAAGGATTTAATGAGGTTTTGCAAGAAACTGGTCTTAATAGAAGAATAAGGAAGGATGAATGAAGCCATCATTTTTACACACTCCATTTATAGTGTATATTCACATTTTACGAATCTTTTGTATCGAATCGGTGGTTCAAAACGTGTATCAAACTATTGAAATTTCGAAGCCTCGTTTACTGAAATCATGTGATTTTGGCAGTTTGATACACGCCCCAAACCACTGATTGGAGACAAAAGATCTGTAAAGCTTTGAAGCTTCATGAAGGCGCGTTTCTAAATCGCCCATCACTAGATATTGTTGAAAAAATCGTTATTTAGTTTTTTTTGGCGCACAAAAAGTATTCTAGTCACTTCATAACATTAAGGTTGAACCACTGTACTCACATGACCTGTTTTAAATATATCTTTAGTACCTTTCTGGGTGCTTGAAAGTGTAAATTAACTTGCTGGCAATAGAGGTCCTTCACTGTCATCACTGTTATGCTTGTTTTAAATAGTAGAAAACCCTGATTCTGACCACAAAATAAAGCAATTTCCCTCTGTGCATGACTGGTGACGAGCACTTCTATGGCACTTGGAACTATTATAATTAATTAAAAAACAAATATTGCCACATTGATGGCTCAAGAAGGTGTAATCGTGCAAATAACATATGGTTTCATTTTAAAATATGAAGAAATTGTAATTCTAAAGAGTAATATTTCTGTAAAGGCCAGGAACAGAAAGGATGTTTCTTTAGAATGACCCATCTTTATCTCTGTTTAAGTAGTAAAGAAGACCTAAATATGCAATTTAAGCCATTTCTGATAAATACGTGTCTCGTAAATATGAGTAAATAAATCCCCGAGACAGAAAAATCACTGTATAACAGGAATGACACATTTACTTATGCGGCCCCTTTAAGAAATATGACACCGCGCGCTCTCACTGAGGATGCGCAGAAGAGAGACGCGCGAGAGCTCCTGTGTAGTTTTCTTCTCTCTCCCTTTTTCTTTTTGCAGTTTCCTTTGACGCTATTATGAGTGTAACAGTCGAAAACACCGTGATCCCCTGTAAGTATATGGTATGTTAATGTTCATGTTAATGAAATAAACTTTAAAGAAGCGCGAGAGAGCATTTGAAGCCGAAAGTGACGCTGTTAACGATCGTGAATGAAGGACAAATGTGAAATATTTTCCCCGGATGCGGTATATTTCCAGTCAGCAGGTCAGAGATGTTCCATTTATAGTGTTAAATTCGATGTTTATGTTGCCTAAATGTAAATTTTTTTGTAATTTAACGTACAAAGAATTAAAAATAGTCATTCCTTTTGATCAGCCTCTATTCTGTCTGTGTATTTTTTCAGTTATCTTTGTTATATTTCTGTTTAATTCACATTATATTATTGTTTCATCCTTATAAAATCTGGAGTCACATAAAAATGCCTTCCTATAGAGCTGATGTTAAAAATACTACTAATATATAACCGTATCAAAGTGCAATATTTCTAAAAAATCAAGCACACCTGATTTAAGAAATGTTTACTATAGTATTTCAGTATAAACTCACTAACCTCTGGTGTCCCTCACAATAATTCACAGAAAAAGAGCACTTCAGTTCAACCGTCAGTGAAATAATGAGCAATGATGAATTATATTAAAAATGCATCTAAATTATCATAATCTGATTGATTTCTGAGTAGTTTAGGTATTGATTAAATAATATAACCCTATGTACCCTATTTTATCCTGGGTTACATGAAAATAGAGCTGTTTATACACTACTAATATGAGACCATTAAAGTGCTACACTAAATTAAAGACACCATATGTATTTGCTGTTAAAGTAGATGAGTATTAATTTAGTAACTTGTCTTTGATTGTTCCAGATCTGGTCCTGTGGGCGTCAGTATCACACAGTGATCACAGTTCACACCTGCAGTGAAGCTCCTCCCACAACAATTCACCAATAAATCCTGGGAATATTCACCTCATCCTACAAGAGAAGGACAAACTCCAGGTGTAGCAGCTGAAATCTGTGTGACTGTTAAAGATGGAGTTTATTAAAGAGGAGATTGAAGACATGAGTGATCCAGAACCATCCAGAATAAAACATGAAGAGACTGAGGAACAAATAGGTTGGTGTCCGTTCTTGATTCTTCATTGTTGACTGATTTGGTGGCTGTGAAATAATAAGCAGTATATGTTTGATAAATGTATTTAAATGATCATAACTCAGTTTAGTTAATCACATTAACTAGTGAATGACAGAACTGGCCTGATCAGGTGTTTGTAATTTTTAACATTTAACCACATTTAACTGATTCTAACAGCTTAAAATGTTTGTTTTAGACCAGGTGGAAGTGAAGGAGGAACAACACAAACTAGATGAAGTAAAGAAACACTGTGACTTCAAAACTCAAGGAGCAAAAGCCAAAATGCTGCACACCTGCTCACAGTGTGGAAAGAGTTTCCAAAATAAAGGAGACCTTAAAAAACACATGAGAGTTCACACTGGAGAGAAACCGTTTACATGCACTCAGTGTGGAAAGAGCTTCAGACAAAAAGGAAACCTTATCACACACATTAGAATTCACTCTGGAGAAAAACCGTTTACATGCACTCAGTGCGGAAAGAGTTTTTCTCAAGCATCAGGTCTCAATAATCATCTGCGCATTCACTCTGGAGAAAAACCTTTCAACTGTGATCAGTGTGGGAAAGACTTTAACTCACCATCACATCTAAAACAACACCTGAAAGTTCATTCAGATGAGAGGCCTTATGCGTGTCCTCTCTGTGGAAAGAGTTTTTCTCGACTGGACTGTTTTAAACAGCATCAGAAAACGCATAATGAAGTGAAAGATCACGTGTGCTTTGCCTGTGGGAAGAGCTTTACTGCATCGAGTCACCTGAAAGACCACCAAAGAGTTCATACTGGAGAAAAACCTTACAAGTGTTCATCTTGTGACAAGAGTTTCGCTTGGTCTCGAAACCTGAAATTACATCAGCGAGTTCATACTGGAGAGAAGCCGTACAGCTGCACTCAGTGTGAGAAGAGTTTCAAAGATGCAACAAGTTTAAAAAATCATCTTTTCATTCACTCTGGAAAAAAACCATTTAACTGCGATCAGTGTGATAAAATGTTCTTCTTGTCAAAACATCTGAAAAGTCACATGAGAGTTCATTCAGATGAGAGGCCTTATGTGTGTTCTTCGTGTGGAAAGAGTTTTTCACGTTTGAAAAATTTTAAACTGCACCAGAAAATACATAATGAAGTGAGAGATCATGTGTGTTCTGACTGTAAGAAGAGCTTTACTAGAGCTGACCATCTGAAACGGCATCGAAGAATTCATACTGGAGAAAAACCTTACAAGTGCTCGTATTGTGACAAGAGTTTCACTGTGTCTGTAACCCTGAAATCACATGAGCGAATTCATACTGGTGAGAAGCCGTACCAGTGCACTCAGTGTGAGAAGAGATTCAAACATTTATCAAGCCTTCACTTTCATATGAAAAAATGTGGAAAAAAGTGATCAACATTCATTTTCATGTCAAAGTAAATTGTATGAGATAAAATGTGAGGTCTTTCCTAGATTATCAAGATTAATTTTCACTTATTTTTGTGAAAAGATTGGAAAAACTAGAAAGACTCGAAGGGTTAATTAACCCCCCCAAAATTAAAATTCTGTCATTAATTGCTCGCCCTCATGTCGTTTCAAACCTGTAAGACCTTCGTTCCTCTTTGCAGCACAAACTAAGATGTTTTTAATGACATCTGAGAGCCTAATTTCAATCTGTTCATCATATAAAGTGATCATGTCTCTTCAGAAAATTTTGGAGTAAACCGCTCAATTCATATGGATTAGTTTGATGATCTCTATGAATTTTTTCGAAGCATCAAAGTAGTCGTTGTAGAGGCGCGCGATGGAGGAACAGATATCTCTCAGATTTCATCAAAATGATCTTTATTTGTGTTCCAAAGATGAACGAAAGTCTTACGAACGACATGACGGTGAGTAATTAATGACAGAATTTTAATTTTGCTAGCTAAACCTATAAGTGAGAAAGAGAAGTCTAAAGTTTTCGATGCATCCTTGATATCAAGATACGCATCCAGGTACTTTCATGCGTCCTCTGTTCTTCTTTTCTTGAGTATTGGAATTGAACTTCGACGGTTGATGATGGCGTAAAGCGAAAACACAAGGATGCAAGATTGCTGAAGAACGCATATTGAGAAACAGCCTCAATCTCTTCCTTCCCACTCCTGTGTGTCCTGGCTCCGTGCTCTCCCTCTGTTTCCTGGATTATCCTTCAAAGAGAGAAAGTACTGTGAGATACTGACCTGTATCAGTGAACTACAGTGTGTGTGTGTGTGTGTGTGGCGCAGCTTACCAGTCTGGACTGATTGTCTTCATCTCCCTCTGGTGGTTGTTTGAATTCGTCATCTTCATAACCCTCTTCCGACTGTTTATCAATAAACTGTATTATTTCACTGTTACTCACCGTCTCTTTTAAATCTGTGTGTTCCCTGACAACAGTATAGACATTTATAATCAATATAAATGATTTGTATTTCAAATAAACTTTCTTTTCATCAAAAATGCTCAAAAATAAAAGTATCAGTTTCCACAAAAATATGCAAAAACGGTTTTCAGCATTCATAATAATAAGAACATTTATTAATAACTGAGGAACAATAATAACTGATAATAGTTAAGCAGCACATCAGCTTATTAGAATGATTTCTGAGGCATCATGTGACACTGAAGACTGGAGGAATGCTGAAGATTTAGCTTTGTATCAGAAATATATTAAGTTGAAAAAAGTTTTAAAATGTTTTTACTGTATTTTTGGTCAAATAAATGTAGCCTTCTGTCAAAAACATTTTTATTTTTTTTTTAAAGTGCTATGTTATTGTTTCTTTGTGCATTGTGTGACGAATAAAAGTAAATGGCATTAAAATCCAAAAAAATAATGACCTGGAAATTAATATTGGTTGTTTAACTTTTTTTTATTGTAAACAGTTGGCAAATGTTGGGTTACACTTTATTTTAAGGTGTCAGTATTACAGTGTAATTATACATTTACGTACTGAGTAATGACAACTAACTACATGTACTTACTATAGGGTTAGGATTAGGATGAGGGTTTGGTTTAGGGTTAATTGCATGTAATTAAGCATAATTTCTATTTTTTTTTACTATAGTAAATACATGTAACAATGGCACTGAAAAATAAAATCTTACCAAATGTTGCTATATTGTCTTATGTTCAGTTGCATCATCTGATTCTTCAAGCGTCGCACTGCTGGGTTTCTGTGAACAGTACATCCGACCTTCTTCAATTTGATTGGCTATCTCAAACATTTTGACACTGACGAGAACTTTTAAACCTCTATATTAAATCTGAGCATGCTAAATATATTAGAATTTTTGACTCAAGCGGGCCATTTTTTCAGACTGATGGAGGGCTAGGCTAAGTAAATTGTACACATTGTGCTCCAGATGGCCAGTCCACCACTGGCTAAGATGATGACGGTCAATTGCATGTTGCAAATTTTCGGAAGTGGCAACTACATATAAATGCTCGACTCATTCAGCACGGGACAGAAATATGACATGTTAAAATAGTAAAACATTAATGCAATGTAAAGACAGATTAATAGAAAAACATCCATAGCAAAATATTTTTGAAATTCTTTCATTTTTCATCATTTAGCAGACTCTTTTATCCAAAGCGACTTACAAGGGGAGCAATTAGGGGTTAGGTTTCTTGCTCAAGGGCACTTTAGTCGTGGTATCAAAGGTGGAGAGAGTGCTGTTTATTCACAATCCCCACCTTCAATTCATGCCGGCATGGGAATCGAACCAACAACCTTCAGATTACAAGCCCAACTCCCTCACCACTAGGCCACGACTACCACTGGTAAAAGTGATTGCTATGGTGGAGCAGTGTACAGTGAGACATTTTGCTTGACACTTTACAAGACCACCTGCAGCAATTTCAGAAAGCACTCAGTGATTTGATTCTGAAGCCGACACTGTTTAAGATTATGCGGCCCCTTTAAGAAAAATGACGCCACGCGCACTGAGGATGCGCAGAAGCGCGAGATAGAGTTGCCAAGTCCGCGGTTTTTCCCGCGGAATTTGACTACTTTCTTTAACTCTGTTGCTGCGAGTTGTTTTTCATGTCCTCGCGAAACCCAAAATGACATTTATCCCCTGAAACGCGAATTTAACCAGGGAAATCCCGCCAAAAACCTGGATTTTACCCAACGGAACGCGATTTTTACCGAAGACACCCCCTGAGGGCTGTTGTGAAAATCTGGCAACCCTGGCACGAGACGAGTGCTGAAATGTTCACCATTTGAAGCTGAAAGCGACTCTGTTTACGACCGTAAATGAAGGATAAATGTGGATTATTTTCTCTGGAGGGCGTATATTGACCGTCTGCAGGTGAGATTGTTTCTCAGATTAGAGAGTTTAACATTAAACAGCTTCATAGTTTACTTGTTTAAGTTCCAATGAAATGAAATGCGTTGTGTGTCTTGGTTTATTATTAGAGTGTAATAATATGTTGGCAAAGTTTTTCACAGATCTCAGCCTGTTTTGCCACAAATAAAATGTGCTTAATGTTCCACTTTACAGAAGATCTCCGACAAAACTATAATGAATGATGTGAAAACAGAACTTTTGGAGACAAAGGCTTTTCAGCAGCTCAGTCAATGGCCCAAGAATTGAAAAATCCTTGTTTTAAATGCAATTAATATCTAACATGTACCTAAAATAATTCTTATTCCTGTCAGAAAACATGTGTTTACTTAATTTAAATGTTACGAGAGTAATCCCCTATCAATTCAGTAACTTCTTTTTGATTTTTTTCTAGATCTGGTCCTGTGGGCGTCAGTATCACACAGTTCACACCTGCAGTGAAGCTCCTCCCACAACAATTCACCAATAAATCCTGGGAATATTCACCTCATCCTACAAGAGAAGGACAAACTCCAGGTGTAGCAGCTGAAATCTGTGTGACTGTTAAAGATGGAGTTTATTAAAGAGGAGATTGAAGACATGAGTGATCCAGAACCATCCAGAATAAAACATGAAGAGACTGAGGAACAAATAGGTTGGTGTCCATTCTTGATTCTTCATTGTTGACTGCTTTGGTGGCTGTGAAATAATAATGAGTATATGAATGACAGAGGAATACATCTAAATGATCGTAACCCAGTATTAAAGTCACAATATGTAAGATTTTTGGATGGAAATATTCAAAAACTATTCAAGCAATGCTATATATTTATTTGACTTGTGTACTTGCATGATCCCAAACGTTTCCAATGTTTAAATCCAGAGAAATCACCAATTTTAACCAGTGTTACGAACCGTATCATTGCGTCGCCTGTCACTGACATCATAGCCAATCTACCATTGATACCAGTCTTACTTTCGTAGAAACCATGGAAATATCAAAGATGCTTTTATATTATGTTTTATTATTCAGATAAGCAACTGTTTGGATGCCTTTATCCACAGAAAACTAATCATTGTTATACAGCTCTACATGGTCAGTCTTATTGTTTGATTTTCTTGATTTACCACGAGTACCATGTTTCACTGTGCCTCAGAGACGATACTGTTTTGGCATGGCATAATCTGAGAGGGCTTTCTCCATAATTTAAAAGTCATTTAACAACATTTTCCCACCAGCATGATTGTAACACAGTTCTTAAGTACGGGAAGAAGGAGGCGGGAACCAGCAAACCATGTAAAACAGTGCTGTGTGACCCCACACACGCAACAAAAAGAGCGTAAGCGCCCGACTGCAGCATAAGAGCTCTGCTAGTCTCGAGATGGGTGTGAATCACAGGTGTCTCTCATTAGCGTTCGCTCCCACGGGCCACGGCTCTCGGCGCGTCCTGCTTCATACCACCGTGACGGTAATAAAACTTTAATGCATTCGCTCATCAGTGAACATAAGTCGTTCAGATTCCTTTCCATCGGCTCTGGAGTTGAAACCAACTACTCCCATGATTCCACTCTCATTCATGACATCATCATACGCCTTTGCTTTAAATAAACGCCCTCTAGCGGTGGAAATTACATATTGTGCCTTTATCAAGTGAATGACCTTTGAACATCAAAGATAATTTTGTATCTTTTGTTTTGGTGCCTTGTTTTCTGCTAAGTGTTTTTCATTTCCACATTTAACTTCATTGAACTGATTCTAACAGCTTAATATGTTTATTTCAGACCAGATGGAGGTGAAGGAGCAAAGACACAAACTGAATGATGTGAAGAAACACTGTGACTTCAAAACTCAAGGAACAAAAGCGATAAAGCCGCACACCTGCTCACAGTGTGGAAAGAGTTTCCAAAATAAATCAAACCTTAACAAGCACACAAAAATTCACACTGGAGAGAAACCGTATTCATGCACTCAGTGTGGAAAAGATTTTATTTTGCCATCACAACTAAAACAACACCTGAGAGTTCATTCAGATGAGAGGCCTTATGTATGTTCTCTCTGTGGAATGAGTTTTCCAAGGATGGACAGTTTGAAAGTGCACCAGAATATACATACAGGTGTGAAAGATCATGTGTGTTGTGATTGTGGAAAGAGCTTTACAACATCTAGTCATCTGAAACGGCACCGAAGAGTTCACACTGGAGAAAAACCGTATTCATGCACTCGGTGTGGGAAGAGTTTTTCTCAAGCATCAGCTCTCAGTGTTCATCTGCTCCGTCACTCTGGAAAAAAAACATTTAACTGCGATCAGTGTGACAAAGTTTTTATTTTGTCATCAGATTTAAAAGATCACCTGAAAGTTCATTCAGATGAGAGGCCTTTTGTGTGTTCTCTCTGTGGAAAGAGTTTTCCACGGCTGAAGAGTTTTAAACTTCACCAGAAAACCCACAATGAAGTGAGAGATCATGTGTGTCGTCACTGTGGGAAGAGCTTTATTAGAGCTGACTGTCTGAAGCGACATCAAAGAGTTCATACTGGAGAAAAACCTTACAAGTGCTCATATTGTGACAAGAGTCTCACTCGTTTGGTGCACCTGAAAGTACATGAGCGAATTCATACTGGAGAGAAGCCGTACAGCTGTACTCAGTGTGGAGAGAGTTTCAAAGATTCAACAGGTTTAAAAAATCATCTTTTTACTCACACTGAAGAAAAGCCATTAAACTCTGAGTTTATTAAAGAGGAGATTGAAGACATGAGTGATCCAGAACCATCCAGAATAAATCATGAAGAGACTGAGGAACAAACAGGTTGGTGTCCGTTCTTGATTCTTCATTGTTGACTGCTTTGGTGGCTGTGAAATAATAATGAGTATATGGATGACAGAGGAATACATCCAAATGTTCGTAACCCTGTATTAAAGTCACAATATGTACGATTATTAGATGAAAATATCTAAAAACCACTCAAATAATGTTTTATACATTTTGTTGACTTGTGTACTTGCCTGATTCCAAACATTTCTACCCTTGATTTCCCATGGAAACATCAAAGATGATTTATATATTTGGTGTTTTAGTAGACCTATCCACAGAAAATGAATCATTGTTATACAGCTCAACATGGTTAGTCTTATTGTTTGATTTGTTTTTTTTTCTTGATTTACTGCGAGTACCATGTTTTACCGTGCCTCAGAGACTATACTGTTTTGTCAGGTGGCTAACATGGCAAAATCAGAGAGAGCTTTCTCCAGAATACATTTTAAATTAATTGCATGTTATTTAGAAACATTTACCCACCAGGTTTTATTAACATGATATTCTAATATCGATCTAGATTACTGCAATGTGCAACAAGTGTCTCATAGCAGTGAAAACAGTGACTTTATAGAAAAACGTTTAACACACAAATGTATTTAGTATGATTGTTTTAACCATGTACAACAGTGCTGTGTGACCCCACATACGCAACAAAAAGAGCGTAAGCGCTCGACTGCAGCATAATAAAAGCTCTGCTAGTCTCGAGACGGGTGTGAATCACCGGTGTCTCTCATTAGTCTCTCATTTATCCAAAGCGACTTACAAGTGAGGAATACAAACAAGTGATTCTTCATGAATTGGCAAATAGACACAGGAAGTGCTCACAATACAAGTTTCATACATTGCTCAGTACCATAAGCTAGAGTAGGAAGGGAAAAGGGAAGGATAGGGTTTTTTTTTTTTTTGGTTTTTTTAAATATGAAGGGTTTAAGTGTTCACGGAAGAGATGAGTTTTCAGGTGTCTCTTGAATATTGCCAGGGATTCTGCATTCCTGATGAAAGTAGGGAGATCATTCCACCAGCAGGGAGCAGTGAACGAGAATGTTCTGGAGAGTGATTTTGTGCCTCTCTGTGACGGTACCACAAGCCTTCGTTCCTTTAGTGATAGCAGGCTTCTGCTGGGGACGTAGAGTTATAGCAGTGTGTGGAGGTAGGAGGGTGCGGAGCCTGTGGTGGATCTGTAAGCAAGTATCAGCGCCTTGAACTTGATGCGAGCAGCAAGGGGTAGCCAGTGCAAAGAGATTAAGAGGGGTGTGACGTGGGCTCTCTTGTGCAGCAGTGTTCTGGATCACTTGAAGAGGTTTGATTGCACTTGACGGCAGTCCAGCCAGAAGAGCATTGCAGTAATCAAGCCTTGAAATGACCAGGGCCTGGACAAGAAGTTGTGTTGCGTGCTCAGTCAGGAAGGGCCGGATTTTCCTGATGTTGTGAAGTGCAAATCTGCACGACCGCGCCGTCTTTGAGATGTGGTCTCTGAAGGTCAGTTGGTCATCTAAGATAACTCCAAGATTTCTGGCCGACTTTGATGGGGTAATGGTGGTTGTACCAAGCTGTATGTTGATGTCGTATTGTAGAGTAGGAGTGGCAGGGAAGACTAAAAGCTCAGTCTTTGCCAGGTTGAGCTGCAGGTGGTGTTCTTCCATCCACGTCGAGATGTCCGCCAGACAGCTTGAGATCTGTGCAGCTACTGTGGAATCTTCTGGTTGGAAGGACAGGTAGAGTTGTGTGTCATCAGCATAGCAGTGGTAGGAGAAACCATGTGCCTGTATGATGGGACCCAGTGATGCAGTATAAATGGAGAATAGGAGGGGACCAAGAACTGAACCCAGAGGAACCCCAGTGATCAGTTGATGAGGTTTGGATACCTCCCCTCCCCAGGCGACTCTGAAAGACCTACCTGTGAGATAGGACGCAAACCACTTAAGTGCAGTACTTGAGATGCCAATTGACGAGAGGGTGGACAGAAGAATTTGATGGTTTACGGTGTCGAAGGCAGCAGATAGATCCAGTAGAATGAGAACAGATGATTTGGAACCAGCCTGTGCATTCCGCAGGGATTCCGTGACAGGCAGTAGCGCAGCCTCGGTGGAATGGCTGCTCTTGAATCCAGATTGATTGACGTCCAGATGGTTGTTCTGTGTGAGGAAGGATGACACCTGGTTGAGCACAACTCGTTCAAGTGTTTTCTATATGAATGGTAGAAGAGAGAGACAGATCTGTAATTGTTTACGAGTGACGTGTTTAACGTGGGTTTTTTTAGCAGTGGGGTTACCCGAGCCTGCTTGAATGTGGTAGGGAAAGTGCCTGTGTGGAGAGACGAGTTAATAATGTGTGTAATGCTGGTAAAAGAGTGGGAGGGATGGCTTGTAGAAGGTGTGAGGGGATGGGGTCTAGAGGGAAGGTGGTGGGATGACTGGAGAGGAGAAGTTTTGATACTTCCGCCTCCGTGAGAAGAGAGAAGGAAGAGAGAAGATTAGTGGATAAGGAGGGGCTGAGTTCCTGTGTGGGTGGTGCAGAGAACTGGCTACTGATGGAAGATGTCTTGTCAGTGAAGAAATTGGCAAATTGATCAGCAGTTAAAGATGTGGAGGGTGGTGGTGGAGGGGGACAGAGGAGTGCGTTGAATGTCTTGAAGAGTGACCTTGTGTTTGTAGCGCTGTTGATCTTGTCGTGGAAGTATGAGGACTTAGCTGCATGGACTCCACCAGAAAAAGATGATAGCAGGTCTTGATACGAACCTAGATCAGATGGGTCTTTTGATTTGCGCCATTTCCTTTCTGCTGCCCTGAGTTTGGTCCGGTCTTCACGAAGTGCATCGGATATCCAGGGGTTAGAAGGAGTTGCTTGTGCTGGTCTGGATGACAGAGGACAGATACTGTCTAGGGAAGAAGATAAAGTGGAGCAACAAATGTTGTAGAAGTGTGGTTGTTCATTTTTAGTTCAAGTTAACTATATTAACTAACGCTAACTAATGAAACCTTATTGTAAAGTGATACTGATACTTTATATTCACACAGACAGTGTCTTGTTTTCTGCTAAGTGTTTTTCATTTCCACATTTAACATCATTGAACTGATTCTAACAGCTTAATATGTTTATTTCAGACCAGATGGAGGTGAAGGAGCAAAGACACAAACTGAATGATGTGAAGAAACACTGTGACTTCAAAACTCAAGGAACAAAAGCGAAAAAGCCGCACACCTGCTCACAGTGTGGAAAGAGTTTCCAAAATAAATCAAACCTTAACAAGCACACAAAAATTCACACTGGAGAGAAACCGTATTCATGCACTCGGTGTGGAAAAAAATTTATTTTGCCATCACAACTAAAACAACACCTGAGAGTTCATTCAGATGAGAGGCCTTATGTATGTTCTCTCTGTGGAATGAGTTTTCCAAGAATGGACAGTTTGAAAGTGCACCAGAATATACATACAGGTGTGAAAGATCATGTGTGTTGTGATTGTGGAAAGAGCTTTACTACATCTAATCATCTGAAACGGCACCGAAGAGTTCACACTGGAGAAAAACCGTATTCATGCACTCGGTGTGGGAAGAGTTTTTCTCAAGCATCAGCTCTCAGTGTTCATCTGCTCCGTCACTCTGGAAAAAAAACATTTAACTGTGATCAGTGTGACAAAGTTTTTATTTTGTCATCAGATTTAAAAGATCACCTGAAAGTTCATTCAGATGCAAAGCCTTTTGTGTGTTCTCTCTGTGGAAAGAGTTTTCCACGGCTGAAGAGTTTTAAAGTGCATCAGAAAACCCACAATGAAGTGAGAGATCATGTGTGTTCTGACTGTGGGAAGAGCTTCATTAGAGCTGACAGTCTGAAACGACATCAAAGAGTTCATACTGGAGAAAAACCTTACAAGTGCTCATATTGTGACAAGAGTCTCACTCGTTTGGTACACCTGAAAGTACATGAGCGAATTCATACTGGAGAGAAGCCGTACAGCTGTACTCAGTGTGGAGAGAGTTTCAAAGATTCAACAGGTTTAAAAAATCATCTTTTTATTCACACTGAAGAAAAGCCATTGAACTGTGAGTTTATTAAAGAGGAGATTGACGATATGAGTGATCCAGAACCATCCAGAATAAATCATGAAGAGACTGAGGAACAAACAGGTCAGTGTCCGTTCTTGATTCTTCATTGTTGACTGCTTTGGTGGCTGTGAAATAATAAGCAGTATATGGATGATAAATGACAGAGGAATTCATGTAAATGATCATAACACAGTATTAGTAGTATTAAAGGCACAATATGTAAGATTTTTAGAAAATATCCAAAAACCACTAAATCAGTGTTATATATTTTGTTGACTTGTGCACTTGCATGATTTCAAATGTTTCCAACGTATAAATCCAGAGAAATGGGCAACAATAACCAGTGTTACGGACCGTGTCATTGCGTCGCTTGTCACTGACATCATATCCAATCTACCCTTGATTTCCAGTTTTACTTTCCTAGAACCCATGGAAACAGCAAAGACACATACAGGGTTTTGTTCTGGCTCAAAAAAAGGCAGAGGTGGTAAAATCTTTTGTTGCTCTAGGGTGGTCCAGTGGCCATTCCCCCCGCAAGAAGTTTTTGTGTATTTTAAAGAAAAGTTCATTACTCTGGTGCACTTTCAGAGTTCAAAATAAAGAGCTCCAACCCATGTTCAGTGTGCAAATTGAAGATAAAGATTGTCCATTGACTTGTACCTGAATCCACTGTTAAAAATACATAAATCATCCTTTGGCTAAATTACATTTCCTGAATAGTCTAAACACAGGCTTTACTCCGTTCAAACTTAAATGGTCACCGTTTCATGACATCATTGTTGGAAAACAGACTTAAGAGAATAATTTCTGTTAGTTAAACTTGTGTATATTTGTAGTAAAAGCTAATTTATGAAGCAATATCTCATGCAGGGCTTTTCCTTGTGTTTTATATAGTGACCTCTAGGAAGTGCTCTAGGTAGGGTTTCCTTGATTAGTTTTCCCTGAAGATAAGTGCGATCAGGTGAAAGCGAAAGTAAAAGAGTGACGCACGTTTCTTGTGTCTTACTGTAAAATGAGAGTTCTGTGTCTTTATTCAAATCAACACATTAATGATTTTTCTAATCCACCTGCTATTAATTGGAATGTTATTTTTTTTTATTACTTGGCCCGCCTCACCCACGCAGTATCCGTGGATATAACCGTGATCCCCGCATCACTATCGGACTGTTGGAGAATGAGCATAGGCCGGGAACCCGCAAACAGAAAGGTGTTGGTGGAAAAGGGGTATTTGAACGTGACTGCATGAGTTTTGTCGACAGCCGGAGGAAGCACAAAATTTGATTGAGGCGGCCGCCTCGTAATTCTCTATGCAGGAAAAATCCTGTGCTTGTGGGTACGGAAAGTATTCATACCCCCTTAAATGTTTCACTCTTTGTTATATTGCAGCCATTTGCTAAAATCATTTAAATTAATTTTTTTCCCCCTCATTAATGTGCACACAGCACCCCATATTGACATAAAAACAGAATTCTTGACATTTTTGCAGATTTATTAAAAAAGAAAAACTGAAATATCACATGTCCTAAGTATTCATGAGTCTTTTTGTGAAAGATGCAACAAGTTTTTCACACCAGGATTTGGGGATCCTCTGCCGTTCCTCCTTGCAGATCCTCTCCAGTTCTGTCAGGTTGGATGGTAAACATTGGTGGACAGCCATTTTTAGGTCTCTCCGGAGATGCTCAATTGGGTTTAAGTCAGGGCTCTGGCTGGGCCATTCAAGAACAGTCACGGAGTTGTTGGGAAGCCACTCCTTCGTAATTTTAGTTGTGTGCTTAGGGTCATTGTCTTGTTGGAAGGTAAACCTTCGGCCCAGTCTGAGGTCCTGAGCACTCTGGAGAAGGTTTTCGTCCAGGATATCCCTGTATTTGGCCGCATTCATCTTTCCCTTGATTGCAACCAGTCGTCCTGTCCCTGCAGCTGAAAAATATCCCTACAACATGATGCTGCCACCACCATGCTTCACTGTTGGGACTGTATTGGACAGGTGATGAGCAGTGCCTGGTTTTCTCCACACATACCACTTAGAATTAAGGCCAAAAAGTTCTATCTTGGTCTCATCAGACCAGAGAATCTTATTTCTCACCATCTTGGAGTCCTTCAGGTGTGTTTTAGCAAACTCCATGCAGGCTTTCATGTGTCTTGCACTGAGGAGAGGCTTCTGTCGGGCCACTCTGCCATAAAGCCCCGAATGGTGGAGGGCTGCAGTGATGGTTGACTCTCTACAACTTTCTCCCATCTCCCAACTGCATCTCTGCAGCTCAGCCACAGTGATCTTTGGGTTCTTCTTTACCTCTCTCACCAAGGCTCTTCTCCCCCGATGGCTCAGTTTGGCCGGACGGCCAGCTCTAGGAAGGGTTCTGGTCATCCCAAACGTCTTCCATTATGGAGGCCACTGTGCTCTTAGGAACCTTCAGTGCAGCAGAAATTTTTTTGTAACCTTGGCCAGATCCGTGCCTTACCACAATTCTGTCTCTGAGCTCTTCAGGCAGTTCCTTTGATCTCATGATTCTCATTTGCTCTGACATGCACTGTGAGCTGTAAGGTCTTATATAGACAGGTGTGTGGCTTTCCTAATCAAGTCCAATCAGTATCAGGGGTAGTCGTGGCCTAATGGTGAGGGAGTTGGGCTTGTAACGTGAAGGTTGCCGGTTCGATTCCCACGCCGGCAGGAATTGAAGGTGGGGATTATGAATAAACAACACTCTCTCCACCTTAGATACCACGACTAAGGTGCCCTTGAGCAAGACACCTAACCCCTAATTGCTCCCCGGGCGCTGTCGCAATAGTGTGTTCACTGTGTGTGTGTGTGTGTGTGTGTGTGTGTGTGTTCACTACTCACCGCTGTGTGTGTGCACTTGGGATGGGTTAAATGCAGAGCACCAATTTCGAGTATGGGTCACCATACTTGACAACACATCACGACTTTCACTTTTTTTTTTTTCACTTTCGTAATCAAAAACAGCTGACTCAAATTAAGGTGTAGAACCATCTCAAGGATGATCAGAAGAAATGGACAGCACCTGAGTTAAATATACGAGTGTCACAGCAAAGGGTCTGAAAACTTAGGACCATGTGATATTTCAGTTTTTCTTTTTTAATAAATCTGCAAAAATGTCAAGAATTCTGTGTTTTTCTGTCAATATGGGGTGCTGTGTGTACATTAATTAGGAAAAAAATGAACTTAAATGATTTTAACAAATGCCTGCAATATAACAAAGAGTGAAAAATTTAAGGGGGTCTAAATACTTTCCGTACCCACTGTATTATATGTTTAATTATACAAGTAAGCAACTTTGGATTCCTTTCTTGAAAGAAAACGAATCATTGTTAAACAGCTCAACACGGTTAGTCTTATTGTTTGAGTTGCTTGTTTTCTTGATTTACTGCGAGTACCATGTTTTACCGTGCCTCAGAGACTATACTGTTTTGTCAGGTGGCTAACATTACATAATCGGAGAGAGCTTTCTCCAGAATACATTATAAAATTAATTGCATGTTATTTAGAAACATTTACCCACCAGCTTTACTTAAAATGATATTCTAATATCGATCTAGATTACTGCAATGTGCAACAAGTGTCTCATAGCAGTGAAAACAGTGACTTTATAGAAAAACGTCTAACACACAAATGTATTCAGTATGATTGTTTTAACCATGTAAAACAGTGCCACGTGACCCCACATACGCAACAAAAAGAGCGTAAGCGCCCGAGACGGTCTCGAGACGGGTGTGAATCACAGGTGTCTCTCATTAGCGTTCGCTCCCACAAGCCACGGCTCTCGGCGCGTCCTGCTTCATACCACCGTGACGGTAATAAAACTTTAATGCATTCGCTCATCAGTGAACATAAGTCGTTCAGATTCCTTTCCATCGGCTTTGGAGTTGAAACCAACTACTCCCATGATTCCACTCTCATTCATGACATCATCATACGCCTTTGTTTTAAATAAGCGCCCTCTAGCGGTGGAAATTACATATTGTGCCTTTAACAAGTGAATGACAGAACTGACCTTTGAACATCAAAGATAATTTGGTTACACTTTTATAATGTCTCATTGGTTAAAATTAATGTATTAATTAACATGAATTAATAATGAGCAATACATTTCTTACAGTATTTATTAAACTTTGTTTGTTAGTAAAAATACAGCCGTTTGTTTCTTACTTAAAATGTAAACTAATACAACTTTTGATTTTAATAATGTATTAGTAAATGTTGAAATTAACAATACATATTATTTAGATTGATAAATGTAGAAGTGTGGTTGTTCATTTTTAGTTCACGTTTACTATATTAACTAATGCTAACTAATGAAACCTTATTGTAAAATGATATAATACTTTATATTCACACAGACAGTGTCTTATTTTCTGCTAAGTGTTTTTCATTTCCACATTTAACTTCATTGAATTGATTCTAACAGCTTAATATGTTTATTTCAGACCAGATGGAGGTGAAGGAGCAAAGACACAAACTGAATGATGTGAAGAAACACTGTGACTTCAAAACTCAAGGAACAAAAGCGAAAAAGCCGCACACCTGCTCACAGTGTGGAAAGAGTTTCCAAAAAAAGTCAAACCTTAACAAGCACACAAAAATTCACACTGGAGAGAAACCGTATTCATGCACTCAGTGTGGAAAAGATTTTATTTTGCCATCACAACTAAAACAACACCTGAGAGTTCATTCAGATGAGAGGCCTTATGTATGTTCTCTCTGTGGAATGAGTTTTCCAAGGATGGACAGTTTGAAAGTGCACCAGAATATACATACAGGTGTGAAAGATCATGTGTGTTGTGATTGTGGAAAGAGCTTTACAACATCTAGTCATCTGAAACGGCACCGAAGAGTTCACACTGGAGAAAAACCGTATTCATGCACTCGCTGTGGGAAGAGTTTTTCTCAAGCATCAGCTCTCAGTGTTCATCTGCTCCGTCACTCTGGAAATAAAACATTTAACTGTGATCAGTGTGACAAAGTTTTTATTTTGTCATCAGATCTAAAAGATCACCGGAAAGTTCATTCAGATGCGAAGCCTTTTGTGTGTTCTCTCTGTGGAAAGAGTTTTCCACGGCTGAAGAGTTTTAAAGTGCATCAGAAAACACACAATGAAGTGAGAGATCATGTGTGTTCTGACTGTGGGAAGAGCTTCATTAGAGCTGACAGTCTGAAACGACATCAAAGAGTTCATACTGGAGAAAAACCTTACAAGTGCTCATATTGTGACAAGAGTCTCACTCGTTTGGTACACCTGAAAGTACATGAGCGAATTCATACTGGAGAGAAGCCGTACAGCTGTACTCAGTGTGGAGAGAGTTTCAAAGATTCAACAGGTTTAAAAAATCATCTTTATATTCACACTGAAGAAAAGCCATTGAACTGTGAGTTTATTAAAGAGGAGATTGACGACATGAGTGATCCAGAACCATCCAGAATAAAACATGAAGAGACTGAGGAACAAACAGGTTGGTGTCCGTTCTTGATTCTTCATTGTTGACTGCTTTGGTGGCTGTGAAATAATAAGCAATATATGGATGAGAAATGACAGAGGAATTCATGTAAATGATCATAACACAGTATTAGTAGTATTAAAGGCACAATATGTAAGATTTTTAGAAAATATCTAAAAACCACTAAATCAGTGTTATATATTTTGTTTACTTGTGCACATGCATGATTCCAAATGTTTCCAACGTATAAATCCAGAGAAATGGGCAATATTAACCAGTGTTACAGACCGTGTCAGTGTGTCACTTGTCACTGACATCATATCCAATCTACCCTTGATTTCCAGTTTTACTTTCCTAGAACCCATGGAAACAACAAAGACACATACAGGGTTTTGTTCTGGCTCAAAAAAAGGCAGAGCTGGTAAAATCCGTGGTTGCTCTAGGGGGGTCCAGGGGCAATTCCCCCCCGCAAGAAGTTTTTGTGTATTTTAAAGAAAAGTTCATTACTCTGGGGCACTTTCAGAGTTCAAAATAAAGAGCTCCAACCCATGTTCAGTGTGCAAATTGAAGATAAAGATTGTCCATTGACTTGTACCTGAATCCACTGTTAAAAATAAATAAATCATCCTTTGGCTAAATTACATTTCCTGAATAGCCTAAAGACAGGCTTTACTCCCTTCAAACTTAAATGGTCATAGTTTCATGACATCATTGTTGGAAAACACACTTAAGAGAATAATTTCTGTTAGATAAACTAATTTATGAAGCAATATCTCATGCAGGGCTTTTCCTTTGTGTTTTATATAGTGACCTCTAGGAGGTGCTCTAGGTACGTTTTCCTTGATTAGTTTTCCCTGAAGATGAGTGCGATCAGGTGAAAGCGAAAGTAAAAGAGTGACGCACGTTCCTTGTGTCTTACTGTAAAATGAGAGTTCTGTTTCTTTATTCAAATCAACACATTAATGATTTTTCTAATCCACCTGCTATTAATTGGAATGTTATTTTTTTTTTTATTACTTGGCCCGCCTGACCCACGCAGTATCCGTGGATATAACCGTGATCCGCGCATCACTATCGGACTGTTGGAGAATGAGCATAGGCCGGGAACCCGCAAACAGAAAGGTGTTGGTGGAAAAGGGGCATTTGAACGTGACTGCATGAGTTTTGTCGACAGCCGGAGGAAGCACAAAATTTGATTGAGGCGGCCGCCTCGTAATTCTCTATGCAGGAAAAAGCCTGTGCTTACATACAGTGGGTACGGAAAGTATTCATACCCCCTTAAATTTTTCACTCTTTGTTATATTGCAGCCATTTGCTAAAATCATTTAAGTTCATTTTTTTTCCCCTCATTAATGTGCACACAGCACCCCATATTGACATAAAACACAGAATTCTTGACATTTTTGCAGATTTATTAAAAAAGAAAAACTGAAATAACACATGTCCTAAGTATTCAGACCCTTTGTTCAGTATTTAGTAGAAGCATCTTTTGATCTAATACAGCCATGAGTCTTTTTGTGAAAGATGCAACAAGTTTTTCACACCTGGATTTGGGGATCCTCTGCCGTTTCTCCTTGCAGATCCTCTCCAGTTCTGTCAGGTTGGATGGTAAACGTTGGTGGACAGCCATTTTTAGGTCTCTCCAGAGATGCTCAATTGGGTTTAAGTCAGGGCTCTGGCTGGGCCATTCAAGAACAGTCACGGAGTTGTTGTGAAGCCACTCCTTCGTTATTTTAGTTGTGTGCTTAGGGTCATTGTCTTGTTGGAAGGTAAACCTTCGGCCCAGTCTGATGTCCTGAGCACTCTGGAGAAGGTTTTCGTCCAGGATATCCCTGTATTTGGCCGCATTCATCTTTCCCTTGATTGCAACCAGTCGTCCTGTCCCTGCAGCTGAAAAACGTCCCCACAACATGATGCTGCCACCACCATGCTTTATTGTTGGGACTGTATTGGACAGGTGATGAGCAGTGCCTGGTTTTCTCCACACATACCACTTAGAATTAAGGCCAAAAAGTTTTATCTTGGTCTCATCAGACCAGAGAATCTTATTTCTCACCATCGTGGAGTCCTTCAGGTGTTTTTTAGCAAACTCCATGCAGGCTTTCATGCGTCTTGCACTGAGGAGAGGCTTCTGTCGGGCCACTCTGCCATAAAGCCCCGAATGGTGGAGGGCTGCAGTGATGGTTGACTCTCTACAACTTTCTCCCATCTCCCGACTGCATCTCTGGAGCTCAGCCACAGTGATCTTTGGGTTCTTCTTTACCTCTCTCACCAAGGCTCTCCTCCCCCGATAGCTCAGTTTGGCCGAACGGCCAGCTCTAGGAAGGGTTCTGGTTGACCCAAACGTCTTCCATTATGGAGGCCACTGTGTTCTTAGGAACCTTATGTGCAGCAGAAATTTTTTTGTAATCTTGGCCAGATCTGTGCCTTACCACAATTCTGTCTCTGAGCTCTTCAGGCAGTTCCTTTGATCTCATGATTCTCATTTGCTCTGACATGCACTGTGAGCTGTAAGGTCTTATATAGACAGGTGTGTGGCTTTCCTAATCAAGTCTAATCAAACACAGTTGGACTCAACTGAAAGTGTAGAACCATCTCAAGTATGATCAGAAGAAATGGACAGCACCTGGGTTAAATATATGAGTATCACAGCAAAGGGTCTGAAAACTTAGGACCATGTGATTTTTCAGTTTTTCTTTTTTAATAAATCTGCAAAAATGTCAAGAATTCTGTGTTTTTCTGTCAATATGGGGTGCTGTGTGTACATTAATGCGGAAAAAAATGAACTTAAATGATTTTAACAAATGGCTACAATATAACAAAGAGTGAAAAATTTAAGGGGGTCTGAATACTTTCCGTACCCACTGTATTATATGTTTAATTATACAAGTAAGCAACTTTGGATTCCTTTCTCGAAAGAAAACGAATCATGTTATACAGCTCAACACAGTTAGTCTTATTGTTTGAGTTGCTTGATTTACTGCGAGGACCATGTTTTACCGTGCCTCAGAGACTATACTGTTTTGTCAGGTGGCTAACATGGCATAATCGGAGAGAGCTTTCTCCATAATACATTATAAAATTAATTGCACGCTATTTAGAAACAATTATTTAACCACCAGTTTTAATTAAAATGATATTCTAATATCGATCTAGATTACTGCAATGTGCAACAAGTGTCTCATAGCAGTGAAAACAGTGACTTTATAGCAAAACGTTTAACACACATTTATTTAGTATGATGGTTAAAACAATGTAAAACAGTGCTGCGTGGCGCCACATACGCAACAAAAAGAGCGTAAGCGCCCGACTGCAGCATAAGAGCTCTGCTAGTCTCGAGACGGGTGTGAATCACAGGTGTCTCTCATTAGCGTTCGCTCCCACGGGCCACGGCTCTCGGCGCGTCCTGCTTCATACCACCGTGACGGTAATAAAACTTTAATGCATTCGCTCATCAGTGAACATAAGTCGTTCAGATTCCTTTCCTTTGGCTGTGGAGTTGAAACCAACTACTCCCATGATTCCACTCTCATTCATAGCATCATCATACGCCTTTGTTTTAAATAAGCGCCCTCTAGTGGTGGAAATTACATATTGTGCCTTTATCAAGTGAATGACAGAACTGACCTTTGAACATCAAAGATAATTTTGTATATTTTATTTTGGTGCCTTGTTTTCTGCTAAGTGTTTTTAATTTTCACATTAATCTCATTGAACTGATTCTAACAACTTAATATGTTTATTTCAGACCAGATGGAGGTGAAGGAGCAAAGACACAAACTGAATGATGTGAAGAAACACTGTGACTTCAAAACACGAGGAACAAAAGTGATAAAGCCGCACACCTGCTCACAGTGTGGAAAGAGTTTCCAAAAAAAGTCAAACCTTAACAAGCACACAAAAATTCACACTGGAGAGAAACCGTATTCATGCACTCAGTGTGGAAAAGATTTTATTTTGCCATCACAACTAAAACAACACCTGAGAGTTCATTCAGATGAGAGGCCTTATGTATGTTCTCTCTGTGGAATGAGTTTTCCAAGGATGGACAGTTTGAAAGTGCACCAGAATATACATACAGGTGTGAAAGATCATGTGTGTTGTGATTGTGGAAAGAGCTTTACGACATCTAGTCATCTGAAACGGCACCGAAGAGTTCACACTGGAGAAAAACCGTATTCATGCACTCGATGTGGGAAGAGTTTTTCTCAAGCATCAGCTCTCAGTGTTCATCTGCTCCGTCACTCTGGAAAAAAAACATTTAACTGTGATCAGTGTGACAAAGTTTTTATTTTGTCATCAGATCTAAAAGATCACCGGAAAGTTCATTCAGATGAGAGACCTTTTGTGTGTTCTCTCTGTGGAAAGAGTTTTCCACGGCTGAAGAGTTTTATAGTGCACCAGAAAACACACAATGAAGTGAGAGATCATGTGTGTTCTGACTGTGGGAAGAGCTTCATTAGAGCTGACAGTCTGAAACGACATCAAAAAGTTCATACTGGAGAAAAACCTTACAAGTGCTCATATTGTGACAAGAGTCTCACTCGTTTGGTACACCTGAAAGTACATGAGCGAATTCATACTGGAGAGAAGCCGTACAGCTGTACTCAGTGTGGAGAGAGTTTCAAAGATTCAACAGGTTTAAAAAATCATCTTTTTATTCACACTGAAGAAAAGCCATTGAACTGTGATCAGTGAGGTAAAGATTTTAAGCTTTTTCAGTCAGTGTGGGAAGAGCTTCACTACAGCTGTCCAACTGAATTCATAGTGAAGAAAAACCTTTCAAATTTGTAATTATGTTCACAACATTGTTTCTATCTTAAATAAATACATTGTTGGCAAACTGTGTGATTTTTATGTACATTTTGGAAATGCATTACTTGGACACAATCACCTCTGATAACAGATCACTCTATATTGTAATAAAGACAAATGCTTTTTCTGTAAAGTTGCTTTGTAACGATATGTATTGTGAAAAGTGATATATAAATAAATGTGAACTGAACTGAATTGAAATAAATTTGGAGTGGGAGTAGTGTTTTACTTGCTTTGGAAACATAAATGGTGTCCTTTTTTTCTGTATCAATTCCAGCTTGAGTCCTCAACTTTTTGAAGTGCATCAAAGCTGATTCACAGTACTGAAAACAGCATCTTCTCGACGCGTCGACAACAAGAAACAAACTCTTCCAGTATCAGCTACAACTACAGTGTTTGAGGGCAGGTCATTGTTCACAGGCAGCCAATGAAGACCATAGTCTGGCATTATGCAGATTTGTTACAAAAAGTGAGACTGGAATTGCTGACGACTCGTTACGGCAGTTCAAAATCTATTCTTTCATTTAGGAGATAATAACTTTATTTGTTCTGCATGTCGAACTTTAAAACTTTGCATACCTTCTACATTCGCAAACAGCTATATAACACACTAATATTCGGAAAAAACATAATAGGCATGGAAACATGGTAAGTCTATCCTTAACTTTCATACATGTCATGGTGCTGCTCTGAATAAGCTCTAGTTCCCTGTTTTCACCTCATCAATTATGGTGATGTCATTAGCGTCAACAGGCTGAGAAAATCGCTAATATGCTATTATTGCGGAGAGTAGTTATGAGCAACTTTTCTGTCTTTACGCAATCAAAACCTGCAGCAGGCAGTGGTTTGAATGAGAAACCTTACCCAGCTTTACACACGTGCCGCTTATGATTATTTACCGTTGTGTATTGTTCTTATTCTGTTCTCTGACTATTAGGGCTGCACGATTTAATCACACGATGCGAAAAATAACATTCAACTTAAATGCGATTATCGCTTAAATGTGATTCTTAGTGCAATTATGAAATCGCAAAGGCTGTGATTATTTTTTATGCGCAGCTTGTCAGTGAAGTACGGCTCCAAATGCTGATCCATCTGAAAGCACTGTGAGTTTGAGTCGCTTATAATGTACATTTGAAAAAGCAACGCGCGTCAAACATCTTTCCAGACATGAGAAGCATTTATTAACATCTTCTCCAACAAAAGACAACATTTAATAACATGTTTTTACTCCAAACTCACTTCATAATGACAGTTGAGCTTCTGTGAGATGATGAGGCTTCTTACACAGAATAAGGCAGTCGTGTGTTTATTAGTCATGTTTAATGTTTCAATCTTCTGTTTATTCAGCGATATGAAGCGTTATCTTCTTCTGCTGCAGGGCGTCTTTTGAGTTTCTGCACAAGAGCGCCCTCTGGCTGTCAGATGGAGAAGCATTTACTACTGATCACAGAGCTGTACAGCTCTGACAAGCAGCGCATTAAATAATCGCAGCCTTTGCCAAATCACATGCGATTTAAATGAGATAAATCGTGCAGCCCTACTGGATATTTTATTATAAATTGTTGAACTGTTGAAGCTTTACGAATCTTTTGTTTCGAATCAGTGATACAGATCATATCAAACTGCCAAAGTCACGCATTGAAACTGCGAAACACTTGTGGCGTAACAAACCTTGTTTACTGAAATCACGTGACTTTGGCGCTCCGAACTACTGATTCGACACAAAAGATTCATAAAGCTTCATGAATCAGTGTTTTGAAATCATCCATCACCAGATATTGTTGAAAAGTCGTTATTTTGTTGTTATTTTTTTTGGCGCAAAAAAGTATTCTCGTCTCTATATAATATTAAGGTTGACCCACTGTACTCACATGAACTGTTTTAAATATGTTTTAGTGTCTTTCTGTTTATCTGAAAGTGTTCATTACCTTGCTGTCAATAGAGACTCACTGAACCATCGGATTTCATCAAAAATATCATCATTTGTGTTCTGAAAATGAACTTACGGGTGTCGAACAACATGAGGGTGAGGAATTAATGACAGAACTTTCATTTTGGGCGAACTAACCCTTTAAAATAGTCTAGAAAATCTGAAAAATATTTATTGCAGAATGCTGAACATATTTCCAATTTATCATTGATTCAGCTTATACAGTGGTCTATGGATGAATATTTTGGTGGGGCTCTGCTCTACCTGTCCTTAAAGACGACTGATTTGTTACTCCCCGAGTATTTGCTTCAAAACAGTGAGATGTGATTTATTGAACGCGGCCCCTTTAAGAAATATGACACCTCGAGCACTGCGCGTGCGCACAAGAAAGAGGCACTAGATCCCCTCTACAGATTTGTTTTCTTTCTTTTCTCTGTTTTTTTCTTTTTCTTTTTGTTGTTTCCTTTGACGCTAATATGAATGTAACAGTCAAATACATTGTGATTTCCTGTAAGTGTATGTTAAGTTAATTATCTTGTTGAGTGACGCTGTTAACGATCGTGAATGAAGGACAAATGTGAAATATTTTCCCCGGATGCGGTATATCTCCAGTCTGCAGGTCAGAAATTTTCCAATTTTAATGTAAGATTTGATGTTTATGTTGCCTAAATGTACATTGTTCGTAGTGTAACGTATTGAGAATTAAATATAGTCATTCATTTTAATCAGCCTCTACTCAGTCTGTACATATTGTGTATGATTTCTGTTGTCTTTGCTACTTTTCTGTTTAGTTAATTTATGAATTGATTAATTTAACCTGTGACTTGTTTGATCTTAATAAAATCTGGAGAACAAAAAAATAAGGTTGCTGTTTTTAAAGCTACTAATATAATCGTAATCGAAATGCTCCATATTTCTAAAGTCCAACACACAGGGTCATTGAAGTTAAGAAATTTAATTATTAAAAGTATTTCAGTATGAACTCAGTAACCTTGAATTTGACAGATCTGGCGTCCCTCACAATTCACCAAATAAGAAAGTTTCAGAATAGTTGTCAGTGAAATAATGAGCGATACAGAGATGATAAATTATATTGAAAATGCGTCTATTTGTCATTTCCTTTCGTGCCATCATTCTCAATCCTTTAGTTGACCAGTGTGGTAAAAAAGTTTTTTTTTTTTATAATCAGATCTAAAATGTCACCTGAAAACACATACTGACATGAAAAATGTCTGTTGCGAATAGGTGAGGAGATTTACTGCAGCTAAACAACTGAAACAGCACCAAAGAATTCATAGAAAAATCATCCAAGTGCTTATATTGTGACAAAGGTTTGTCTGCACTGAAATCACATGAGCGAGTTCATGCTGGAGAGAAGCTGTACTACTGTACGTAAAGTCTAGATCCATTTATCCAGTTAGTTTGCTGTCCGGTACTTTATTGGAAAGATATTTGTACATTTATATTGTCAAGATAATTGCACCGTTTCTGCATAAAATTAAAAGTATGAAAAAGGACAATATAGTGCAAAACAGCATTAAGAGGAATAAAACAGTGTAAATGAAGTAGTGAATTAATAGTCCGACAGATATAACAGTGTCGTTTAACTGAGCTGCTGAAAAGCTTCTTTATATCATTCAACAGTCCCTAGTTTTTATTTCAATGTATATCTAAAGAGAAGCGACTGTCTCGATAAAACTTTCAATGGCATTTTCTCTATATCTTTCCTCAGTATGAAGCCTAATAAAGTGTTTATAAGTTTGTGTTCAGGGGTAACCGCTGTATTTCTGCTTCTCCATTAGCGCCATCTTCTGTCAGAGTCAATTTGCATTTTCATTCAGCCTGTCTGCCATTTTGTTCATATAACATTACATACATTCTCATTTATTAGGCTCAAATATGAGGTTCATCATTTTATCAAACTTTTTATTTGGTCAAAACTGGTATTATTTGAACTGTAAAGTTGCTTAAGTAATATTTATATTTGATTTGTTCCAGATCTGGTCCTGTGGGCGTCAGTATCACACAGTGATCACAGTTCACACCTGCAGTGAAGCTCCTCCCACAACAATTCACCAATAAATCCTGGGAATATTCACCTCATCCTACAAGAGAAGGACAAACTCCAGGTGTAGCAGCTGAAATCTGTGTGACTGTTAAAGATGGAGTTTATTAAAGAGGAGATTGAAGACATGAGTGATCCAGAACCATCCAGAATAAAACATGAAGAGACTGAGGAACAAATAGGTTGGTGTCCGTTCTTGATTCTTCATTGTTTCCTGAGCCCTGCACATGCAAAAAAAAACAAAAATAGTAGGCTAAATCATGCGCATAATTTACTAATTCATTCGTTCACCCATTATTTACTCACCCTCATGTTGTACACGTCCATAAGACCTTCGTTCATCTTTGGAGCACAAATTAAGGTATTTTAGATGAAATCCAGGAGTTTTTCTATCCTCAATAGAAAGCAATGAAATTACGACCTTCAAGGTCCAGAAAAGTAGTAAAAACAACTTATGAAGAAAGTGTAAACTGGTGTCCCATCAGTTAAGCTTTTTCCTTTAAGTTGAATAGGGAAGGTGTTGGACGTAGCGTAAGAATTTTAAACTGCGAGAGTTTTAAACTTTCTTCGTTCGTTGAATACTGAAGGTGGTCTGATATTTTACTTTAAAACTTGTTAAATATGGATATTTTTTTACACAAACGCATCGCTTCAGAAGGCCTTTATTAACCCCCCGGAGCAGTGTGGAGTACATTTATGATGGATGGATGTGGATGGAGAAATTTTTATTGCCATTGTAAAGCTCTGATATGTCAGGATATTTATTAATATATATTCGATGGTTTTTATCAGTAAGAAGAAAGTCATATACACCTAGGATGGCTTGAGGGTGAGTAAAGCTTGGGGTGATTTTCATTTTAAAATGAACTAATCCTTTAATATGTTTATTTTAGACAAGATGGAAGTAAAGGAGGAACAACACAAACTAAATGAAGTAAAGAAACACGGCGACTTCAAAACTCAAGGAACAAAAGCCAAAAAGCTGCACACCTGCTCACAGTGTGGAAAGAGTTTCCAAAATAAAGGAACCCTTACAACACACATAAGAGTTCACACTGGAGAGAAATATACATGCACTCAGTGTGGAAAGAGTTTCACAAGTAAAGGAAACCTTAATGTACACATGAGAATTCACACTGGAGAGAAACCGTATTCATGCACTCAGTGTGGAAGGAGTTTTTCTCAAGCATCAGGTCTCAGTTATCACCTGCTCCGTCACTCTAGAGAAAAACCATTCAACTGTGATCAGTGTGGTAAAGATTTTAATTGCTCAGCAAATCTAAAAAAACACCTCAAAGTTCATTCAGATGAGAAGCCTTATGTGTGTTCTCTCTGTGGAAAGAGTTTTTCACGGCTGGACAGTTTGAAACAGCACCAGAAAATACATAACGAAGTAAAAGATCATGTGTGTTTTGAGTGTGGGAAGAGCTTTAATACAACTGGTGATCTGAAACTGCACCAAAGAATTCATACTGGAGAAAAACCTTACAAGTGCTCATCTTGTGACAAGAGTTTCACTGTGTCTGGACATCTGGAATCACATGAACGACTTTATACTGGAGAGAAGCCGAACCACTGTACTCAGTGTGGAAAGAGTTTCAAAGATTCAACATGTTTAAAAAATTATCTATTTATTCACTCTGGAGAAAAGCCATTCAAGTGTGATCAGTGTGGTAAAGATTTTAATTGGTCATCAAATCTAAAAAGACATCTCAAAGTTCATTCAGATGAAAAGCCTTATGTGTGTTCTTTCTGTGGAAAGAGTTTTTTATGGCTAAAGAGTTTTAAACTGCACCAGAAAACACATGATGAAGTGAGAGATCATGTGTGTTGTGACTGCGGGAAGAGCTTTACTACAACTGACTATCTGAAACAGCATCAAAGAATTCATACTGGAGAAAAACCTTACAAGTGCTCATATTGTGACAAGAGTTTCACTCAATCTGGACACTTGAAATCACATGAATGAATTCATACTGGAGAGAAGCCGTATCACTGTACTCTGTGTGAGAAGAGTTTTAAACGTTTATCAAGCCTTCACATTCATAATGAAATATGTAAGTGAGCAACAGTAGTTTTCATGTCAAACATTAAATCCTGTGAGATAAAATATGAAGTTTTTTCCACTCAATAGTCAACAACTCTTACAGTGTAAATAAAGTCATGTTTTTATTTTCTGTCAGGATTGATTGATTGTGTGCTAAAAAAAGTCTACAATTAGATATATTCATGTCATTTTCATATTTATTAGGTGTGCTTAATTGTTTTCTGATGCAATTATGAGAAATAAAACAACATCTTGTCTTAATCGATCTATTTAATGAACACTGAGAATGAATTATAGACCTTTTATATTCACAAACTGCTATATAACACATTGTCCTTAAAGGTGTAATTTTAGAAAAAGCAGTAACACTTTACGAGAAGGTTCATTAGTTAATGTATTAACTAACATGAACAATACATTTGTTACTGTATTTACTAATCTTCATTAATGTTAGTTAATGAAAATACAGTTGTTCATGTTAGTTAACAGTGCATTAACTGTTAACAAGATTTTAATAATGTATTAGTAATTGTTGGAATTAACAAAGATTAATAAATGCTCTGTAACTGCAGTTCGTTATTACTACCATCTTATTGTAAAGTGTTACCGAAAAAGCCATAGGGGCGCTTTAAGAATATGCGGCCCCTTTAAGAAATATGACACCGCGCACTGAGGATGCGCAGAAGAGGGAAGCGCGAGACCGCCGCTGTAGTTTTTATTCTTCTCACCTTTTTGGTTTCTTTTGACGCTATTATGTTTGGAACAGTGGAATTATGATCCTATATAAATGCATGTTATGTTAATACTCTTGTTCATGAAATAAACACGAGAGAAGCGCGAGAGTGTCGAAACTTACCATTTGAAGCTGGAAGTGACACTGTTAACGATCGTGAATGAAGGACAAATATGGAGTATTTTCTTCGGATAAAGTCTGCAGGTCAGAGATGTTCCAATTTTAACGTAAGAATTGATGTTTGAGTTGCATAAATGTACATTGTTCCTAACGTACAGAGAATTAAATATTAATTTTGACTCTAGGCCTATTCAGTCTGTATCTTGTGTATGATTTCTGTTCGTTGTTAGCTTTCTGTTTAATTAATTTATTAGTTTAACCTGTCACTTGTTTCGTCCTTGTAAAATCTGGAGTCATAAACAATGAGAGCCGTTTTTTTAATGCTACTAATATAGAACCATATCAAAATGCTCAATATTTCTAAAATCAAGCACACATGGGCACTTAATTTAAGAAGTGTAATTTTTTAAGTGTTTCAGTATAAACTCAGTAACATTGAATTTGGCAGATCTGGTGTCCCTCACAATATTTCACCAAATAAGAAAGCTTGAGTTCAACTGTCAGTGAAATAATGCAGTTTTTTTTCTTGTTTCTAGTCCAAATATCTAAAAATTCTTAAATCAAGACGCATTTTCTAAAATCATCATTTCAGAAAAAAAATAAGTTTTTCCTGAAAACAAGCAAAATGATCTTATTTCAAACCGAAAACAAGATATTTTTACGCCATTGGTAGATTATTTTGCTTGTTTTAAGCAAAAACTCACTTAATTTTGACTTATTTTTCTGAAAGCAAGACAATTCATTTTACTTGGCTAAAAAATGCTTCTTGATTTAAGAATTTTTAGATATTTGGACAAAAAATCTATGTAAGAAAAGCATTTTTTTGCAGTGTGAGCATTATCCACCTTATTCCTGAGACACTTTGCATGAAATATGGGAGTAACTTCAGTTAAACTGTAAACAATCAGTGAAATGTTCGCTCTATGACCGCAATAATTCGCTTTAAAAGCAACAACAACAACAAAAACCATGACATTATTCTACTCACCGTTCAAACATCGAACATTAACAGGAAATTTAAAAGTATAAAAGCATCAACAAAGTACATTCAACAGACCATGAAAAACCCCAAAAGCGGGATTCGTTCCGCAGCAATATAAGGACGTGTTAAATATCACTGCCTTAATCAAAAATGTTTATTAATGATAATATTTCAGTGTGATTTCCATAATTTTGGCTGATAATAAATTGTATTTACCTGCTTCAGAAAAATTCTAGTAAATGCTGTTAATAGGAATTAGAAGTGACACGGGAAGACAATTAAGCATCCATCCGAAAACAAACCTGGATTTGTTCATGGGATATATCGTAAATTAAATTGGGAGAGCAGAACACAAATGCAGAGTATAAGTTGTCATTTTTCATACAGAATACAAAGGGGAAAAAGGGGAAAGAGATGATAGATTATCCTGAAAATGCATCTAAATTATGTGTAGTACTTGTTACCCACATTATTATTATTTCCTTTTGTACCATCATTTATACGTTTTTTTTTTTTAAAAGAAATTGCATTTATCCCACCGAATTGTTTGTTCAATTTATTTGTATTTTTATGAGGTAATTTATTGCAATAGTGAGTAATAAAACAAGAATGAATGAACGCATTAGAAGTGAAATAAATTGTATGGCACCATATGTGTTCAATTTCTGAATTAATTCTGAAACTTGTCTTTGATTGTTCCAGATCTGGTCCTGTGGGCGTCAGTATCACACAGTGATCACAGTTCACACCTGCAGTGAAGCTCCTCCCACAACAATTCACCAATAAATCCTGGGAATATTCACCTCATCCTACAAGAGAAGGACAAACTCCAGGTGTAGCAGCTGAAATCTGTGTGACTGTTAAAGATGGAGTTTATTAAAGAGGAGATTGAAGACATGAGTATTTCAGAACCATCCGAAATAAAACATGAAGATACTGAGGAAAAACACAAACTAAATGATGTAAAGAAACACGGCGACTTCAAAACTCAAGAAACAGAAGACAAAAACCTGCCTGTCTGCTCACAGTGTGGAAAGAGTTTCCAAAATAAAGGAAACCTTAACAGACACATGAGAGTTCACACTGGAGAGAAACCGTTTACATGCACTCAGTGTGGAAGGAGTTTTTCTCAGTCATCAGGTCTCAGTTATCACCTGCTATGCCACTCTGGAGAAAAACTATTCAACTGCGATCAGTGTGGGAAAGATTTTAATTCGCCAGTAAATCTAAAACAACACATGAAAGTTCATTCAGATGAGAAGCCTTATCTGTGTTCTTTCTGTGGAAAGAGTTTTTCAAGGCTGGATAAGTTTAAACTGCACCAGAAAACACACAATGAAGTGAGAGATCACGTGTGTTGTGACTGTGGGAAGAGCTTTACTACATCAAGTCATCTGAGACAACACCAAAGAATTCATACTGGAGAAAGACCTTACAAGTGCTCATATTGTGACAGGACTTTCACTCAGTCTGGACACATGAAATCACACGAGAGACTTCATACTGGAGAGAAGTCGTACTACTGTACTGAGTGTGGAGAGGGTTTCAAAGAGGCAATAGGCTTAAAAAATCATCTATTTATTCACTCTGGACAAAAACCATTTAGCTGTGATCAGTGTGGGAAAGATTTTAATTTGTCATCAAATCTAAAACAACACCTGAAAGTTCATTCAGATGAGAAGCCTTATGTGTGTTCTTTCTGTGGAAAGAGTTTTTCATGGATGAACAGTTTTAAACGGCACCAGAAATCACATGATGAAGTGAGAGATCACGTGTGTTGTGACTGCGGGAAGAGCTTTACTACAACCGGTGAACTGAAACAGCATCACAGAATTCATACTGGAGAAAGACCTTTCAAGTGCTCATCTTGTGACAAGAGTTTCACTCAGTCTGGAAACCTGAAAGCACATGAGCGAATTCATACTGGAGAGAGGCCGTACCAATGTACTCGGTGTGAAGTGAGTTTCAAACATTCATCAAGCCTTAACACTCATAAGAAAAAATGTTGTAAGTGAACAACATTAGTTTTCATGTCGAATAGTAAATTCTGTGAGAAAACACATGAAGTTTTTCCACTTTACACTTGCAGTGTAAATAAAGTAGTCCTAGTTTTTTCAGTCTGGATGGATTGTGTGCTAAACAGGTCAATCTTGAATTAGATATGTTCATGTCATTTACTTTTTTACTAAGTGTACTGAATTGTCTTCTAATTGTTCATGCAATTATGAGAAATAAATCTATTTAATGAACACAGAGAATGTGTTTTATAGTTTTAATCTCAATACTGTGATAATATCAGAGATAAAATGTTTGTGACGTACAGTATTATTGTCAACCAAATGATCAGTTCTTGTATCATACAAAGAGGTTGGAGTTTATTTTTATCCTTCATTATTGACTGCTTGGGAAAAATAAAGTACTAAAGCTTCAGTTCACCTGATTTGGCGGATGTAGTTAGAAAATAACAAGCAGTAAAATATGAAACAAACTCTTGATCATTTGCATTTTACAGATGGTTTTAAATTTCATAGTACTGCAGTAAGTTGTTGTAAGTGTGTAGAAATATAATGGATTTACAGGACAATCATCAGGATTTCATCCTGTAAACAGACATGCGTACAAAAATCTGTGAACATAAGCCGAAGCTCAACCATTCTACATATCACTCACTCAGACATCCATTTCATGTTGTGATGTGCTCATCCGCAAGACTTATCGAAGATTTTCCTGTCAAATGTTAAAGAGGCTTTTAGTAAGCATCTTTAAGATGTTCATGGTTTATGTAAATCCACTTTGGAGTAATACGTCTGCTTACTGCAATTCCCCCGTTCGCTATACATGATAAAACAGCAAAATCACAAATATAGCTGTAAGCAGCGATGATGGGCCCAAGCCTCTGCGCCACAACCACCCCGGTGGCGGATTTAACACGATATGAGACACTTCCTGTTAGCCTTTTTTGTCATCAATTTAATCCCTTGCCATGGCAACACTGTTCAAGATATCCTGTAGCTAATTGTTTGAAATTTACCATCTTCTTTGTTTCATGTTGACCGAGTTTGGTGGCGATTGCATGAGGAGTTCTTAAAAAACTCAGAGCCTGCTTATAAAAAAAAAAATCAACATTCTAACCAAAATATCTGACTTCCTGTTGGTCAGGGCAAATGACTGTAAATTATAAAGTTGTCCTGCTTGATGAGAACAAAATATATACCGAGTTTGGTTACTGTAGGAAAGACTAACTTCCCAACTTTTGTCCAAAGGTGGCGCAATATAGCCCCTCCTCCCCACCCATTTCTAAGGCTTTGCCCATGTCTACTGGCTGATAACGTTGACGTGTGTGTCGAGTTTCATGTGATTTGAAGCATACTTAGAGCCTCAAAAACACAGAAGAATATTATAAAAGCTTGAAGTGTTGTCATGGCAACAGTATTTAAGATATCAAGAATCTTTTCACAGGTCTACATCTGCCATGTTTTACATAATTCTGAAAAAGTTTGATTTCTTTTTTAGTTTAGCATTCACCCTTTAAGAGATTGGGCCCTTAATAATACTACACTGTTAGCATTAGAGGTTCTTGTTTTGTTTTAGAACTAGCCAAGACGTTTCATGTAGACTGAGTTTCCAGTTAGCATCTTTTATGCACATTTATAGCAATATGGCTAAACAAAATGCAAATCATTGTGCATTTCCATCTGTTGTGTTATGTGATTAATGTAAACACGTAATCAAGGAAGGAGTTGTAAATAATGGTGGGACCAAAATGTAATCCAAGCATGAATAAAAGTGAAGTATGATGAGTAGTCTAACATCTTTACTAACCAAGAGAAGGCTACAACTCAAGGCCTTTTGTAGCAAATGAGACCATCTGCTGATGAGTTCTTCAGTGCACAGCTCCACCAAAGTGAAGGTCAAGAGGCAAAGCCCAAGAAAAGTGCAATGGATTTGCCCACTCTGCTGGAGGAGGATGCCAAGAACTTTGAGGAGCTGCATTCTCACACCAGAGCAGGTAATAAATGAGAATGTTGAAGGGGTGGATTCTGGAATCCACTGCCGCTTCAATATATATATTTTGAGCGATTTATCACGAAATTATCTTCCTAAATATTGAATTATTTAGAATGACTAACTTCAACTTATGTTAAAGCCTTTAATTTCCTTTTCATTTTCAAACACTAGAAAATACTGATGAATATTGCTGTACCTCGGACTGAGAGAAAAGTACAACTTATCAGTTTGTTTTGGGAAAGTTTCCTGTTCAGAGCAGAGCTCAGACCAACTCTAGCCTTGAAGAAGCTGTGAATCATGTGTATCTATGTATGTGCGCTTAGTGTTCTGTGCAGGTCCGCTATGGGTCCTGGTGGACAACTGGGACTCTGCTTGAGACCTGCAGACGCCTTGTCCTGACTTAACAGGACATCCTGTCCCTAAGTTCAGGGTCTGATCGTCAGCTTCATGATGGAAGGAGATATGCTTCTGACTATCTGTACATGTGTGGAAAATTGCCAGTTTTGTCTAGTTTTCTTAACCAATCAGTATCTTAGTAATGACCTAGTTAGTGGACTCTGTTACAGTATAATTGTTGTGGAAATGTCAATGTACGAGAGAGAGAGAGAGAGAGAGCGGCCTACAAACTCCTTGTGAGACTTGAAGCTGCTTCTGCTGACGAAACTGCAAACTATTCTTCAGTAAAATTTTCTTCTGTTTATTTTTTTTTAAACTCTGACTCCGGGTCTTCATTTATCATATCTGATCTTTTGGGTCTTTAACTGTAAAATCTCCTACAATGTCTTGTCATTGTGTTTTTAAAACAAGCAGCAAGTGTAAATAAAGTGCTTCACATTGATGCTTATGCCCGCCCTAATTTACATGAAACTTGACCGCCTGCCGCATACGTAGGAAGACGCAGGAAGACTATGCTGCGCACTTCCTGCTGGGTTTGATCGACGACTTGCAGCATTACTTGGTGAATAAGATGTGCCCTAATTACTTCATCCCACAATGCAACATGCTAGAGCACCTCAGCGACGACACGGCCATGTTGCATGCGCGCAAGTTGCGGAGCGCAATCGAGCTTGCAAAAGCCGCCTCGCGGCTTACGCTTGAGCTTCAGTGGCGCGGTGGAAGCTCAAACCTTCCGTCGCCGCTGTCGGACCCGGGAGGCGATCAGCAACCCGACTGAAAACTGACTTGGGGTGCGTTCACACTTGTCATGTTTGGTTCGATTAAAACGAACCCTGGTGCGATTGCTCAGTTAGTGCTGTTCGATTGAACACATGTGAACGCTGCCATCCAAACCCTGGTGCGGACCGAGACCGCTAAAAAGATGGGTCTCGGTCCGCTTCCAAACGAACTCTGGTGCGGTTCAATTGAGATATGAACGCAACACGGACCAACGACGTGTAAACGAACCAAAAACAGGACGTGATGTCACAAGATGCGACGCTACAAGTCAGCTGATTTGACGACGCGGAAAGATCGGTGTATCCAAAATGAGTCGAGGGCAAACGTGGAGCAACGAGGAGGTAAAGTTTCTGCGTACAACGGAGGAAATCCTGCTGCTGTTTTGAATGTTCTGAACATTTTATGAGCTCTTCGTGAGTTCTCAGCTGGTAAAAATAAAGCATATGTACACGCATAAAATGTTGGCGTTTAATCCAGAACACAGCATTGTTTTGAATGTTCGGTAAGGAAGCTCTGTCGTGAAATATACGTCATAAAAGCCGACCAATCAGGTTGTGACCGTATCCCTATGCCTTTGGTTCGCTAACTTAAGGTTCGCTGTTAAAAATGCCAGTGTGAACGCTAAGCGGACCAGGACTATATGTTTTGTTTTTGTTTTTTGCTCCGGATCAAACCAACCAAACTACAAGTGTGAACGCACCCTTAAATTCTTTTGTGGCCCAGCCACATCTGGCTGAAAGTCGGCCCAGTACCTGGCAATGAAACACAAATTCAACCATTTAAAAAGACTAAGGGTTTTTATTATAAAATTAACAAATGCAAACATGCATTAACAATCAACAAATACACTAATATTAATATTAACGGCACATTTTTTAAACCAAAAAATAATTATATTTACTGTATATTATTTAAAAAACAAATTCTCTGTCACACACAGAATCTCTCTTTCACTTTCTTTAACACTAAAAAAATCCTTTTGCAAAAGTCAAGTCACCTTTAAATATATAGCGCTCTATACAGTAAAGACTTGTTTCAAAGCAGCTTTACAGGGGTAAACAGGAAATTGATCATTGACGCAATCAGTTCAGTTTGGCTGTGAAGCATATCTAAAAAGAAAACTGTCATTGTTCAGCTGATGTGTTGATTCACTTCTGTTCAATAACTGTGTAAAGTTCATCAATTACAGAAAAAAAGAGTTCATTTCAACTATAAAGCAGTGGTGTCGTCATCCAGCTCAGATTCAGTTCTCATTCAACAGTGTCAGAGCCGTCAGATCAACAATATTACGTGTCCCAACTAAGAAAGCCAGAGGCGACAGTGGAAAGGAACCCAAACTCCATCAGATGACAGAATGGAGAAAAAAAAACACATGCTCAGTCGGGGGTCAGTTCTCCTCTGACCAAACGGACGAACATGGTGTGGTGATGACTCCAGGCTGCATCACTGGTCGGATTGTGGATTGATATCACTCAGAGTATTTCATTCAGCTCCTTCTGCTTGAAGATTGGAAGAGATCATACCAGCGTTTGGTGGGAGGGGAGCTGAAGCGGTCCATTGGGTCTGTGTGGAGGACTTGTCTGGTTCTCGTAGCGTTTGCTGAGAATCTATGCCGATGACTGCTGTGTTTCTAGGTCTCGTCTGACTTTCAGGGTCATCTTCACTGTGGTCATCTTAGGGTGCAGGTCCACCACCTGGTCCGGATACTAACTACAGTCACCTTGAGATAAGAATGAGACAGAATATTAGCATAGATGCCAAGTATATGTGGTGTTATGGGAAGTGTTTCTGGTTCTGGTTGACCAAATTCATGCAGCCTAACAATCCTTTAAGTGATTTGAATTGATATAAGTGTGTTATGTTTATACTAGGTTTAAAGAGATGGGTCTTTTAAATTAAAACTGACAAGAGTGTGTCTGCCTCCTGACCAACTCCAGGAAGACTTATCCTGTGTCCGTCCTTTCGATCTGCTTCCCGTTGGAGGCTGGAGCCACTTCATGGACGCTTCCATCTCCATTCCAGCAGGATTAGCTGTGAGGGTTCCTCTGAAGTGCGTCTTATAAATAAAGGGAATACATATTGTGATATCATTATTAAATCTTAAGCATTACAGTTTAAGTGCACAGGTTTGATAAATGTTGTAGACGGATTTCATGCAGCAGTTTAAAATTTCTTTAACTTTTCAATAGAGTCTCATTTGTTAATATTAGTTCATGTTTACTAATGTTACCTAACAATGAGCAATATAGTTGTTACAGTATTCATTTTTATAAACATTAGTTAATAAAAAATACAACCATTCAAGGTTTGTTCTTGTTAGTTCACCGAGCATTAACTAATGTTAACAAATACAACTTTTCATTGTAATAATTAGTAAATGTTGAAATGAAACTTAAGATTAATAAATGCATTGTGCATTCTTAGTCAATGTAAACTAGTTAACAAATAAAACCTTATTGTAAAGTTACCAATATATCTGTTTTTTGCGTTCAGAGTGAACTATAGTTTATGTTTGATCGTAATCTTAATCCCCACTGCGGTCAAATATGTTAAATAATGCGGGATATATACGCTTTAAATTTTTATTTCACTCTAAACAAAGTGCGCCTGCTCTAATGAAGCAGATTATTTTACTTTCAAGAACACAATTGAATAAGATGCACTTATTTTGCAGCTCCCCGCAGTGTTACAACAAGATACATCTTATTTTTAATGTCAGATCGCACACACGAGTTTATGGAGGACCAGGAGTGCCACATAAAAATAAAACGAAGAATCAAGTAATTAATTTAATAATTCAAATATAAAAATGTATATAAATAAATCACTTTTTATATGAATAGACATATTTAAAGTTGTTTATTTAATGCCTGTTTTAGAATGTAGTTTAATAAAACAATAAATTTAAGTAATCTTTTTTTGAATGTATAAATAAATAGACGAATTTGAAACGGGTTATTTAATTCATTTTTTAAAACGTAGATTAATAAAACAATAAAAAGTACATTAGTAAATCATTTTAAATGCGCATTTAAATCGCCTTTTGAAAACTAGTGTTTCTAAATAATAAAATACACGATGTTATCCCTTCTCATCAACACCCCGTATCTCCAGACCGAATGTATCCTGACTTTACGTACCCTAATTATCACCGCAAACCATCTAGATATTAAAAAAACTATTTTTTAAATTTTTAATCTTCACAATTAAAACAAACAACACTAGAAAAAATAAATGAATTAAATTACTTACTCGTTTTTCAGCTGAAATGATTCCCCACGAAAATGAACTGGTCTGCAGGATCCTCAGGATTTAACCGCCAAAACGTTTTTCCGGCGGCAAAGTTCATGAATTCTAGTGTTGGCCCGCCTGAGACAAAACGATCTCGGGCTGTGCTTGCTATGTGAGTAGCCTATATATAATCAATATATATATATTATACAAATTAGCGTTGTTTGTTTTGCCATGCGGCTCGCGAGGACAGGACAGCTCAATAGAAGGACATACGCTATTTTTTGATCACCATATTCACTTCAGCCTTCAGAATTACATTCACAAATCTGCTAAATGATTTTTTTTTTTTTAATGTTGTGGCGCGCATCGCAAACACAAACTCGAGCACCTATAACGTTAAATCAACCATTCAGGCGATCGAAATCGAGTCAGTAATGTTTATCTGGGTACAGAAATGTGTTTTAAAGTATTTAATTTAGATTAATAATATAATATAGATCATTATTAAGAGAATCCGCGAAACAAACCGTTGAGCTCCGGCGCTTGATTTGAATTCTGACGTCATCGATGCCTCTCGAACAAGCGCAAACAATTCGTTTCTATGGGAACCGTGGAACGCGGCGTCCTTTATTCTATTACGTCACAGACAGAAGGGTATAAAAGGCCAGCGCTCGCGGGGTCTCCTCAGAACGACTTTCCGAGCTGTTGCGATTTTTACTGGTGTTATCTATCAGAGCATTTGAGCAATTATTGTGCAAGACGACTTTCTATACAGACAGATTCTATTTTCGGCGTGTACATACAAACAGTTTATAGAGCGACAGTGTATAATATTATCAGATACAAACATACAATGGCTACCAATCTCAGAGAGGTGTGTTTGGAGATATATGTCGACGGCGATCCCATGTCAGTCAGTCACTGCTCTATAGTGGGGAATGTTGTGAAGCTTGCTGTGAAGAACGACACAACATACGTCTGCCAATGTGACCAAAGTGCTGTGAAGCGTGTGGAGACAGGTGTTGAAGGCCCTGAGAACCGCCCAACAGGTGAATGTCAACAGAGCATTTGAGATGCAACATTACAATTAGATGCAAATAATAATGTCTTCCAAGTTCTGTGGTCGCTCGAAATTCTGTGTAAAGACGCTATGCAACATACTAAATTATGCCCACTCTGATCCTTGTATAACAATATGCAGTTAAAATTGCTGTGTAAATGCATTTATGCCAGCTCTGAGCAGCATTTTCATAATGTCACACATCGCAATTTCAGATTCAGTCGCTTAGTTTGAGAAACTTTGCAATGTGTAGATAAATAGTAGCATAAAAAATAAAACTTGTATTCAAATTATATACAGAAACCGAACAAAGAGCGACCCCGTTATAATACATTTATTTCATACTAAGTATAATATATTTCTTGACGCATCACTTAAGACTTGCTGATATAAAATTAATGATATATTTAATATAATTAAACTGAAATGATATGGTGCATTTCTTCACTGCACAATGTACATTTCTTAATATTATGCCTAAAAGGTGTTTTAATGTCACTATTAATAAGGATATTATGATGTTTGTTTAATATCAGTCTTTAAATAACATTGTTTTTCTTCTTTTTTCAGACAGCACTAAAGCGAAGAAGAAGAACAAAATTTGTTCTTTCTTAAAAAAGCTTTTTCTTGAGGATCTAGTTATTCCTGCAGAGCCAAGTGATCCTGAACCGGAACCTGAACTGGATCTGGTTGATCCCCAGGAGCCAAGTGTTCCTGAAAGTAAATATCAACAAATTAGATGCAAACAGAAATGACTTTCAAGTTGGATTAATTATTCATGATTGATCTGTGGTTAGAGATGTTTCTGATAACATATTATTTGTTTTCTTCTTTTTTCAGAAAGCACTAAAGAGAAGAAGAAGAAGAACAAAATTTGTTCTTTCTTAAAGAAGCTTTTTCTTGAGGATTTGGTTATTCCAGCAGAGCCAAGTGATCCTGAACCGGAACCTGAACTGGATCTGGTTGATCCACAGGAGCCAACTGATCCTGAACCGGAACCTGAACTGGATCTGGTTGATCCCCGGGAGCCAAGTGTTCCTGAGCCGGAACCTGAACTGGATCTGGTTGATCCACAGGAGCCAAGTGTTCCTGAGCCGGAACCTGAACTGGATCTGGTTGATCCACAGGAGCCAAGTGTTCCTGAGCCGGAACCTGAACTGGATCTGGTTGATCCAATGGAGCCAAGTGTCCCAGGTCCAAGCAGTTCCGAGCCATTAGTTCAGGATCTTGATGACGTCGATCAGGATGGCATCGACTCTTCTTCTGAAAGCCCTGAAAAGAACATCCCAAGAAGTAAATATCAACAGAACATTTGAGATGCAACATTACAATAGCCACACACACATTGTAAAATTTCAGGAATGACAACCGCTTTTAAATCCTCTAAATTATCATTCCATGTGTCTACAAAACACGACTCGCTCCCTAAACTTCACCGAGTGCGCCGTGTAGAATTTTTGTAAGTGCGCTTGTCACTACCGGCATTTTTTGGGAGTTAATTGAGTTGTAGGATGCGGTTGTCACTCTTGTAAATTACTGAACTGTGTGTACAGAACAAATTAGATGCAAACAGAAATTGTTTTCAAGTTGGATTAATTATTCATGTTTGATCTGTGGTTAGAGATGTTTCTGATAACATTTTATTTGTTTTTTGTTGTTTATTTTTTCAGAAAGTACCAAAAGCTGGAGAGACACCATTGGTGGAGTCTTTAAATGGCTTTTTTGGATGGAACCGGCTGTTCCAGAGCCAGTGTGTGTCGCAGATGCAAGCTCTTCTGAGCCAACATCTGACTTGGATCTGGGCGATACCGAGAAATCGAGTGATTCTGAAACGGAATCTGAATTGGATCTGGTTGATGCAGACGGGTCAAGTGTCCCAGGTCCAAGCAGTTCCGAGCCATTAGTTCAGGATCTTGACGTCGACGGCAGTGGGGACGATCAGGATGACATCGATGTTTCTTCTGAAAGTCCTGAAGAGAACATCCCAAGAAGTAAATATCAACAAATTAGATGCAAACAGAAATGACTTTCAAGTTGGATTAATTATTCATGATTGATCTGTGGTTAGAGATGTTTCTGATAACATATTATTTGTTTTCTTCTTTTTTCAGAAAGCACTAAAGAGAAGAAGAAGAAGAAGAAGAAGAAGAGCAAAATTTGTTCTTTCTTAAAGAAGCTTTTTCTTGAGGATCTGGTTATTCCTGCAGAGCCAAGTGATCCTGAACCGGAACCTGAACTGGATCTGGTTGATCCCCAGGAGCCAAGTGATCCTGAAAGTAAATATCAACAAATTAGATGCAAACAGAAATGACTTTCAAGTTGGATTAATTATTCATGATTGATCTGTGGTTAGAGATGTTTCTGATAACTTATTATTTGTTTTCTTCTTTTTTCAGAAAGCACTAAAGAGAAGAAGAAGAAGAAGAAGAACAAAATTTGTTCTTTCTTAAAGAAGCTTTTTCTTGAGGATCTGGTTATTCCTGCAGAGCCAAGTGATCCTGAACCGGAACCTGAACTGGATCTGGTTGATCCCCAGGAGCCAAGTGATCCTGAAAGTAAATATCAACAAATTAGATGCAAACAGAAATGACTTTCAAGTTGGATTAATTATTCATGATTGATCTGTGGTTAGAGATGTTTCTGATAACTTATTATTTGTTTTCTTCTTTTTTCAGAAAGCGCTAAAGAGAAGAAGAAGAAGAAGAAGAACAAAATTTGTTCTTTCTTAAAGAAGCTTTTTCTTGAGGATCTGGTTATTCCTGCAGAGCCAAGTGATCCTGAACCGGAACCTGAACTGGATCTGGTTGATCCCCAGGAGCCAAGTGATCCTGAAAGTAAATATCACCAAATTAGATGCAAACAGAAATGACTTTCAAGTTGGATTAATTATTCATGATTGATCTGTGGTTAGAGATGTTTCTGATAACATATTATTTGTTTTCCTCTTTTTTCAGAAAGCACTAAAGTGAAGAAGAAGAACAAAATTTGTTCTTTCTTAAAGAAGCTTTTTCTTGAGGATCTGGTTATTCCTGCAGAGCCAAGTGATCCTGAACCGGAACCTGAACTGGATCTGGTTGATCCACAGGAGCCAAGTGTTCCTGAGCCGGAACCTGAACTGGATCTGGCTGTTCCAGAGCCAGTGTGTGTCGCAGATGCAAGCTCTTCTGAGCCAACATCTGACTTGGATCTGGGCGATACCGAGAAATCGAGTGATTCTGAAACGGAATCTGAATATTATCTGGCTGATGCAGAGGACTCAAGTGATTCCGACCCGGAACCTGAATTGGATCTGGCGACAGCATTGGATAGCGATTAGTGAACGGCTCGATAATTTTCCGCCGCCTGGTGGCCGCGCGAAGACGGCCCTTCAGTGTTTGGGTAGCCAACAGGAGTCCCACGTTTCCTACTCCTCGCGATAGACGGCAGCAGAGCAGGCTCCGGCTTCAGGGAACGGTGGCGACTCCTCCGCTCCCTCATGGACTTCAAGGAGCCGCACCTCCACTCCCCAGGCGGTTGGCCGCGAATTCGACCGTCCCCCTAGCGATGGCACTGCTCAGCGATACCTAGCGACAGCATTGGATAGCGATTAGTGAACGGCTTGATAATTTTCCGCCGCCTGGTGGCCGCGCGCAGACGGCCCTTCAGTGTTTGGGTAGCCAGCAGGAGTTCCACGTTTCCTACTCCTTGCGATAGACGGCTGCAGAGCAGGCTCCGGCTTCAGGGATCAGCGGCGGCGACTCCTCCGCTCCCTCACGGACTGCAGGCAGCCGCACCTCCACTCCCCAGGCGGTTGGCCGCGAATTCGACCGTCCCCCCAGCGATGGCACTGCTCAGCGATACCTAGCGACAGCATTGGATAGCGATTAGTGAACGGCTCGATAATTTTCCGCCGCCTGGTGGCCGCGCGCAGACGGCCCTTCAGTGTTTGGGTAGCCAACAGGAGTTCCACGTTTCCTACTCCTTGCGATAGACGGCTGCAGAGCCTTCAGGGATCAGCGGCGGCGACTCCTCCGCTCCCTCACGGACTGCAGGCAGCCGCACCTCCACTCCCCAGGCGGTTGGCCGCGAATTCGACCGTCCCCCTAGCGATGGCCCTGCTCAGCGATACCTGGCGACAGCATTGGATAGCGATTAGTGAACGGCTCGATAATTTTCCGCCGCCTGGTGGCCGCGCGCAGACGGCCCTTCAGTGTTTGGGTAGCCAGCAGGAGTCCCACGTTTCCTACTCCTCGCGATAGACGGCTGCAGAGCAGGCTCCGGCTTCAGGGATCGGCGGCGGCGACTCCTCCGCTCCCTCACGGACTGCAGGCAGCCGCACCTCCACTCCCCAGGCGGTTGGCCGCGAATTCGACCGTCCCCCTAGCGATGCCACATCTATCTATCTATCTATGTATGTATCTATCTATCTATCTATCTATCTATCTATCTATCTATCATCTGACCACATCTATCTATCTATCTATTGCTGCTGGAAGAGGTGTTAGTGAGGCCAGCAGGGGGTGCTCACCCTGTGGTCTGTGTGGGTCCTAACACCCCAGTATAGTGATGGGGACACTATGCTGTCAAAAAGCACCGTCCTTTGGATGAGACGTTAAACTGAGGTCCTGACTCTCTGTGGTCATTAAAAATCCCAGTATGTCCTTCGAAAAGAGTAGGGGTATAACCCCGACATCCTGGCCAAATTTGCCCACTGGCCTCTGATCATCATGGCCTCCTAATCATCCCCATACACTGATCTCCTCTCCACCAACAAGCTGGTGTGTGGTGGGCGTTCTGGCGCAATATGGCTGCCGTCGCATCATCCAGGTGGATGAGGAGATTCCCCCTTCCATATGTAAAGCGCTTTGAGTACCCAGAAAAGCGCTATATAAATGTAACGAATTATTATTATTATTATTATTATTTATCTATCATCTATCTATCTATCTATCATCTGACCATATCTATCTATCTATCTATCTATCTATCATCTGACCATATCTATCTATCTATCATCTATCTATCTATCTATCTATCATCTGACCATATCTATCTATCTATCTATCTATCTATCTATCTATCTATCATCTGACCATATCTATCTATCTATCTATCTATCATCTATCTATCTATCTATCATCTGACCATATCTATCTATCTATCTATCTATCTATCTATCATCTGACCATATCTATCTATCTATCTATCATCTGACCATATCTATCTATCATCTGACCATATCTATCTATCTATCTATCTATCTATCTATCTATCTATCTATCTATCTATCTATCATCTGACCATATCTATCTATCTATCTATCTATCTATCTATCATCTGACCATATCTATCTATCTATCTATCTATCATCTGACCATATCTATCTATCTATCTATCATCTATCTATCTATCATCTATCTATCTATCTATCTATCTATCTATCTATCTATCTATCTATCTATCATCTGACCATATCTATCTATCTATCTATCTATCTATCTATCTATCTATCATCTGACCATATCTATCTATCTATCTATCTATCTATCAAAACTTCTAAACTAAAACTTAAACTATTTCAAACTTCATGCTTTTCAAACTACTTCAAATTTTCTGGCTAGGCTTTTTCAAGCCAACTTAAAGTTTGTCTCGACAAACTTTTCTATCTAGTAAAATATTACACGTTTTTAAGCGTTGTTGTCAGTGTTCCTGATTTCTGTATGACTTTATTCCTTGATATGCTTGTGGTATGCCTTTGATTCTTCACACCGTTCACCAGTGTCTTTTTCCAAGAACAAATACCAAACTTTTTGAAAAATAGCAAGTTTTTTTAAAAGTAACTTTTTACACAAATTTCGTATGCATGCAAATTGTATAATATCCAAGGTACACATTTCTAGCAATTGTACAGTTAATTCTCTTGCATTTTCAGAAAGTTTTGGAATATTTTTCTTCGCAATGGTAATATAAAATATTATATATATATATATATATATATATATAGTGAATTAATAGTCTGACAGAAAAACAGAGTCATAATGTTTAATTGAGCTGCTGAAAAACATCTTTATCTCATTCAATATTCCCTGTTTTCACCATGGAGATGTCTGAGATCTTCTGTAAATTGGCTCATCATTAGTGTCAGACAAACTACAAGATTTTCACTTTATATGATAATCACCTATTGATGCTTACAATGTCATGTGAGGGGCTCTATAGTTTTATACACTACTAATATATTTATATTTATTTCATCATTTAGCAGACGCTTTTATCCAAAGCGACTTACAAGGGGAGCATTTAGGGGTTAGGTGTCTTACTCAAGGGCACTTTAGTCATGGTATCAAAGGTGGAGAGAGCGCTGTTCATTCACAATCCCCACCTTCAATTCCTGCCAGAGTGGGAATTGAACCAGCAACCTTCAGATTACAAGCCCAACTCCCTCACCACTAGGCCACGACTACCCCATACTAAAATGGTCTATATTTGAACTAATTTAAAGATGTGTGTTTGCTGTTAAAGTAATCCAGTATTAATTCAGAAACTTGTCTTTGATTGTTCCAGATCTGGTCCTGTGGGCGTCAGTATCACACAGTGATCACAGTTCACACCTGCAGTGAAGCTCCTCCCACAACAATTCACCAATAAATCCTGGGAATATTCACCTCATCCTACAAGAGAAGGACAAACTCCAGGTGTAGCAGCTGAAATCTGTGTGACTGTTAAAGATGGAGTTTATTAAAGAGGAGATTGAAGACATGAGTGATCCAGAACCATCCAGAATAAAACATGAAGAGACTGAGGAACAAATAGGTTGGTGTCCATTCTTGGTTCTTCATTGTTGACTGATTTGGTGGCTGTGAAATAATGACAGAGGAATACATCTAATTCATCATAACCTTGCATTTAACATTATATGCAGATAACATTGTATAAATCATCATAATATATCCATTTTAATCATATTAATAAGTGAATGACAGAACTGACCTTTGATACAGAGACAGGTGTCTTGTTTTCAATAAGTGTTTTTATTTTTCATGTTTAACAGTTTAATATGTTTATTTTAGACCAGATGGAAGTGAAGGAGGAAAGACACAAACTAAATGAAGTAAAGAAACACCGTGACTTCAAAACTCAAGAAACAAAAGCCATAAAGCCACACACCTGCTCACAGTGTGGAAAGAGTTTCACAAATAAAGGAAACCTTAAAAGACACATGAGAGTTCACACTGGAGAGAAACCGTTTACATGCACTCAGTGTGGGAAGAGTTTTTCAAGTCTGAATAAGTGTAAACGGCACCAGAAAACACATAATGAAGTGAAAGATCACGTGTGTTGTGACTGTGGGAAGAGCTTTACTACAATTCATGAACTGAAACAGCATCAAAGAATTCACACTGGAGAAAAACCTTACAAGTGCTCATATTGTGACAAGAGTTTCACTCAGTCTGGAAACCTGAAATCACACAAGCGAATTCATACTGGAGAGAAGCCGCACAGCTGTACTCAGTGTGAGAAGAGCTTCAGCTTTGCAAGAGATTTGAGATGTCATCTGCTCCGTCACTCTGGAGAAAAACCATTCAAGTGTGATCAGTGTGGTAAAGATTTTATTTTGTCATCAGATCTAAAAAAACACCTGAAAGTTCATTCAGATGAGAAGCCTTATGTGTGTTCTTTCTGTGGAAAGAGTTTTTCAAGGCTGGATGTATGTAAACTGCACCAGAAAACGCATAATGAAGTGAGAGATCATGTTTGTTCTGACTGTGGGAAGAGCTTTACTAGAGATGATCATCTGAAAGGGCATCAAAAAATTCATACTGGAGAAAAACCTTATAAGTGCTCATATTGTGAAAAGAGATTCACTCAGTCTGGAAACCTGAAATCACATGAGCGAGTTCATACTGGAGAGAAGCCGTACAGCTGTACTCAGTGTGAGAAGAGCTTCAGCTTTGCAAGAGGTTTGAGAAATCATCTGCTCCGTCACTCTGGAGAAAAACCATTTAACTGTGATCAGTGTGGGAAAGATTTTATTTCACCATCACATCTAAAACAACACATGAAAGTTCATTCAGATGAGAAGCCTTATGTGTGTTCTCTCTGTGGAAAGAGATTTTCATGGTCGAACAGTTTTAAACTTCACCGGAAAACACATAGTGGAGTAAAAGATCATGTGTCGTGACTGTGGGAAGAGCTTTACTAGAACTCACAGTCTGAGACAGCACCAAAGAATTCATACTGGAGAAAAACCTTACAAGTGCTAAAATTGTGACAAGAGTTTGGACACCTGAAAAAGCACAAGCGAGTTCATACTGGAGAGAAGCCGTTCCTCTGTACTCAGTGTGAGAAGAGATTTAAACATTTACAAAGCCTTCGTGATCATATCAAAAAATGTTGCAAGTGATCAAATTTTTTTTTCATGTCAAACAGTAAATACTGTGAGATAAAATATGGAGTTTTTCCACTCATCAACTCTTACAGTGACTCTAAATTGTCTTCTGATAGTTATGAGAAATGAAATCGAAATAACATCTTTGTCTTGATTGATCTATTTAATGAACACAGAGGATGAGTTTAGTTTTAAACATTCATTTTTTTTATCATTGTATTTTAACACTGTGATAAATATGTTTGGGATGTGCAGTATTATTGCTTTTACTTTTAGAAATTAGTTTTTTTTTTTGGTATTTTTGCCTCATAATAGGTCTGTGTTTCAAGCCTAAATGTATCGTTGAGACCATTGGTGGTAATTGTTCTACGATCAACGTAGGTTTAGGATGCCTTTGGGAAACGCAGCCCAGGACAGGATGTTGACAGGAAAAAAAGGTGGGTGGGGGGGATAGGGAAAGATCCTCGAGCCGGGACTCAAACCCGGTTTATAACGTGTTGTTTAACTGTATTTTACATTGTTGTTTTACAATTTCTGGTTTTATTATTAATTGTTGTTTTAATTTCTTTTTTTTTCTTTCCTCTAGTTTTTTGGGTAATCTGACAATGGGAATACCAGTCATGAATGTGGATTAATGTACACTGTACCTTATTGAAATAAAAAAAACTAAATGTATCTTTATTTTTTTAATGTTACATTGATACTGGAATTGCTCACAACTTGTTACTGCAGTTCAAAATCGATTCTTTCTTTTAGGAGACATTAATTTTATTTGTCATCCACATCGATCTATAAAACAAAACTTTGCAGACCTTTTACATCCACAAACTCAATGCCTGAAAATTAATATTCGAAAAAACATAATGGACCTTATTCACAGCAGCGCCATCTTTTTTTTTTTTTTTTTAACGGGAATGAAAGCGAGGCTGTGAAGGACAGACATGCATCTCTTCAGTGGATTTAATTTGATGCGTTTTTAAATTGTTCTGCTTCCAAGAAATTTAAGTAGACAAAAAGTGTGATGTCACTGTGCTCAGGCTCCGCCCACGGCCGCTGACTGACAGTCCTCCGTTACCTTAGTTTCTGCCCTCAGCGAGTTGTACACTGTCCACCATTTCTCCACGTTCTAGCGATAACAATATCTTGTAAGCAATCCCGATGTTCAGTTGTTGGATGTAAGAGCCAACATAAGAGACTATTTTCTCCCAACATCTGAGCCACTGAGGACGCAGTCGATTTGTTTTACTTTTGAAGGTAATGCGCCCCAAAATATTCCTAAATTTGTTTGTTTGTTCAAATCATTTCACTGCAGACTGCTTTGCAAATGAGGGGCAATGCAAAGGTCTCTGGAGCGATACTGGATATGGCAGTAATGAAAGGTTTGGACAGGGTCCGCTACAACAGGCTTGTACTATTAGTGGATAAAAGCAAGGCGACAACATAATTTATAACCGTAATTAAACTAAAACTATACCTGTTCTGTCTCCATGCAGCATATATTCTCGGGCTCTGTAGGCGTTATTGTCTGACTTCGGTTTGAACTGAACACCATCAGTTTCCGACGTTTTCAGTGTTTGAGATTGTCCTGTCTGTTGCATGAGCTCTTGAAGCTCCGCCCTCTTCTGGAAAGTGGGTGGGGACCAGCAGCTCATTTGCAAAGGGACAAACACAAATGACGCGTTTTTGCAATTTAAGGGATTTTTTTTTTTTTTTTAATTTTCCGTTTCCATCACTCGTTTCTGATGCGATACTGCAAAATGTGCTTGAAAACAGGATGATGGAAACATAGGTCCTGGTGGCGCCACTGCTAGGATATTATCCACCCTTCAAAAGAAATACAATTAACATACAATAATCAATACCAAACGGCCGCTGCATGTAGCCAGATGTTTAAACTCTCAGCCTCCGCCCGTACACGAAACATTAACTGAAATAAAACACAAATCGCACCACTTCCATAATATGAATATGAATCAAACCTGGGGGAGGACAGATGCATCAGCCGAGCACACTGAAAAAAATGATTCATTGAATTTATTCAAAAATATTTTTAAGGTTAGTGGTTGCAATCAATTGATTTTTCCTAAATGTAAATAAACACATTTAGTTGAATTTACTTAGTTGCCGTAGCTCAATTAAACTTAGTTGATTTGAGTATAATAAAATTAGTAATTCCAGTTGTCGCAAATCGCCATATTCAGTTAACGACAGGTCGATTTTAAGCGTGTAACAATTCACCTCGATTAACTATTTTAACGCTGTACACGTTTCATTCAACATTATGATATATCGAGAAAAACTGATCAAGGAATGTGCATAAAAACTAATACTTATCAACAACGAATATCAAAAAGCCAGAGAATCTGCCGTCGCGGTCCGTCCACCAGCAGGAGAAGATGGCGTCGGTCACACCGCAAGAAGCCGCTCCCCTTTCTCAGTTCTAACTAAATTGAGTTGATCAAACTTAAATGAATTACATAGATGACCCCATTCAAGTGTTTTATGTTAGACTTATTCAATATAAATAAGTTTAACTCTTAATCAAATATATTTAGACTAAATTAAGTAAACTCAATTGTGTCTCTCCTACAAAGAGAGCACAAACAAAATACAAGCACAAATCAACTAAAACCAGAATAAAGAAAGCAAATACCCCGGATACGACCTTAACAGTCGCATTCAGTCGAAATAACGGAAGTCAAACCACATCCGGGAAATTACACCTGCTTAGGTACATTCACCAATGGCTTTTATAGACAAATCGATGATGTTAAATTGCCGGCCCCACCCATTCAACTTGGAAATCATGCCCATCTTTCCTGTAATGAAACATATACAATTACATATTATTATTATTATTATTGTGTATTGTTAATAAGAGAGAAGTGCGCAAGACCCTCTATAGTTTGGTCTCTCTTTCTCTCCATATATTATATAGTATTATTGAGTGTTGTTAATTATAATAGTGTGATTACTTCATAACAGTGCGGAGGTGTATTTACTGAATGCGGCCCCTTTAAGAAACGTGACACCGCGCGCACTGAGGATGCGCAGAAGAGAGAAACGCGCGAGACACTAGTTTGGTTTTCTTCTCTCTCTCTCTCTTTCTCTCTTTGTTGTTTCTTTTCATGCTACAATCAAACTGTAAGTGTATGTTATGTTAATGTTCTGATGCAATAAAATGAGGAACAGAGAAGCGCGAGACGAGCGCTGAAACTTTCTCCATTTGAAGCTGAAAGTGTCGCTGTTATGAAGGATAAATGTGGAATATTTTCTTTGGATATGTTTTCAGTCTGCAGGTCAGAGATGTCCCAATTTTAATGTAAGATTTGATGTTTATGTTGCCTAAATGTACATTGTTCGTAGTGTAATGTACAGAGAATTAAATATAGTCCATCAGTCTTTACATGTTGTGTATGATTTCTTTTATCTTTGTTAGATTTCTGTTTAATTAATATATTCATTGATTTAGTTAACCTGTGACTTGTTGCATCCTTATAAAATCTGGAGTCACATAAAAATGAGCAATCTTCATTATTAGCTGTTTTAAATGCTACTAATAAATAATCATACCAAAATGCTCTATATTTTTAAAATCAAGCACATGCTCATTTAATTTAAGAAATGTAATTATTAAAGTATTTCAATATAAACTCAGTAATCCTTGAATTTGGCAGATCTGGTGTCCCTCACAGCTCACCAAATATGAAATCTTCAGTTTAAAGTTCAGTTAAATAATGAGCGATATATATAGAGATGATAAACTAAAAATGCATCTAAATGATCATAATCTTGTGTAGTACTCCGTTTCCACATTTTGATGGTCAGTCTGATACAGTCTTTGAGAAATTCAGTCTATATTGATTTGTTTTCTGTGTTATATTTTTGATTAGTTTAGATATTAATTGAATAATATAACCTGTGCCTGGTTTCATCCTCATAATATTATGGGTTACATAAAACTGAGCAACCTAGAGCTGTTTATACACGACTAATATGAGACCAAAATGCTCTATATTTGAAATAAATTAAAAGTGTTAAAGTAATCCAGTATGAATTCAGTAACTTGTCTTTGATTGTTCCAGATCTGGTCCTGTGGGCGTCAGTATCACACAGTGATCACAGTTCACACCTGCAGTGAAGCTCCTCCCACAACAATTCACCAATAAATCCTGGGAATATTCACCTCATCCTACAAGAGAAGGACAAACTCCAGGTGTAGCAGCTGAAATCTGTGTGACTGTTAAAGATGGAGTTTATTAAAGAGGAGATTGAAGACATGAGTGATCCAGAACCATCCAGAATAAAACATGAAGAGACTGAGGAACAAATAGGTTGGTGTCCGTTCTTGATTCTTCAGTATATGGATGATAAATGATAGAGAAATGCATCTAATTCATCATAACCTTGTATTTCAATAAGTGTTTTCTAACAGCTTAATATGTTCATTTTAGATCAGATGGAGGTGAAGGAGCAAAGACACAAACTAAATGAAGTAAAGAAACGCCGTGACTTCAAAACTCGACGAACTAAAACCAAAGAGCCGCACACCTGCTCGCAGTGTGGAAAGAGTTTCCAAAATAAAAAAGATTTTAACAGACACATGAGAGTTCACACTGGAGAGAAACCGTTTACATGCACTCAGTGTGGAAAGAATTTCGGACAAAAAGGAAACCTAAAGATACACTCAAGAATTCACACCGGAGAAAAACCGTATATATGCACTCATTGTGGACGGAGGTTTTCTCAAGCATCAGCTCTCGGTTATCATCGGAAAGTTCATTCAGATGAGAGGCCTTATGTGTGTTCTCTCTGCGGAAAGAGTTTTTCAAGGCTGAAGAGTTTTAAACTCCACCAGAAAACACACAATGAAGTGAAAGATCATGTGTGTTGTGACTGTGGGAAGAGCTATATTACATCTAGTCAACTGAAAGAGCACCAAAGAATTCACACTGGAGAAAAACCTTACAAGTGCTCATATTGTGACAAGAGTTTCACTGTGTCTGGAACCCTGAAAAAGCACGAGCGACTTCATACTGGAGAGAAGCCGTACAGCTGCACTCAGTGTGGAGAGAGTTTCAGCTATGCAAGAGGTTTGAGAATTCATCTTCTCCGTCACTCTGGAGAAAAACCATTTAGCTGTGATCAGTGTGGGAAAGATTTTATTTCATCAGCAAATCTAAAACAACACATGAAGGTTCATTCAGATGAGAAGCCTTAAGTGTGTTCTCTCTGTGGAAAGAGTTTTTCGTTGCTAAAGACTTGTGAAGTGCACCTGAAAACACATGATGAAGTGAGAGATCACGTGTGTCGTGACTGTGGGAAGAGCTTTGCTAGAGCTGACCATCTGAAACAACATCAAAGAATTCATACTGGAGAAAAACCGTTCCACTGCACTCCGTGTGAGAGAGTTTTAAACATTTACAAAGCCTTCATGATCATAATAACTTGTTACTGCGGTTCAAAATCGATTCTTTCTTTTAGGAGACATTGATTTTATTTGTCATCCACATCGATCTTTAAAACTTTGCAGACCTTTTACATCCACAAACACATTGCCTGAAGATTAATATTCGAATAAAACAAAAGTTTTTTTACGGGAATGAAAGCGAGGCTGTGAGGGACAGACATGCATCTCTTCAGTGGATTTAATTTGATGCGTTTTTAAATTGTTCTGCTTCCAAGAAATTTAAAAGTGTGATGTCACGGTGCTCAGGCTCCGCCCACGGCCGCTGACTGACAGTCCTCCGTTACTTTAGTTTCTGCCCTCAGCGAGTTGTACACTGTCCACCATTTCTCCACGTTTCTTCACCTCTGTAAGACAGATGCCTGACTGTCTGAACCAAGAGACTCTTTGAGAAAACGATGGAAATTACATTTGAACTCTCTCTTGCAAAATTAGCATCCCCATCCCAGAGTTGATCACACCTCAGCATTGCCTTAATCTACATTTCCTTTCCTTCATCCCCTCTTCCCGCATCTCTTCTCTCCACATACGGAGATGACCTGAATGTCACCCAAAATCCATATGGTAGATTACTATATTATACATGTTTGGTATCATTTGAAATGTCTCAGTGCGACTGGTACAAAAGTCTCATTCCCACAAAAGTAAACCGAAAGGTAATAAAAGGTTTTAAGAGTTTTGAGAGATGGTGTGCAGGGTCTTTCATGCAATTAGATTTCTGTCCCCAAAAACCCAGTCTGGGACCTTGATTAATGCAAATTCCGATTGTGAACCCATGTTTCCTCTTGAAGAAGTTTCTGTCTTGGTTTGAGTATTTAAAAAGACGTTGCGGGAATGTCAGGGCGCGATCTTTAACCAGGTCGGCCCTTAATGCCGTATTCATCTTTTACGCTTTATTTCTGAGCGTTTGATGTATTGTATTGATCAACTGGTATGATACTTTTTTTCCTGACTAATAAATTGTTAAATTTGATTTTATTCTGACTTACTCTGAAACGATCGACTTCAGTGAATTGCGATGTATCCATTGTTACCGCAAATCTGCGTCAGATTGAAGTTTTTAGGGGGGAATTGGGGCACACAAACTGACATTTTAGATCTCAGACTAACGCTTGGCCTTCTAAGTGTACTTAGATTGTAAAGGAGTTTCCATTTAGGACAACAAAATGTTGATTGACCAACCTAAATAGGGTCTTAACTCTGTTAAGTGAACATGGGAAACCATGACATGACCTTCTATTAGAAAAAAAGCTACTATTAGAGAAATAATATTGGTCATTTACATCTACTTTCATCCAAAGCAACTTACAAGGGGAGCAATTAGGGGTTTCATGCCTTGCTCAAGAGCACCTTAGTCATGGTATTGAAGGTGGAGAGAGTGCTGTTCATTCACAATCCCCACCTTCACTTCCTGCCGGCATGGGACTCAAACCAGCAACCTTCAGGTTACAAGCCCAACTACCTCACCACTAGGCCACGACTACCCTTTTTAGCTTATCTAGAGATAGTGAGATAGAGATAGACCCTGTGCGACTCTGAGAACTGAATGAACGAGAACAATAAGAGTAAAGAGTTAAATTGAATAATCAAATGTCTAGATAAATTATCATATAAATGGTGAATAATCAATCAAACAGTTTGATTGACAGGCGATCTGACCAATCATAACCCCGAATCTGCCATTTTGTCCAACAAAGCAGTCAGGGGAGTTAGTAGATTAACGTTGGTGAACTTGAATCACGTCTTTCCGCGCTTGAAAAAACATTCCTTCTGATGTTCATTCATGTTTATTTGATGCTGTAAATGAACTAGTATGAAGAGATGATTGAAGGAGCTACAGCGATCTGTCACCACACATTAAAGACACACTAGACGCTATTTATTGATTATTATATATTGATTATAAATTCGAGGTCATAATAAAATGGAATTTTCACTTTTGTTTCGACGTTGTAATTAGCAATTCATTTAATTTTACCTGTTTTGTGACAATATTGGGGTAGTTGTGGCCTGATGGTGAGGGAGTCGGGCTTGTAACCTGAAGGTTGTTGGTTTGATTCCCACGCCGGTGGGATTGTGTCTAGGCACCTAATCCCAAATTACTCCCTGGGCACTTTTGTGTGTGTGATTGTTATTTTGTAAATAAAAGAGTTTTGTGTATTCTGTCTATATTTGTATAGGTTTTTAATTTAATATTTCTACTTCTGTGTAGTTTTAAATTTTGTGTTCATTTTTTATTTTTGTGTGATGCATGTACACATTTCATGTATGTTTATGTACATTTCTGTGTAGGTTTTGAATGTTTTTTGGGTTTAAAATGTACACAATTGTATATTTACATAAAATGCTAGACTCCCCAATATTTAGTTTGAAATATAAAAATATATTTAAAACATATGTAATTTTTTTTTAATAGAAATAAATAATTTGAATTTAAAAATAAAGAATTTTTTATTATTAAAATAATGTCATGAATAAAAATAAATAGTTATCTCCACTTTTGGCACTTTTTAACTTTTTAACCACTTTGGGACTCTTTTTAACCCTATTCATTGGGATAAAATAACCCACAGTTGGGAAGGTGCTATAAACCCATAGTTGGGTTATTTTTAACATTATTAAGTGAGGCATGCTGAGAAAAGAGTAAATGTGTTTTAAGAAAATTGGGAAATATTGTCTTCTTTGTCTGGCAAAGTGTGACTCCCTACAGCTAAGGTCACAAAAATATCAAATTATTTTATTTATTATGTATGTGTGTTATTATAACAAGTGTAAATATTAGAGCTGCATTTTATAAGTTTTGAGTGGCAGTTGAGAAGTTGAGTTGCCGTGACAACGCTGGAGCATCTTCAGACAACACAGAGCAGTGCTTAAAAACAATTGTCAACTTTTTTGCTGAAGAAGGTTAGTTAAAATTATTACATTTCAGAGAAAACCTGTAATTCAAATGCTTTGATGTCTAATGAATGTGTTTTTAATTGAATAGGCTAATCGTAAAAATGACCCACGCAATCTTAGAGCTTCATTTCAAGTCTACAGTCACAAACATCATGTGTTCAAGTTTATATTCAGTAACTTATTTATGATTTTTCCAGTTTACACCTGCTGTGAAGGCCCTCCCAAGATTGAAGACATGAATGATCCAGAGCGGGAAGTTACTGAGGAACAAGCAGGTTGGGGTCTACTCTTGAATCTTCAATAATTCTTTAAATTAATAAGCAGTATATGGATGATAAATGCACGTAAATGATCATAACCTTGTATATAACAGTATATGCAGATTACATTGAATAAATCATCATAAAATAGCCATTTTAATATCAACAAGTGATTAAAGTAAATGACAAAACTGACCTTTACACATCGAAGATACTTTGATACTCACGCAGACAGATATCAGGGCCCTCATTTATAAAACTTTGCGTATAAACTTTACTAAAAGTGAACGTACGATATAAATCTGAAAATGGTGTATGCAAAAAAAAAAAGAGATTTATAAACCAGAACCTGCGCAAAAATCCCTTTATAAATCCCAGTCGGCGGAAGATTGTCCGTAAGTGCATCTCCACCTCGTCTCCTCCCGAAATTACCATATATGGAGCTTACAACGCCTAGTTTTACTATTCATAACCTCATCTGCATATCATTTCCATGCATGAGGTTGACACTGTTGTTAATACGTCAAAAGAACAAGACATTGGGAAATATTACATACGGAACAATAAATGCCATTTTTGCCACACATATTACTAAAAATCATCTAATATCCTTACTGTTTTATAATAAATATATCAAAATATCCATAACAACAAAATTGAAGCTATAAAATACTTACTTCTCAGATAAAGTTTTTAGAATAGAGTTGATTCATTAATTTCCACTGTCCAAATAGTATTTTAATTGTTTCAAACAATTCGAATGAAATCGAGTTTATGCAGTTTTGCTGATAATCTTTTAGGATGTTTAGGCTATTTTAGTGGATATAGATCTACTTATTTATTGCATTGTAAATACAATTCTCTGACAAAGTATTTTAAAAAGGAAACGTATAAATCTTACCGTTTTCTTCAAGTTGTATCCTTCAAATACAGTGGTATTATTCATAATGGTTTGAAGATGCCTGTACAGACATCAACACCTCCTCCAGCTGCGGTCGTACAGTAAGATATTATCATTGAACCTGTTCAAACCGGACTATTGACCGTTCGACCGTCGAATCCAGCAGTGTCTTCCATTATATCACAGTAAATGAGCATCACTGATCATGAAATGAGGAATTATTGTGCTCCTATAACTCTCGCTGTCACAGGATAAGTGATCAAAAGCAGCACATCCACGATCTAAATCCATATCATTTTTGTTTATCTTCTGCGTAATGACTTTATGTAATTTTAGGGCTTATCGCCATTAATAAATGTGGAATATTAGTGTAAATGTGTATATCAAAACGAAAACAGAGTTTAAAATCCTTCTGTTTACTTCATTACTTTTCTCAAAAGTGTTCGTACGGATGGGTCAAAGTTTGCGTGAAGGTGCGCAAATTTTCCCGTCAAGTTTGTTTTTATAAATCCCATCGTTTGTGTCAGATGTAGCGTATGCCTCTTTCAGAGCATGTTTTATGCGTACGCAACGGTTATAAATGAGGCCCCTGATGTCTTTTTTTTTTTTTTTGTCTAAGTAGCTTTTTGAATCTTCACATTTATCCTCCTTAAACTGATTCTACGTTCTTAATATGTTGATTTTAGATCAGATGGAAGTGAAGGAGCAAAGAAAGAAAACTCAAGGAACTAAAGCCGAAGAGCTGCACAGCTGCGTTCAGTGTGGAAAGAGTTTCCAAAACAAATCAAACCTTAAACAACACACGAGAATCCACACTGGAGAGAAACCGTATTCCTGCCCTCAGTGTGGAAAGAGTTTCGCATATACAGCTTCTCTCAGAATTCATCTGCTCCGTCACTCTGGAGAGAAACCATTCAAGTGTGATCAGTGTGGTAAAGATTTTGTTTCATCTTCAAATCTAAAACAACACAAGAATGTTCATTTGGATGAGAAGCCTTATGCGTGTCCTCTCTGTGGGAAGAGATTTTCATGGCTGAGCAATTTTAAAGTGCACCAGAAAATTCACGCTGGAGTGAGAGATCATGTGTGCTTTGGATGTGTGAAGAGCTTTACGACGATTGAAAGTCTGAAACGGCACCAAAGACTTCATACTGGGGAGAAGCCGAACCACTGAACTCAGTGTGAGAAGAGTTTTAGACATTTACCAAGCCTTCACACTCATATGAAAAAAAATCACAAATAACTCACAAGTAAACCGTGTGAAAGCTTGAAAAAATTAGACTTGCTCTCCACCGCATGTCAGCTAATAAATTTTATTTTAACATTGATGTTTAGAATTCAATTTTAAGTGCATCTAATTCTTTGCCTCAGTATTTCTCAGATTTCCATTGTTTTTTGGGGTTTTTTTCCTGATGAGAATGTATATATATTTTATCTCTACTATTACTTACTTGTATCGCTATCGCTATAATAATTGCTATTATTTCTAATTATTCATTTATTGTATTATTGATTTATTTTTACTTTGTGTTTATTTTCTTTCAATCTGACTGTATCAAAAAATATATATATAAATAAATCGTAAAAAAACAAAGAAATAAAACAAAACTGTGTGAGATAAAATATGTTTTTCCTAAAAGCACGACATAATCTAGATTAATTAATATAATCTAGAAAAAAAGTCATTAGTTGTCACGGGCATTTATTAATGTTTAAATTTAATTCATTATCATATATTGATAATATATACGATATTAAAATACTATATTATCGTATTTCAGTTACTCTTTGTTCTCCGTTCGTTTGTCAGTTCTCGTCAACGTGTAAATGAAGCTCGGTTAATTAAATCTTCTGCCTGTTTCTGTCACTGCTGGGTAATGCTCAGAGACTCGGTTCAGGAAGATCCATATGCAGCTTTTGTAAGAACAAAAATACTCAAAACTATCTAAAGGGCAAGTTAAAAGAGAAGGCTGCGGCTATTTACACTAGGTGAAAATAGAGATTGATTCTATTTACACTATGTAAAAGTATCAGTTCTTTGCAATAAGAGTAACTATTAGCCTAATTAGACACGCTATGTGCCGCAGCGAGATGAAAACATCTCAACTTTTCAGAACAAGAACCATCCAATCAGCTTCACCCGTTCCCTTACGGTAGCCTAATTACCTCAGACAAATCCAGAGCCGTTGCGCAGGAGAGATGGTTTCACGGCAGAAGCTCTGTTTGGTGATGCTTGGGCCAATTTTTCTTAAAAGATTATCAAACTGGTCCTTGTCAACTCTGAAATAGGCTTTGAATCTTGGATAAGTTTGTGAAATTCTCCGTGGTGCACCCAAACACTAATTCTTTTAATTCTTTTCGATGATGCAAATCCATTGAAACTTCTGCGTAGTCGTGGAGATGCCACAGGAGCACAAGCTCCCGAACACTTGCAGAAATGCTTGCAAAAGAAGGAGGAAGCCTAAAATTGTTAGCCGCGATATGTGAATGGCCCTTTAGATGCTATTTATACTTTATATTGGCAGATACTATTTACACCTCAGTGTTTTTGTTCATTAACAGAATGCAATAATATTATAGAGTGTAAGTGATTATATTTATTAAAATTATTAGATGGATGGTGCATTATTGGGAGAATAAAAACCCTCCCTATACTTCCCCTAACCCCATCCAATAAACACTTTTAATTTTATTAAACTCTCGTTCGCAGTTTATTTACACTTTTTGAACATTATTTTTTGAAAATCTGAAACAACATCAATGAATTCATACCTTACAAGTGCTCATATTGTGACAAGAACTTTCACAGTTTCTGGACATCGGAAATCACATGGAAGACTTCATACTGGAGAGAAGCCGTACCGCTGTATTCAGTGGGAGAAGAGTTTCAGAAATTCAACAGGTTTAAAAAATCCCATTTATTCACTCTGGAGAAACGCTTTTTAACTGTGATCAGTGTGGCAAAGGTTTTAAATCATCAGCAACTCGAAAACAACAGCTGAAAGTTCATTTAGATGAGAATTAATGATTGATGTATTTAATGAACACAGAATGAGTTGTAAAGTTTTAATTAATGAGCTTTTTTTATCATTCCGTCTTAATACTGTGATTAATATGTTTGGGATGCACTGTATTAATGTCAACCTAATGATCAGGTCTTTTATCATACAAAGAGGTTGGAATTTATTATAATCCTATATTATTGACAGCTTAAAGTCCCCTTGTGGTGAAAAAACAAGTTTTTAATGTTGTTTATATGTCTATGTGGTGTTTTTAATGTGCTTAGAGACAAACCATGTGCAAATTCATAAGTCAACACCATTGCTGAGTATTTTCTCCGTAAAACTGCAGTGAACTAATGCAGTCTCAAAAACGTAGTTTGAAATCGCTCTTGTTTCTGACATCACAAACCAATCCCGTCAACATGCGATCATCAACAAGTGGATCTCTGAGCTCGTCTGAATGATTTGAGGCGGGGTTAATTTGCATATTCATGATAAATGAAGCAAGGGTGTAGAGTTACATTAAAGCTATTTTAAGGTATGAATATGAAATGTTTAAATATGTCAGTTAGGTGATCAAAGATTGGTTTTAAGGGATAAAATTATTGACTACATGGGACTTTAAGAACAATAAAGTATCAAAGTTTCAGTTCACCAAATTTGGTTGATGTAGAAAGTAAATAGAAAATAATAAAAGCTGTAAAACAATAAACAAACCACGCTTGCTCGTCGATAAACAATTTACCATAATGTGAATATTTCTTTATAAGATGCAAATATATGTGTGGTGTCATGGTGATGTGGAAATATTTTAATAATGATTTTTATTTATTCAATAACTGAATAATTAAAGAACAGATAATAACATGCGTCTTGACTTCGCTATGGCTACAAAATGAAACTATCCTTCTGGAACAGAAAAAATGCGACAAGAATGAAGTATGTCTTGACAAAGCAATAAATCCATAAGCAAGCCATAAACCAATAACTCCAGCTCTTCACCGTGTTTCGTTAGAAATGCCCCGTGATGAAATTTAACTTTCAGTTTGTGTTGGTACACATCAATAATCAAAACATTCTTATGCGTGGTTTAACTTATATAAGAAATGAACATTTCTGTTCAGTATTACAAGCTGTCATGTGACTCAGGTACTTTAAAAACTATAAAATCAGCTCATTTAGAGAATTGTTGATCTATTTTCTTATGTTTGACTAAGCCTTCTTCACTCTAATGGGTTTCCCTTTACATATTTATATATGTTTTTTTTCATAAATTGCATTTTGTTTCCTTGATGTTTTAATTCCATTCAAAAAACATTAGCAAAAACCTAGCATTTTTTTTTAGAGTGTAGCTAAATGTGGGATTTTTTGTGGTTTTCTGTCCAGGCTGACCATTAAATAAAGCCCCCCCTCAGTTGACACTCTCACCAACTTTCTCCACTCTAGCGGTGACCCTAAATGTGATTTAGTTATGAGTACGCGGCCCCTTTAAGAAGAAAGACGCTGCGCGTACTGAGCATGCGCAGATCAAAGAATGGCGAGTGGCTGAGTGGTGCAGAACATTCTGTTGAGGGTGTGAGAAGACGAAAGAAAATAGGTATTTTGTTGCTTTTTTTGCCTGAGGGATCGTTTTATTTGTAAATATAGCCGTATTCAAAGCAATTGTCTTTATTTTCTGTATATCTCATGGTGATTTTGTCAGACAACGTCTAGTCCAGAGCACCTGATAGGAAGTGATTGCTGTGGGTCGCGTTTCAGTGACTATATCATATTCGTCCCGTTGTCAGACAACAGAAACGGTAAAATATAGAGATTAAACGAGTTTATTTTGAAAGGCTGACTGACGCAAACGCGACGTAATGACGTCGTTGATATGCTAATTAGCAGATGAAGCGGGATAGCTTTTGTTTATTTCTGTCAGACGTTAGATAACAATTAAACCTTGCTTTAAAAGCAATTAACATCAAGATACTCCATCATTCCAACAGAAAACATGATGACCTAACTTAAATATAACTATTTCAGTATAAATCCAGAAACTTCTTTTTGAATTTGGCAGATCTGGTGTCCATCCCACAACAATTCACCAATAAATCCTGGGAATATTCACCTCATCCTACAAGAGAAGGACAAACTCCAGGTGTAGCAGCTGAAATCTGTGTGACTGTTAAAGATGGAGTTTATTAAAGAGGAGATTGAAGACATGAGTGATCCAGAACCATCCAGAATAGAAGATGAAGAAACTGAGACACAAACAGGTTCATTTGTAATTCTTTGTTATTGATTGCTGAGAAACAAAAAAAAACTCAAATTTAACAGATTAAATAAATGGAAGTGCATCCAAATGATTATGGTCTTGCATAACTGTTGTCAAAATGTTCACTCTTATCTTAACATAATATTGTATTTTAGACTGTATGGAAGTGAAGAAAGAACATAAACTGGAAGACGTCGAGGAGGAACTTGGCAACTTCAAAACTCAAAAAGAAAAAGCCAAAACGCAGTACACCTGCTCTCATTGTGCAAAGAGTTTTTCTAGATCATCAAGTCTCAGTAATCATCTACGCATTCACTCTGGTGAAAAATTTAACTGCGATCAGTGTGGTAAAACGTTTAGCGCACCATCGCATCTAAGAAAACACCTGAGAGTTCATTCGGATGAGAGGCCTCACTCGTGTACTGTATGTGGAAAGAGCTTTTCGAGGCTGGACAGTTTTAAACATCACCAGAAAACACACAATGAAGTGAGAGATCACGTGTGTTCAGACTGTGGGAAGAGCTTTACTACAGCTGAATATCTTAAACACCACCAAAAAATTCATACTGGAGAAAAACCTTACAAGTGCTCGTATTGTGACAAGAGTTTCATTCAGTCTGGACATCTAAAAATACATGAGCGAGGTCATACTGGAGAGAAGCCGTACCAGTGTACCCAGTGTGAGAGGAGCTTCAAAGATGCAGCAGCTTTGAAACATCATGCTCTGATTCACTCTGGAGAGAAGCCATTTAACTGTGATCAGTGTGGGACAGAATTTCATTCATTGGCATATCTCAAAAAACACCTGAAAGTTCATTCAGATGAGACGCCTCACATGTGTTCTCATTGTGGAAAGAGATTTTCAAGGCTGGAAAGTTGTAAACGGCACGAGAAAACGCATAATGAAGTGAGAGATCATGAGTGTTGTGAGTGCGGGAAGAGGTTTACTACGTCAGGTGAACTGAAACGGCACCAAAGAATTCACACTGGAGAAAAACCTCACAAGTGCTCATATTGTGGCAAGAGTTTCTCTCAATCTGGAACCCTGAAGTCACATGAGCGAGTTCATACTGGAGAGAAGCCGTACTACTGTACTTGGTGTGAAGAGAGTTTTAGACATTTACCAAACCTTCTCACACACATGAAAAAATGTGGTGTGCAAAATTCGTCTTCACATCAAACACATCAGAAGCAAACCGTGTGAGAGCACAATATCGCATTTCATGTAGTTAATTTGGTGAAAAACTAGAAAGATGTAAGAGTTGAAGCTTCACCAGTCAACAACCCTTACAGTGTAAATAAAGTCATTGTGGTTTATTTCTGTCAGGATGGATTGTGTGCTAAATAGTTAGATATATTCTTGTAATCTATTTTAATTGACTTTGCATTAAATTGTTCTGATTGTACATGTAATTTATAAGACATAAATTGAAACATCTTGATTGATTTATTTAATACAGATTAATGAGTTACATAGTTTTAATCGCATTGAGTTTAAGCATTTTATCTTAATACTGTAATGAATATGTTTAATATACATTATTATCGTCAACCAAATGATCAGGTTTTGTATCATACAAAGAGGTTGGAGTTTATTTTTATCAGTCGTTATTGTATGCTTGGATGCAATAAAGTACCAAAGCTTCATTTCACCCGATTTGGATGTCGGGCTCCACCTTTATCCTTTTACATTTGTTTGATTTGTTAATTTTTTTGTACCAGTCAGAAATTATTAGCCGCATTTCCACTGTCAGGCCTGTGGGAGTGAGAACTATTTACAGATATTAAATATTTTATTGTTGTTTCACATAAAATAACACATTTGCTCTCTTATTTCACAGGACTGCATAAAATTCTTTTCAGGCTTCAAAAGAGAACATTTAGAAAAATAATTATGTTTCTTTAGTGAGAGTGATCAATTCTGTTTACTAGTTTCCGCTTAAATAGTGTGATACATCTATCTCCTACCTCACTATACTATTACCTGTCACACAGGGGAAGAAATGCCATAAAATAAAAAATTCCATCATAATTCATATAAGGGGCAAAAACAAAAAAATCATGTGATGAGTTTTTCCTGTTTTTTTTTTTTGTTGTTGTTTTTTAAATATGATGTAGGACCAAGTGTGGTTGTCCTGAACCTAAGCATGATCGCAAATATGAAATTGAAATGTGAACATGTAAAACATTTCCATAAACAACTTATTTATGGGTATCTTAAATTTTAGACACACTAAATGTTTGTAAACAAAATACATTTTCTTATTTATTGATGACATTTGATTAAATAACTTCAGGTGAATATCTAAGTCATATGTATCTGGACTCCATTAGCAGCTTCCATTGGCCAAAGACCGCCCAGGGGCCGTCTGACTGACATATAAAGCAACTAATCACAGTTTGTTTTGTACAGTATTATGTTTAAGAGTGTGAAAATGTAGAGACTATGTCTTCCAATAACAGAGTTGCATATAAAGGCAGGAACACACCAAGCCGACGGTCGGCCAGTTTTTGTTCGTCGGCCGCCTCAGTGTGTTCCGCACCGTCGGCTGAAGTTGGTCCTCGCCAGCTGTTTTTCAGCCAATTCGACAAGTTGAATTGGCGTCCGGCCGTCGGTGCGAAAGAGAACTCTTGATTGGCTGTTCAGTAGAGCAAACGAGTCAGCTCACGCGAATAATAGCAAAAGTTATGAAAGCAAGCAAATAAGTCATGAAGGCACAGACAGAAGGTTGTTCTAATTTTACGTTATTTTACCTGAGAACTCGAAAGCACGAATACTTTCATAATAACATGAGCAGAGTGGAATAAAGATCAGCATGATTGATATTCAAAACGGTAAGCATAAGCTTTGTTTATGGTTTGTATACATGCAGTCTCAGTTTCGCTTTCCCTTTTTGAATGACGAATATTGACAAATATATCTGCTAAAATAGACAGTTATCTCCTTTATACTTGGATATCGAGCGTCGGTTTTGTGTGTCAGGGCAACTTTTAACCCAGAAGCAGTCTGCTTATATCGCCACTAGTTCATCGGCGTCGACTTGGTGTGTTTCCGGCTTAAAGTGTCTATGCCTTAAAGCTGGTAGTCCCTTGAATCATCAACTTTAGTGATTTTTTTTTTTTTACATATAAGAAGTCATTGTTCCATCTGTCAACCCTAATGATGAAGGGCATCTCAGGAACCACTCTCCAAAGGTTCAAGTTTCTCTGGTAGATCCTTCAAGGGTATCTTGGAGGGGTAGGGTGTCTTAAGTTGCAACATCTTGCTAATGGGGTGCCTCAGGGCTCAGTGCTTGAACCACTTCTCTTTTCCATTTACGTACCATTGTTAGGATTGTGTGGAAACTGCATTAGCCCAGGGCACTGTTGCTGGCAACTGACCCTTCGCAAACAGTTTGATTGACAGGCGATCTAACCAATGATAATGCCGAATCCGTCTTATCCGACAAAGCCGTCAGGGAGTAGCCTATAGTAGATTAACGTTGGTTAACTTGAAATATTGTGCGTACTCACGTCTTTCTGATGTTGAAACAACATTCATTCTGATGTATATTCATGTTTATTTTATGCTATAAATGAACTAGTATGAAGAGATGATCGATTCACAAGCCGTTTGAAGGATCTGTCACGACATATCAAGGAGCCACTGTACGGTATTTAGTTTTTAAACTGCTTAAAAAAATTACAATATTTTAAATATGAATCTGTTTCATATACAGTGTTGTCAGTGCCCTCTTTACGATGTATTTTTCACTGCGGGAGAACATGATGTGTGGCGTGAGAGAGCATGAGTTGTCAGGCATTGCAACAGTGGGCGGGTTTTGCGAAGGGTCAATTGTAACGAGATATTTTTCAACACAATTTTCAATTCTGATTGTGGCACGCCCATCAAAACGGAGTGTTTGAAAGACGGGGTTAAAAACAGAAAAAAATGCTGTTCATGACCCTCGTAAATATTCGCGGCCCCTTTAAGACGAATGACCGCGCGTACTGAGGATGCGCAGAAGAGAGAGCGGTTGATAAGAGCAGCGCATTCAGAAAATAGATATTCTGTTGCTACTTAACTGAGCGATCACTTTTTTGTAAAATAACTGAAACCAAAGCAACTGCCTTTATCGTGTGTATGGTGATTATGTCAGGCAATGACTCGATTATAAATCAGTATTTTAGTGCAGGAAGTGCTTGCTGGTTAACATGTATGGGTCTCGTTTCAGTCACTTATTACATATTCGTCCCGTTGTCTGACAACAGAAACAGAAAAAATCATTCTGGAAGGTCCGAGTTGGCAGAATACAAACGCGATTAATGGCGTCTTTGATATGCTAATTAGCATTAGGTTGTCTAGCGACATTTTGAACAGGCTTTCCATTGAAAATAATGGACAACAGTGGCTGAAACTGAAAAGAAACGAGACGAGCGATGCAACTTTCACCAACTGAAGCTGAAAGCGCTGTTAATGATCGTGAATGAAGGACAAATGTGGAATATTTTCTTCTGATGCCGTATATTTTTTCCCAGTCTAACGTTACAGGTGAGAGATGTTTCTCAGTTTGTTATGTAACGCGTTTTCTCCTGGTTTATTATTAATTATAGCCCTAATTTGTTGGCAGAGTTTTTCCTCAGCCTGTTCACACCAATAAAATGGGCCTAATGTGGCCAATTTGAAGATCTCAGACATCACCATAATGAATGAGGTGAAAACAGGGTAATTTGGAGACAAAGAGGCTTTTCAGCAGCTCAGTTAAACCCACATTTTGTTAAATGGCACCCAAAATAAAAAGGTTGCTGCTTATAAGTCATTCTGGTAACACTTTACAATAAGGTTCATAAGTTAAACATTAGTTAATGTATTAACTAACTATGAGCGGTACATTTATTTACTAATCTTTGTTAACACTAGTTGATAAATACAGTTGTTCATTGTTTGTTCAAGTTAGTTCACAGTGCATTAACTAATGTTAACAAAGATTTTAATAATGTATTAGTAAATGTTGAAATTAACATTAACAAAGATTAATAAATGCTGTGTAAGTGCAGTTCATTATTAGTTCATGTTAACTAATGAACCTTATTGTAAAGTGTTACCGTCATTCTGAATAGATTCATAATCAACATATACTTCACATGTTTTGAGAGAAATGACATTTCTATGTTGTATATGTCAGACTTTGGAAAAGAAGTAAACAAAAAAAACTTATTTTAAATGCAATTAGTATCTAACAGTATCAAAAGACTTTATATTTCTGACAGAAAACATATGTTTACTTCATTTAAACACAAATAAAGTAATTCAGTATAAATTAAGTAACTTCTTTTTGAATTTGGCAGATCTGGTGTCCATCCCACAACAATTCACCAATAAATACTGGGAATATTCACCTCATCCTACAAGAGAAGGACAAACTCCAGGTGTAGCAGCTGAAATCTGTGTGACTGTTAAAGATGGAGTTTATTAAAGAGGAGATTGAAGACATGAGTGATCCAGAACCATCCAGAATAAAACATGAAGAGACTGAGGAACAAACAGGTTGGTGTCCGTTCTTGATTCTTCATTGTTGACTGCTGAGAAATGTTAAAACTTGAATTGAGTTGAATTGAAATGGTCATGATCGTAGCTGTTGTCAACCACGTTTTGGTCGGATGAATATGAGAATGACTGAACTACACTTTGGTACATCAAAGATCTGATACTGTTCTATGCTACTATTAAATGTAGTTCACTGGAACTGATTTTAACCACATAATATTTTATTTTAGACTGGATGGAAGTGAAACAAGAACATAAACTGAATGGAGTCGAGGAGGAACATTGTAACTTAAAAACTCCAAGGAAACGCAAAATTGTGCACACCTGCTCTCAGTGTGGAAAGAGTTTTTTTCACTCATCAAGTCTCAGTTATCATTTGCGGGTTCACTCTGGAGAAAAGCCTTTTAACTGTGATCAGTGTGGTAAAAAGTTTATTTCATCATCACATCTAAAAAAACACCTGAAAGTTCATTCAGATGAGAAGCCTTATATGTGTTCTCTCTGTGGAAAGAGCTTTCCACGGCTAAACAGTTTTAAACAGCACCAGAAAACGCATGATGAAGTGAGAGATCACGTGTGCTTTGACTGTGGGAAGAGCTTTACTACATCTAGTCATCTGAAACAGCACCAAAGAATTCATACCGGAGAAAAACCTCACAAGTGCTCAGTTTGTGACAAGAGTTTCGCTCAGATGGGACAGCTGAAATCACACGAGCGAGTTCATACTGGAGAGAAGCCGTACAAGTGTACTCAGTGTGAGAAGAGTTTCAAACACGCACCAGGTTTCAGAAATCATCTGCGTGTTCACACTGGAGAAAAACCATTTAATTGTGATCAGTGCGGTAAAGATTTTCATTTGTTATCGAGTCTTCAAAAACATCTAAAAATTCATACAAATGAGAGGCCTTACGTGTGTTCTTTTTGTGGAAAGAGTTTTTTACATATGACTCATTATAGGCAGCACCAGAAAATACACACCGGTGTGAGAGATCATGTGTGTTTGGAGTGTGGGAAGAGTTATATTGCATCTGTACATTTGAAGCAGCACCAAAGAATTCATACTGGAGAAAGACCTTACAAGTGCTCATCTTGTGACAAGAGTTTCACTCGGTTGGGACACCTGAAATCACACGAGCGTCTTCACACTGGAGAGAAGCCGTACCACTGTACTCTGTGTGGAGACAGTTTTAGACATTTATCAAGCCTTCACACTCATTTGAAAAAATGTCATAAGAACTCATCACAGTGAGCTTCATTCATGTTCATGTACGAATACATTAGATGAATATGGAGTCATCTAGTTTAATGCTGTGAATTTGTTGAAATTGCTTGGAAAACTTCAGATTTACCAGTCAACAACATTTACAGTGAATAAAATCTTTTTTATGTGCTCTAATTGTACATAAAATTGAGGAACTATAACATTTTGTATTGTATTATCTGTGATTGATTGAGAACGGATGTGGTTTAATAACATCAGTGGGTTTAAACGGTAATACTGTAGTAAATATATTTGAGAACGATCAGGTGGGTGTGCGGTTTTATTCTTTAAAAGGACTGCTGACAAACAATGTGGGAACAGTTTCAGTTTTATTATAGCTGTAAAATATTGAATAAACAAACTGTGAAAAATAAAGTTGATTGTTTTCTTGATTCCAGTAAAACTTGTAGGAATATAGGAAGGAATTACAGGGCAAAACAATTTTGATTCTTTTGTTTAATCTGATTTTTTAACATCTCCAAATTTTCTCTTCAAATAAAAAGAAAGCTTGAAATAATAAGGCCAAAATTGTTATTAATATTATTTTCTTTCAAGTTGAAAATGAACCCCTCTTGAGGTTCTCCTACATAACGCCTAAAAAGTTGAAAGTACTGCACTAACAAATTAAATCAAAATCAGTTGGCCAGAACAAAAGGATTTGGGGATTTATTCCCTACACTCCAGTAGGTGGTGCAAACGCACCATAGATGTAGTTGGCAACACTGGGTTGTGACTGGACCAGAGTATGGTGTACATTTTTAGGAGGTTGTCAGACCTCAGTCATACAACGAAAAGCCGTCATGCTTCAGTCATTGGACAAACCAGCATCGCGCCTCAGACTGAAAGGCTTCAGGAAAAAACAACCTCAGGTGTCAGGTCTCGTACAATTAGGCATCAGACAAAAAGGTATTGGACAAAATACCTCAGGCCTCAGACTGAAAGGCATCAAACATAAAGGCCTTTTCGTCTGACGACGTTTTTCCTGAGACCTGAAGTCTATGTTACTATGCTATCTATGTTACCTTGCTAATAAATAGTGTTTTCATGATAATTGGATATTCATATCTGCAACAGAGCTTATAGTTACGGCCAGTGCAAATTGAACACTGGACGATTCAGTTGCTTGGTCCTAAAGTATGAGACTCTTTTAAAATTTGATCACAGAATATCACAGTCTGCCGCGAGACGCAGAGAAGTTTTCAATTCACATTTAATTGTTATCATTTCGTTTCAAAGCAGCTTTACAGAAAATGCATGTGTCTGCATTATGATTTAGAAAACAGAAAAGCAAATGGAAAATAATTCGCGTAGTTTGGAATTACTTTAATCAAAATGTATCTTACAAAAAAAATACTTTTGATCAAATGAATCAACATGCCGTGTGCAAACATTATCATATCAGCAAATTATTTTAGTGTAATGTATCTCACACTGTTACTGTTTCCTGTCACACTGGGGCAGAAATGCCATAAAAATGCAAACAAAAGCAAACGATTTAGAAAAAAAATTCCCTAAAATTTTTTTAATAATTATATGATGTATGATCAATACAACCAAGTATAAAACCAAGCAACACATACAAGCAAAATACTGTTTCCCGACTATGAGTATGATCACAATATGAAATTGATTTTATGGAACAGTTTAGGGGTTTAGATTGTCGGAGTCATATATATGAATATATAATGTATTTGCTCCGCGTCAGTGACGAAATGTGATTTACTTAAAATATGCGGCCCCTTTAAGAAAATGACACCGTGCGCACTGAGGATGCGCAGTAGAGAGTAGCGCGCGAGAGAGGAGATCAGTACTGAAACTTTCACCATTTGAAGCCGAAAGCGACGCTGTTAACGATCGTGAATGAAGGATAAATGTGGAATATGTTCTTCGGATGCCTTATATTTCCAGTCTGCAGGTCAGAGATGTTCTCAGATCAGAGTTTAACACTAACCAGCTCCAGAGTTTATGTGTTTGAGTACTAATGTAGTGAAATCCTGGTTTATTATTAATTAGAGTGTATTATGTTGGCAGAGAGATTTTCACAGACTCTCTGACTGCGCTGTTGACACCAATAAAATGTGCTTAATGTGCCATTAATGAGGTGAAAACTATGAATGAGGGGAACTATTGGAGACAAAGAGGCTCATTTAAACATGTTTCTCTTTGGAATTAAATAATTAAACAAACCTTGTGTTAAATACAACTAATATGTAACTGCGACTAAATTCTCTATATTTATATCATAAAACAGACATGTTCAATTAATTTAAATTCAGTAACTTTGATTTTTTATTTTTATTTTTTTAATTCCAGATCTGGTCCTGTGGGCGTCAGTATCACACAGTGATCACAGTTCACACCTGCAGTGAAGCTCCTCCCACAACAATTCACCAATAAATCCTGGGAATATTCACCTCATCCTACAAGAGAAGGACAAACTCCAGGTGTAGCAGCTGAAATCTGTGTGACTGTTAAAGATGGAGTTTATTAAAGAGGAGATTGAAGACATGAGTGATCCAGAACCATCCAGAATAAAACATGAAGAGACTGAGGAACAAATAGGTTGGTGTCCGTTCTTGATTCTTCATTGTTGACTGATTTGGTGGCTGTGAAATAATAAGCAGTATATGAAAGAAAAATGATACAGAAATTCTTATATAATTTTAATCATAATTTTGTAGGCTATAACAGTTGTCAAACACATTTTGATCATTATTAAGAAGAGAATGATAGAACTGAATCAAATATCTGATACCTGATTTCTGTTGCTTTCTGCTATTAAATCAGGATTCACTGGAACTGAAATAAAGGAGGAACATCATAACTTTAAAACTCAAGGAACAAAAGCCAAAAAGTTGCACACCTGTTCTCAGTGTGGAAAGAATTTCACACTTAAAGGAAACCTAAAGACACACATGAGAGTTCACACTGGAGAGAAACCGTATACATGTTCTCAATGTGGAAAGAGTTTTTCTCGAGCAACAAGTCTCCATAATCATCTGTTCCGTCACTCTGGAGAAAAACCATTTAACTGTGATCAGTGTGGAAAAGATTTTATTTTGTCATCAGATCTAAAACAACACCTGAAAGTTCATTCAGGTGAGAGACCTTATGTGTGTTCTCTCTGTGGAAAGAGTTTTTCACGGCTGGGCAATTTTAAACTTCACCAGAAAACACATAATGAAGTGAGAGATCACGTGTGTTTGGACTGTGGGAAGAGTTTTAATACAGTTGACAATCTGAAGCAACACCAAAGAATTCACACTGGAGAAAAACCTTACAAGTGCTCATATTGTGACAAGAGTTTCACTCTGTCTGGAAACCTGAAAAAGCATGAGCGAATTCATACTGGAGAGAAGCCGTACCACTGTACTCAATGTGAGAAGAGCTTCAGCGATGCAACATGTTTGAGAAGTCATTTGTTCCATCACTCAGGAGAAAAACCATTTAACTGTGATCAGTGTGGTAAAGATTTTGTTTCATCATCAAATCTAAAAACACACCTGAAACTTCATTCAAATGTGAAGCCATATGTGTGTTCTCTCTGTGGAAAGAGTTTTTCCCGGCTGGATCATTGTAAACAGCACCAGAAAACACATGATGAAGTGAGAGATCGTGGGTGTTTCTGACTGTGGGAAGAGCTTTACTAGAGATGATCATCTGAAGCTGCATCAAAGAATTCATACTGGAGAAAAACCTTCAGGCTTGCTTAGTTGGGGACATCTACTTTTCAACAATATTACTAATCTGCATTGACACCATTGTATGCGAAGTTGCGAACTTGCAAGATTGAAAATATCCAAAGATATTTTAAAGTTAACAAAAGACATTTGCTTTCCATTCCCAACTCCCTCCAAGGGGCATTTGGATTTCCTAAAGACACAAATGTGCTGATAGTGATCAAGACCTATAGGCTTACAATCTACAGTGTAAAAAGCGCTATATAAATAAAGGTGACTTGACTTGACAAGTGCTCATATTCTCGGTTGGGGTCACTTAAAGCGCACGAGTTTGTTATTCAAAAATATTTCTCCGGCACATGAAGGAATATTATAAGTTGTCACAGTAAGCAACATTTAATTTTCATGTCAAATATAGTAAAGTAAATGTTGTGAGATTAACAAAATATGAGTATGCATGAGGTCAGCGGAGTTCTCCGCGGTGTGAACGCCAGGAAGGCTGCTGGTCCTGATGGTATTCCGGGGAGAGTACTGGGAGACTCCACAGACCAGGGGCTTCATTTATAAAGCGTCTGTACTAGAGCTGCAACTAACGATTATTGTTATTAAGGTTTTTTTTTTATTAATCTATTTATTAATCTAGTGATCTTTTTTTACGTAAGAAGTTAGAACTAATTTATCAGTTCATTGAGGTGTAGAAACACTGGGACACGCCATTATGTAATAATACGATTTGATTTTGATAAAAATGAGCCACTTATGTGTGTTCGTCAAGTGGAAGACATTTGAACTTTAAAATGAAGAGTGTCAAAGACTTTCTATACAGTCTTAAAAGAACTTTGATAGTGTTCAAGCCATTGAACAAACGTCTCCTGAACCATGAGTTTTCCTCTAGCGCTGTCTGTTCAGAATTTAGCAGCCTCATCTCTGATTGGCTGGAATTTTGGCACATTGTAACGCTGGTTTGTGTTGAGCAGGCGAGCGGTCGGCGCTTGGCGAGTGCGCGGGGTGGGTATCGGGTGCGAGCAACTCAAACCTTGCACGTGTGAAAGAGAACGTCCGCGCACATCCAAATAAACTTCTTTGAAATGCAAAACTGATTTTCGTTCGCTTGAAATATTTTCTTATTTGCGAGACGAAGATTTTCTCCTCAACTCAGTTCAAACGCGAAATGCCCTTTTGGACGCTCAAAATATGATCTTGCGCGCGCAAAAATTTGGCAGAGATCCAATTCCACAGGTGGTACGCCATTTCGGTTCTGCAAAGGGAACAAAGGAGCGTTTTATTTGGCCTCTGTTTAAAGTATTCCCATACTTTTGATAATTGTGGTCTGGGTTTTTGTGATAGAATGGAACTTTCTCGCCATTACGCGAGATGAATGTAAACAGTGTGTCGACGTAATCGATGATGTCGACGCGTCGTTGCAGCACTAGTCTGTACACACATATTTGATCTTAGAGTATACGCACACTTAAATCCATGGCAAAGCTCATGTTTCTAAAACCGGTCTTTCACGTGGAAAAGTGCTTAGCGCCACGTCAGGGTCTGAGCAGACATACGGACCTTTCCTTGTTCGATTACTGCAGGTTTTATTTTGTTTTAATCTAAGATATTCTTGCAGCTCGCCATTCAATATTAAAAGATTTGGACGATGACTGGTGATCGTTTGCGATTCATAGATTTCACATCTGAAAGAGGCGTACGCTCGTTTTCTGTGTGTACGTTTATTCTTTGAATCACACGTACGCATATCTGAGAAATGTTTCTGCGTAACATTTTATAAATGAGGCCCCAAGTGACTGAGGATTTTACTTCCATCTTCAACCTTTCTCTGTCCACTTGTATTGTTCCTAAATGTTTTAAATCTGCCACTATTGTGGCCATTCCTGAAAAACCATCTATCAGCATCCTCAATGAATACAGACATGGGGCTCTTACCTCCACTGACATGAAGTGAGTTGAACGGTATGCGTTAAAGCCCATTAAGTGCTGATTCCCTCACAGTTTGGACCAGCGCCAGTTTGCAAATAGAGCCAGTAAGTCAACTGGAGATGCCATCAACACAGCCCTTCACACTGTGCAAACATATCTAGAAAAATCCAGCTCATATGCGAGAATGTATTTCAGCTCTTCTTTTAATACCATTATCCCCAGCAGAATGGTGTCCAAACTCCACAGTCTGGGTGTCAGCCATTATACCTGCAGATGGATTAAGGACTTTTTAACAGATCGGCCACAGTCAGTCAGTCATCAATCCTCAGTCCTGGCCTTCAGTACTGGGGTTCCTCAGGGCTCTGTATTGAGTCCTCTCTTTATGCACCCATCACTGTACACCAATCCATGACAGCATTCCTATCATGAAGTTTGCAGTCGACACTACTGTAGTGGTACTGATATGCAATAACAATGAGACTACCTACAGAGATAAAGTCCAAAAATGTACTGACTGTTGCTCTGACAACAATGTGGCACTCAACTCCCCAAAAATAAAGGAGCTGGTGATAGAGTTTTAGGATGAAGAGGGAGGAGCCTATCCCTCTTTACATAAAAGGGGGCGTTGTGGATAAGGTCAGTGATTTTTAAATCCCTGGGAACACACATCTATCATGACCGACCTCACATGGTCTGTTAACAGCAATGCCCTTGTGAAAAAAAAGCACAATATTGTATTTGATCACAGAATGTTGTTCTCTGCCTCACTTTTCATAATGCATATCGTTTCAAAGCATCTTTACAGAAAATGTATGTGTCTACATTACAATTTAGATGTGCGTCCTGGGATAAAGCAGAAAAGCAAATGGAAAATAATTAGCGTAGTTTTCCAATTACTTTGATCAAAACGATATTACAAAAAAAAACTTTTTTCCATGTCACCACTAAATAAATTAATTTAGTGTAATTTATCTCCCTCTTCCGTATCGTTATATAAATTCCATAAAATATGCAAAAAAAAAAAAAAATGCCTTCAAAATTAAAGTTTTTTTTTGTTGATAATGATAACGTTTGATTAACCCAGTTTAGGGGTATGGATCGTCGAAGTCAAATTTATTTGCTCCGTATCAGTGACGAAATGTGATTTACTTAAAAATATGCGGCCCCTTTAAGAAAAATGACACCGTGCGCACTGAGGATGCGCAGTAGAGAGAAGCGCGCGAGAGGAGATCAGTGCAGAAACTTTCACCATTTGAAGCCGAAAGCGACGCTGTTAACGATCATGAATGAAGGATAAATGTGGAATATGTTCTTCGGATGCCTTATATTTCCAGTCAGCAGGTCAGAGATGTTCTCAGATCAGAGTTTAACATTAAACAGCTCCAGAGTTTACGTGTTTAAGTACTAATGTAGTGAAATCCTGGTTTATTAATTAGAGTGTATTATGTTGGCAGAGAGATTTTCACAGACTCTCTGACTGCGCTGTTGACACCAATAAAATGTGCTTAATGTGCCATTAATGAGGTGAAAACTATGAATGAGGGGAACTATTGGAGACAAAGAGGCTCATTTAAACACGATAGCTCTGTTGTTTCTCTTTGGAATTAAATAATTAAACAAACCTTGTGTTAAATACAACTAATATGTAACTGCGACTAAATTCTCTATATTTACATCATAAAACAGACATGTTCAATTAATTTAAATTCAGTAACTTGTCTTTGATTGTTCCAGATCTGGTCCTGTGGGCGTCAGTATCACACAGTGATCACAGTTCACACCTGCAGTGAAGCTCCTCCCACAACAATTCACCAATAAATCCTGGGAATATTCACCTCATCCTACAAGAGAAGGACAAACTCCAGGTGTAGCAGCTGAAATCTGTGTGACTGTTAAAGATGGAGTTTATTAAAGAGGAGATTGAAGACATGAGTGATCCAGAACCATCCAGAATAAAACATGAAGAGACTGAGGAACAAATAGGTTGGTGTCCGTTCTTGGTTCTTCATTGTTGACTGATTTGGTGGCTGTGAAATAAGTAGTATATGAAAAAAAAACATACAGAAATGCTTATATAATTTTAATCATAATCTTGTAGGCTATAGCAGTTGTAAAACCCATTTTGATTATATTAACAAGAGAATGACTTGAATGAATTTAGCACATCTGATACCTGATTTCTGTTGCTTTTTGCTATTAAATCAGTATTCACTTGAAGTTATTATAAATGAATGTCTATTGTAGATCAGATGGACGTGAACGAGCAAAGAAATAAATTGGAGGAAATAAAGGAGGAACATCATAAAACTCAAGGAACAAAAGCCAAAAAGCTGCACATCTGCACTCAGTGTGGAAAGAGATTCAGACAAAAAGGAAACCTAAAGACACACATGAGCGTTCACACTGGAGCGAAACCGTTTACATGCACTCAGTGTGGAAATAGTTTCAGACAGAAAGGACACCTTAAGACACACATGAGAGTTCACACTGGAGAAAAACCATATTCATGCACTCAGTGTGGAAAGACTTTTACTGAAGCATCAAGTCTCCATAAACATCTGCGCCGTCACTCTGGAGAAAAACCATTCAACTGTGATCAGTGTGGTAAAGATTTTATTTTGTCATCAGATCTAAAACAACACCTGAGAGCTCACTCAGGTGAGAGACCTTATGTGTGTTCTCTCTGTGGAAAGAGTTTTTCATGGTTGAACAGTTTTAAACTTCACCAGCAAACACATAATGAAGTGAGAGATCACGTGTGCTTTGACTGTGAGAAGAGCTTTACTACAGCTTGTCATCTGAAACGACACCAAAGAATTCACACTGGAGAAAGACCTTACAAGTGCTCATCTTGTGACAAGAGTTTCACTCAGTCTGGAACCCTGAAAGAACACGAGCAAGTTCATTCTAGAGAAAAGAAATTTAACTGTGATCAGTGTGGTAAAGATTTTATTTCATCATCACATCTAAAACAACACCTGAAAGTTCATTCAGATAAGAGACCTTATGTGTGTCCTCTCTGTGGAAAGAGTTTCTCATGGTTGAACAGTTTTAAACTTCACCAGAAAACACATATTAAAGTGAGAAATCATGTGTGTTCTGACTGTGGGAAGAACTTTACTAGAGCTGACAATCTGAGACAGCACCAAAGAATTCATACTGGAGAAAGACCTTTCAAGTGCTCAGTTTGTGACAAGAGTTTCACTCGGTTGGCACACCTGAAATCACACGAGCGAATTCATTCTGGAGAGAGGTTGTACTGTACTCAGTGTGAGAAGAGTTTTAGATATTCAAAACTGTTTCTCAGGCACATGAAGAAATATCATAAGTTATCGCAGTGAGCAACGTTTCATTTTCACGTCAAATACAGTAAGTTAATGTTGTAGGACCAATCAGATACAATTATTCATTATATTTAATGATTTATCCAGACTCTGGTGAAGGACAAATATTCTATATATGACCACATAAGAAGAAATGTATATGATTTTCCTTTTATAGGGTTTGACCTATTGTATTCTTTCTTTGGAACTTTTTTTGTATTAATGTTTCAGAGTTGCAAACTAAAATCACACGGGTAACATGTTTAGTCTCTATGGACTCCAATCTTCACTCTCTATCTGTTACATCACATTTTGCTAACTCTCAGACAGTATTATAAGAATCTAGAAGGTTCTTCTCTCGTACATCCAATAAAATGCTAGAGAATCTCAGAAGGAACGGCTCCTTATTGGCTCAGTCACCTCTAGAGGGCGTGGCATCTTCACACTTTAAAAATCACTGATCACAGGAGTTCTTTCACGCTGTTGTGAAGATGATGCTGAGCTAGATGATTTCTGAAGACCCCCAAGTTTGTGCCAGGCCGCCCTTGTTTTTCCATTCACCAAAGATCATCGGAATCCAACTGGTTCTTTGCTATCGAGACGACATCAGCACACATGCAACACAAACTGCATCAAATGGACTAGACATGCAAGTATCACACTTAGTCTCATTATTTGATACATCAAGTATCCTTAACCCTCTTAAAGAAGAGTGTGTTAGAACTAAACTGATGGTTAACTCGAGGCTGTTGATCTGTTGACTTTCAAACAATGCTATAACTTCTTGCTTTCCTTGATTCTACATCAGCTCTTTTCCCTCAGCAAACTGTATGTGTGTAAATGTTTGAGTAGTTGAAGTGTTTAGTTAATAAAGTCTTGTGCATATCACGTGTGAAGTTGTAAATATGGAGTTCTAGTTTGTGAGTTCGGTGAAACACTTGGAGAATTAGAAAGACTTGTTTGTAGTCTGATTAAGAAACTAAAAGACTGCTGTTTGAAGCTTCAGAAAAAAATCTTACAGTGTAAATAACCATTTGTTTCTTAGTTTGCAATATCTGTCAGGATGGGTTGTGTCCTGAGCAGGACTTTCTAGAAATCGGATATATCGATGCCATTTACTTATTTACTAAGTGTACTATGTTGTGTTCTGATATTGCATGCAATTATGGGAATTAAACGGAAAAAAAAAACATTTTGTCTTGAAAAAACATGTTTAACTGTGATTGTTTAATGTAAAATTCTTCAATTCTGAAAAACACCTGAAAGTTCTCGCAGATGTGTTTGTGGAAAGAGTTTCACTTAATTTTTACTTGTTTGATTTGTTCATTTTTAGTTGTGCGTTTTCCCAAGGGTGTGTTTATATTACCTTGTTGAACAAAGCATCAAAATATACTCAAGTTATGTTTACCACAGGCTTTATTTTACAAATAAATCGAAAAACCCCTTTATAAAACCCCATAATAAAATCCCAAAGGAAGTGGTGAATTAGACCACTCGTAATTAAAGTAATTCAATGTAAATGCCCTGGCTTCGTGTGGAAGAGGAAGAGTTGTCCGAAACCGACTCAAAATGGTGTAGTATGCATGCCAGTGCTGTAATTCTGCCACAGAGATACACTAAAAACAGAGAAGAAGACTTAGAGACTCTACATTTTTAATGCTTTTATCTTCTAAATGCAAATTTTGTCATTATTTTGGAGCACACTAGCTTATAGATAACAGTAAGGCTAACATATTCATACTAAAAGCCCCATTTTTATTTAATGCGGGACTTAAAGGGATGGTTCACACTGTCATAATTTACTCACCTTCAAGTTGTTTCAAACCTATATTAATTTCTTCCATCTGTTGAACACTAAAAATGTATATATTTTTAAGAATGTTGGAAACCAAACAGTTAATAGATCCCATTGACTTCCACAGTTTGAAAAACAAATACTATGGAAGACAAATGGGGTTTATCAGCTGTTTGGCTACTGACATTCTTTAAAATATCTTCTTTTTTTGTTTTTAACAGAAGAAGGAAATTCATACAAGATTGGAACAAATTGAGGATGAGTAAATGATAACAGAATTTTCATTTTTTGGATGAACTATCCCTTTAAGAAAACGCGGCACCTTTAAGAAATGTGACACCGCGCACTCTGAGCATGCGCAGAAGAGAGAAGCGCGAGAGAAGAGACAGACGAAAGCGGTGTTTATAACGATCGTGAATGAAGGACAAATGTGGAATATTTTCTCTGGATGCCCTATATTTCCAGTCTGCAGGTGAGACATGTTTCTTAGATTACAGTTTAACATTAAGCAGCCTCTATGTGCAAAAGTACTAATGTATCGAAATGTGTCGTGGTTTATTATTAGAGTGTAATAATTTGATGGCAGAGGTTTTTTTTTTTTGACAGACTCTTGTCTGTTGACACCAATAAAATGTGCTTAATGTGCCACATTAAAGAAGATCTCAGACATCACCATAATAAATGAGATGAAAACAGGGAGCCTCTGGAGACAAAGAGGCTTTTCAGCAGCTCAGTTAAACACGATAGCCCTGGTCCTAGACTAAAATATATTATTGAGATGTTTTAACTGAAAGCAACTTGCACAGACATATCTTAAAATGTCTCAAGATGCACTTTTTATGGCATAAACGCTAATTAAATGTCCTAGTTGGACTAAGGCTTAATCCTGGCTTAATCTAAACCCTGTCTGTGAAATCCCATACTTTGGACAAAAAGTAAACAAACTTTGTGTTAAATGCAATTAATATCAAAATTCTACATATTTCTATCAGAAAACAGACATGTTCAAATAATGGACTAACTTGCACTGAGCTTCGTGACACTTTGAAATGCTAAAACCCATTTATACAACTCAGTTGTTTTAATGATCAATTGACGTGGTAATAATTAGCGTTTGCATTAATGGATTTGCATTGAATGCTAGGGGTGGGAACCCCTGGACACCTCAGGATCCGATTCATAGGTTATCGATTATCGATGCATCTTTTTTTTTCTATACAGATTTTTTGCCACTGTGTAACTACACAGTAAAATCCCCAGAGTTAAATCAACTCTGCTCAGATAACATTTGGTCCCTCTCTAAGTAGTGTTAAAGTAACACTGAAGCAGAGTTGTTCAGGAAATTAGTTGAAGTCAGTTGTTGTTCTTGTGTTTCTCTTTTCTTCAGTGATTCTGCTTGTTAACAGCAGGTGTTCATCATTAATGTTCAATCATCACTTAATTAATTGCTTAATTATCTCATTAACTTTAACTCTGCTTCAGTGTTACTTTAACACTATTTAGAGAGGGACCAAATGTTATCTGAGCAGAGTTGATTTAACTCTGGGGTTTTTACTGTGTACTTGGTACTTTTATAGCAAAGTATTTGTAATGATCCATAATATATTACATTACAAATGGAAGTGATTCGGCAAGTCAACTGGAAGGTTACATTTCCCAGCATATGTCCCAGAATTCCTATGAACCAACAGGAAAACAAATGTGTACTTATAGTAAATGATTACAGACTTCAGCATATCCTGAATCACTATAATAAAATAGTAGATCAACATGCTCCTGTTATGTGCAATATAAAAATATGATATAATATTAATAATATAGCAATAACTTGTATATAATGTGGCTTGTCCAGGGTACCATTTCCTAAAAGCATTGTAAGCGTAAGTTGATCGTAGAACAATGGCCACCAATGGTCTCTACGATGCTTTTGAGAAATGCAGCCCAGATGCTTTTCCCCTTCAACTTCATCGAAGCCAACGTCCATACGCCACCTTGTGCCAAAATCCTACCCCCGTCAAATTATTACCCCCCTAGTATTGGTAGTTTTAGGGTTAGTGGTGGGGATAGGATTAAGATAGCATTTCAATGAGGGGGGTAATAATTTGGAAGAGAGTCGAATTCGGCACAACACCGGTCGTATTTCTCGCTCGGCCATCATGGGTCTCTTATGGTGCTTATCCACTGGCGGGATGCGAGCGTTTTGAGTTCATTCCTATGGAAGTTGAGCTTCATGCTTGCACATGAGCGTGAAGCTCAACTTCCAATAATGGATTGAAAACACTTGCTCTGTTCAACACGCATTGTGGTAGTCGGGAGTCGGGCTTGTAACCTGAAGGTTGCTGGTTCGATTCCCTCGCCGCCAGGAATTGAAGGTGGGGATTGTGAATGAACATCACTCTCTCCACCTTCGATATCATGACTAAGGTACCCTTGAGCAAGACATCTAACCCCTAATTGCTGCCCTTGTAAGTCGCTTTGGATAAAAGCATCTACTAAATGAATGAATGCATTGTTATATGCAAGCCACAGACTGTCTGGGCGCGGCACTTTTGTGCTTTAGAGTTCCGCCTTTTACCTTCCGTCAACATTATGTTGTCATTTAATATTTAGAAAATCGATTTTTGACATTTGTGAATCGATTAAGAATTGTCCGCATCGCGATGCATCTAAGAATCAAATTTTTTCCCCGCTGCTACTGAACGCTGTGACTGGGAACGCTCGAGTTGTGATAAGCCGAACGCAAAAATTGTTGTGGATTTTCACTATGGGTGAAATTTACGTTGTAGAACAAAGTGTCAAAGTATAGTCTAGTTATGTTTACCACAGGCTTTATTTTATACGTACATCGAAAAACCCCTTTATAAAACCCCATACAAATTTCGAAAGAACCAGCGGCAAATTAGACTTCTGAGTTCTACTGACACCTGCATCACTCGTAAATAAAGTAATTCAATATAAATTCAATAACTTATATTTGAATTTGCCAGATCTGGTGTCTCCCACAACAGGACAAACTCCAGGTGTAGCAGCTGAAATCTGTGTGACTGTTAAAGATGGAGTTTATTAAAGAGGAGATTGAAGACATGAGTGATCCAGAACCATCTATAATTAAACAAGAAGATATTGAGGAACAAATAGGTTGGTGTCCATTATTTAGTCAATAATTCTGTGAAAAAATAAACTGCATATAAATGAAAAATTTTCATATTTATCCTTCCTTAACTGATTCTACGTTCTTAATATGTTTATTTTAGATCAGATGGAGACAAAGGAGGAAATATACAAACTAAATGAAGTAAAGAAACACTGTGACTTCAAAACCCAAGAAACAAAAGCTGAAGAGCTGCACACCTGCTCACAGTGTGGAAAGAGTTTCCCATACACATCTGGACTCAGAATTCATCTGTGCGTTCACTCTGGAGAAAAACTATTTAACTGCGATCAGTGTGGTAAAGATTTTAAATTGTCATCAAGTCTTAAACGACATCTGAAAGTTCATTCAGATGAGAAGCCTTATGTGTGTTTTCTCTGTGGAAAGAGTTTTTCTTGGCTGGTGAATTTTAAACAGCACCAGAAAACACATAATGAAATAAAAGATCATGTGTGTTTTGACTGTGGGAAGAGCTTTACTGCATCTACTCAACTGAAACGGCATCAAAGAATTCATACTGGAGAAAGACCTTACAAGTGCTCATCTTGTGACAAGAGATTCGCTCAGTCCGCACACCTGAAATCACACGAGCGAGTTCATACTGGAGAGAAGCCGCACCACTGTACTCAGTGTGAGAAGAGTTTCAGAGATCCAACAGTTTTAAAAGTTCATCTGCGCATTCACTCTGGAGAAAAACCATTCAACTGCCATCAGTGTGGGAAAGATTTTATTTCTTCATCAAACCTAAAACAACACCTGAAGGTTCACTCAGGTGAGAGACCTTATGTGTGTTCTCTCTGTGGAAAGAGTTTTTCACGGCTGGACAGTTTTAAAGTGCACCAGAAAACACACGATGAAGTGAGAGATCATGTGTGTTTTGACTGTGGGAAGAGCTTTACTACAGCTTTCAATCTGAAACAGCATCAAAGAATTCATACTGGGGAAAGACCTTACAAGTGCTCGTATTGTGACAAGAGTTTCACTCTGTCTGGAAGCCTGAAAAAGCACGAGCGAGTTCACACTGGAGAGAAGCCGTACCACTGTACTCAATGTGGAAAGAGTTTTAGACATTTATCAAGCCTTCACTTTCATATGAAAAAGTGTTCCAAGTGAGCAACATTAGTTTTCATGTCAAATACATTCAAGTATATTCTCTGAGATAAAATATGGAGTTTATACTCAAAGCATAAAAGATTTAAGATTTGAAGTTTCACCAGTCAACAGCTCTTACACTGTAGTTGTAGTTTTTCTGTCATTTGTGTGCTAAATAGGTCTTATTTGAATTAGATTAAATTCAATTACTTGTGTACTAATTGTGCTATATTGTGATAGTACATGCAGTTATGAGAAATAAAACAAAAACATCTTGTCTTGATCGATTTAATTAATGAACACAGAGTAGTAGTTGTTTAAACTTGTTAATGTAATTACAACTAAACTTTCTATCTTAATACTGTGAAAAATTGAATTTGGGGTATACAAATCAGGTCTTGTATCATACAAAGAGGTTGGAGTTAGACCATTTTTTTTTTGGGACACTTCTGTTGGGGTACCAAGCACAATAGAACCAATAATACCGGTACCAAATGGGTGGAGCTTCACTCACTGCAGAACATTGATTGGTTGACAGAGAATCATCATTTGCACGTGATACAAGGGGAAAGACAACACAATACCGTTGCAACACAAGGTGTATTTTTCAGCTGTTTTTCCCTGCGGCCTTCAGCCTTTGCTCAAACAAAGCTACTGTATGTCCTCCATTGTTGTTTACTGTCACAAAATCAATATCCCCCACAGATCATTTATTATAGCTTGCCAAATTTGCTCCTATTTGGGTATATGCAAGAACACAGCGTTTTTGTGTGTCCTTTAAAAAAGCAAATGAGCTGCTGCTCCCCGCCCCCTTTCCAAAAGAGGGCAGAGCTTTAACAGCTTGGGCTTCAGTACAACAACAACAAAGCTGGAGAATCTCACGCAGCCAAAATGAATATTGTCAGTAACGGTGTTCAGCCTTATATTGCTCAGTCGACACTGATGGAGAGACTCAGGAAGAAGTTACAACTTTTAGAATGAAACTGGACGTTTCTGAGCGGTTAGTGAATAAATTTATGTAGTTGATGTGGAGTCGATTGGACTCATCGACTAGCATGTGCCGTCACGTTAATCTTTTGTCCAAATCCAGCGTTGAATTGACCCTCGTTTGTGAAGCAGTCCGGTGTAAAATGACAGCATGGCAACAATACTATAACAACCCAACTTTCAAGATTTAGAGACTAAGACTAGTTTATATCACAGTGCTAGGATAGCTCTCATCAGAGTTACAAATGAATAACTTGCTCTTATCCAATCGTGGTTACATCTGTCTATTAGTGTTACTGAACCAGTTACTAACATGAAACCAAACTTCATTCCCCCCAATAAACAGCATATTTATATATTGTGCACTATGTGCCATTCACCAGTATCTGTGTCTATTACTAATGTAGTGGGCGGGATGCTTTAGTTCCTAGAGAGCAGAAAATCTGATGAGAAGCTGAAGTGTAGAGTCATCATTGATCAGACTATACATTTTGAGTGCTTATATCTTCTAAATGCAAATTTTGTCATTGTTTTGGAGCACACTGGCTTATAGATAACAGTAAGGCTAACATATTCATACTAAAAGCCAAAAAAAATTCAATTTTGATTTCATGTGGACTTAAAGGGATAGTTCACACTGTCATAATTTACTCACCCTCAAGTTGCTTCAAATCTATATGAATTTCTTTCTTCTGTTGAACACAAAAGAAGATTAAATGGGGTGAGTGTTGGAAATCAAACAGTTGAAGGACCCTATTGACTTCCATGGTATAAAAAAATGTAAGGGGTCCATAAACTGTTTGGCTACAGACATTCTTTAAAATATCTGCTTTTGTGTTCAACAGAAAGAAGACATTCAGACAGGTTTGGAACAAATTGAGAGTGAGTAAATGATGACAGAATTTTCATTTTTGGGTGAACTATCCCTTTAAGAAAACGCGGCCCCTTTAAGAACCGTGACACCGCGCGCTCTGAGCATGCGCAGAAGAGAGAAGCGCGAGAGACTCTGCCGAAGCGACGCTGTTAACGATCGTGAATGAAGGAAAATGTGGAATATTTTCTCCGGATGCGGTATATTTCCAGTCTGCAGGTCAGAGATGTTCTCAGAGTTTACGTGTTAAAGTACTAATTTAATGAAACGCGTCCTGGTTTATTATAAGAGTGTAATAATATATTGGCAAGAGATTTTCACAGACACTGTTTCACCCTGTTGACACCAATAATAATAATGTGCTTAATGTTCCGCTTTACAGAAGATTTCACAGATTACCATAATAATTGAAGTGAAAACAGAGAATTTTTTGGAGACAAAGAGGCTTTTCAACAAGTCAGTTAACAAGACTATCTTGTTGTTTCTCTACCCCTTAGATTCACAAGCGAGGCTTAAAGGCACAATATGTAAAACAATTTTAGATTAAAATATCCGAAAACCACTAGAACAATATTATATATTGTTTCCAAGAATGTTTAAATCCCGAGAAATAAGCATTTTTTTCTTACCATGTTTTACCATGCCTGATATGTGTCTCAGTAGACGCCGAGCGATTGCAGAGTAGCACTATTAACAATTTTCAACACATAAATGTATCTAATTTGGTGAAAATGTACATAGTGTGCCTTTAAGCCTAGTCCTATACTAATATGCATCATTGAGCTGAAGGCAAATTACACTGGCAGATCTTAAAATATCTCAGTGCCATTGTTTTGTCTCAAGATGCACACCTTTTTTTCTAAGGCATGTTTATAAAAGCTACTTAAATGTCTTAATTGACCCTTCGCAAAGACCCGCCCTCTTTCGTTACTGTTGCTATGTCCGACAAGCCATGCGCTCTCACGCCACACATCATGTTCTCACGCAGTGAAAAATACATCGCGGACACTGACAACGCGTCGACAGACATATGAAAAAAGTTTCATATTTAATATATCGTAATATTTAAAGAGGTTTAATCAATAAATAGCATCTAGTGTGTCTTTAATGTGTGGTGACAGATCGCTGTAGCTCCTCGTGAAGCGATCATCTCTTCATACTAGTTCATTTATAGCATCAAATAAACATGAATGAACATCAGAAGGAATGTTGTTTCAAGTGTGGAAAGACGTGATTCAAGTTCACCAACGTTAATCTACTAACTCCCCTGACCGCTTTGTCGGACAAAATGGCGGATTCGGGGTTATGATTGGTCAGATCGCCTGTCAATCAAACTGTTTACGAAGGGTCAATTGGACTAAGCCCTAACCATGCCTTAATCTAAACCTGGTCTGAAAAACCGGGCCTCAGATTTTGGACAAAAATTAAACAAACGTTGTGTTAAATGCAACTAATACGTAACCGCATCAAAATTCTCCATATTTCTATCAGATGGAGTACTTGAACTGAACTTCCGATGCACTTTCATTTTGAAATAGTAACTCATTTATACAACACAGTTATGTATAGTTTCAGTTTCAACTAAATGCCACCTAAAATGAGCGTCCACAAGATGATTAATAAATTGACATTTTCAGAGACAAAAAGAGATATAGTGATGATTACTGTGTACAAAATTTTCTTAATGCAACTGAACAAAGTTTTAATCCAACCCAAGGTGATCTGAGAAAGCAGCTGCTGTTAAACATACGCGATTATTTCACTACAGGTGAAATAAGTGGCCGTCTAAACTAGTGGTGCTGAAGTGTGCGAGACCTGATGAAAAAGATCTGCACATTTATTCATTTGAATTACATATTTTAATTGCTATTCTGTGTCATTTTTCATTATCAATAATTTTACATGTTTATGCCCAAAATGCTTAATTAGCTATTTATATTCAATGTAGTTGACAGTCATTCTTCTCTTGGCTGTGTTTAATATTAAATATTTAATTGAATATCATTAAATTTATTGGTAACACTTGACAGTAAGATTCATTTGTTAACATTTGTTAATGTTTTAATTAACATGAACTGACCATAAGCAATACATTTTTACTGTTTGTTAATCTTGGTTAACATTAGTTAATAAATATACAGCAGTTCGTTGTTTGTTCATGTAAGTTTGCAGTCCTCTTATGTTAACAAATACAACTCTTGATTTTAATAATGTATTAGTAAATGTTGAAATTAACATCAACAAAGATTAGTAAATGCTGTAGGAGTGCAGTTCATTATTAGTTCATGTTATTGTAAAGCGTTACAAATTTATTTTATACTCTTACATTTTGTTCTTGCACGTACTCACACCCCAAGATGTCTTACGTAGTTACTTACTAAAAACATACATTTTCAAAAATGAATATAACTGCTTCAAAATTCGCATTTTCAATATGTAACTTCTTTGAATTTGGATTTGCAGATCTGGTGTCCCTCCCACAACAATTCCCCAATAAATACTGGGAATATTCACCTCATCCTACAAGAGAAGGACAAACTCCAGGTGTAGCAGCTGAAATTTGTGTGACTGTTAAAGATGGAGTTTATTAAAGAGGAGATTGAAGACATGAGTGATCCAGAACCATCCAGAATAAAACATGAAGAGACTGAGGAACAAATAGGTTGGTGTCCATTTTTGACTCTTTGGTAATTCTGTGAAATTGATGATAAATGATTAACATTATATGCAGATAATGTGCAAATCATCGTAATATATCCATTTTAATCATCTTAACAAGTGAATGACAGAACTGACCTTTGCACATCAAAGATACTTGACAATCACACAGTCAGATTCTAAACCGATTGGAATTGTCTTGGCGGATTCCGGTTTGGTGCATCTCTAAAAGTTCTATCAGATCTCCTGTTTTCTGCTAAATTTTCTTTTGAATTTTCACATTTAACCTCCTAGAATTGATTCTGAGTACTTAATATGTTAATTTTAGACCTGATGGAAGCGAAGGAGCAAAGACACGAACTAAATGATGTAAAGAAACACTGTGACTTCAAATCTCAAGAAACCGAAGACAAAAAGCTGCACACCTGCTCACAGTGTGGAAAGAGTTTCCCATACACATCTGGACTCAGAATTCATCTGCGCATTCACTCTGGAGAAAAACTATTTAACTGTGATCAGTGTGGTAAAGATTTCCTTTTTTTATCAGATCTGAAACAACACCTGATAGTTCACTCAGATGAGAGGCCTCATGTGTGTTCTCTCTGTGGGAAGAGTTTCTCATGGCTTTACAGTTTTAAACTGCACCAAAAAACACATAATGAAGTGAAAGATCATGTGTGTTTGGACTGTGGGAAGAGCTTTAATAGAGCTGACTGTCTGAAACGACATCAAAGAATTCACACTGGAGAAAAACCTTACAAGTGTTCATATTGTGACAAGAGTTTCACTCTGTCTGGAAACTTGAAATCACATGAACGAGTTCATACTGGAGAGAAGCCGTACTATTGTGCTCACTGTGGGAATAGTTTCAAAGATGCAACAGGTTTGAGAAATCATCTGCTCCGTCACTCTGGAGAAAAACCATTCAACTGCGATCAGTGTGGTAAAGATTTTATTTCTTCATCAGATCTAAAACGACACCTGAATGTTCATTCAGACGAGAAGCCTTATGTGTGTTCTCTCTGTGGAAAGAGTTTTTCAAGTATGAACGGTTTTAAACTCCACCAGAAAACACATGATGAAGTGAGAGATCATGTGTGTTTTGACTGTGGGAAGAGCTTTATTACTCCTAGTCATCTGAAACAGCATCAACGAATTCATACTGGAGAAAAACCTTACAAGTGCTCATATTGTGACAAGAGTTTCACTATGTCTGGAACTCTGAAAAAGCACAAGCGAGTTCATACTGGAGAGAAGCCGTACAGCTGTAGTCAGTGTGAGAAGAGTTTCAAACATTTATCAAGCCTTCACACTCATATGAAAAATTGTTGCAAGTGAGCAGCATTCGTTTTCATGTCAAGTAATTCTATGAGATACTCTTCAAAAGCTGTTCTTTTAGTATAAAATCATATTTTTTTTTATTTATATTCATCTAATTTTGTGAATTTTGCTGAGAAGCTCTGAAAACTTCAAAGACTTGAGTTACTAAGTAAGTGTACTACATTGTCTTCTGATTGTACATGCAATTATGAGAAATAAAACAGAAACAATAAAACTTGAGCGATCTGTTTGATGAACTCAAATAATCAGATCTTGTATAATACAAAGAGGTCGAAGTTCATTATTATCCTTCATTAATGACTGCATTAGGAAGTTCCAAAACTTCAGTTCACCAAATTTGGTGGATTTAATAGAATCTATAAAATATTAAAGAGTCAATTGTTCATTCATTCCATTCTGTCCTGCGATTGGTTCTCATCCACACCCGTTGGCAGAAGTGAGAGACCGTAAATTTTGAATGCTTATAGCATCTAAATGCAAATTTTGTCATTGTTTTTGGACCACACTAGCATATAGATAACAATAAGTCTAACATATTTAAACTAGAATCTAAAATTTTTCAGATTTTCTCCATGTAGGTATTACTGCAGACCGTATATCTTCAAATTGGGGCGTGAACTCCAAAAGTGGGCCGAACCTCCAAAATGGCGCTGGGTCTTGCCGCGCAAAGCATTGGCTTTGGCTTCAGCCAATTACCATTGACTTGCAGTTCATAACATAACTTTGTATGTTAAACATCATTTCTAGTTGATCTAAAATAAAATATGCTACATAAATAAACATGCCTATATAAATAAATGTGCTATGTGAGAGCAGAGCTCTACGTTCGGACTGGAGTTTGAACCTTCGTTCAACTATATAAGCGGGAATCACCCGCAAGAAAGTTTTTACTCTATCACATTGTTCCCAGCAATAGGAGTGGGTAGTGACACTGGTTGCAACTAAATAGGTCCGATTGTAGTATGGTGAGATCTGGATGGGGAATAACGGAAGGGTTTGACTATCTCATATCTTATGAACTGCGTATCTCCTGAACTGCAACTGTCTGTCAATGGGGGGGAAGCCACGCCCTACTTTGGAGCTCCCACCCCGTTTTGGAATCACACCCCCATTTGGAGATCTCCAGGCTGATGGAGCTGGAGGTTACTATAGCGAGCACTATTTGGTTGCAGTTTTAGCCTTTTCATTTCATGAGGACTTAAGAATACGCGGCCCCTTTAAGAAAGAAGTGCTCGCACTGAGCATGCGCAGCAGAAAGAAGCGCGAGAGACGGACTGCTGTAACTTTCATCAATTGAATCTGAAAGAGACTCTGTTAAAGACCGTGAATGAAGAACAAATGTGGAACTATTTTCGCCGGATGCCGTATATTTCCAGTCTGCAGGTCAGAGATGTTTCTAAGAGTGCAGAGTTTAACATTAACTAGCTCCCGAGTTTACACGGAATGCGTTGTTTATTATTAGTTACAGTGTATTAATATGTAGACCGAGAGTTTTCCCACAGACTCTGTTTCAGCAAATAAAATTGCAGAACATCTCAGACACCACCATAATGAATGAGGTGAAAACAGGGAACCTTTGGAGACAAAGAGACCGCAGTAAAGATAGTTTGCGGTTCGATATTCAGATTTCGTTTGGCTATTAACCCGCAGTGCATGTAAATAATATGTCGCTCTTCATGAATTCGTGTGACGCGCTCCGAAACCGGTGCGGTTTTTTTTCATAGTGTCTCTTAATATTAAAATGCGTATAGCTCCGAAAGTTGGACACTTAGAACACTGAAACAAATGTCCTGCTTGATTTGAGATTTTTTTCACAGCTTGCTTATTTCAATTTTTTTTTTGTAATTTCATATGCTGCTGCTCTAACGAATAGATGTCCAAGCCTTTAGGTAAAAGCGCATATGTGTCATCTAGCCAGGTCTGACTGGGCTAAAATACACTTTTGTGATTTGTGAAATCTTTAACGGTGCGATTTTGTTCAGTTAACCCTTCCTTAACTGCACTATTCCAATTTGTGAACGCTTTCCTAGCACAGTTTTGGGCTGTTAACCCTTTACTGAGTGTCTAACTTCATCATTCTGATTTTTGAAAGGTTTCACAATGCAGTTTGGGTCAGTTAACCCCTCCCTGAGTGCTTAAATTCACCAATCTGATTTGTGGGAGCTTTTCCAGCACAGTTTTGGGCTGTTAACCCTTCACTGAGTGTCTAACTTCATCATTCTGATTTGTTAAAGGTTTCACAATGCAGTTTGGGTCAGTTAACCCCTCCCTGAGTGCTTAAATTCACCAATCTGATTTGTGAACGGTATCACAATGCAGTTTGGGTCAGTTAACCCCTCCCTGAGTGCTTAAATTCACTATTCTGATTTGTGGAATCTTTTCCAGCACAGTTTTGGGCTGTTAACCCTTCACTGAGTGTCTAACTTCATCATTCTGATTTGTGAAAGCTTTCATATTGCAGTTTGGGTCAGTTAACCCCTCCCTGAGTGCTTAAATTCACCAACCTGATTTGTGGAAGCTTTTCCAGCACAGTTTTGGGCTGTTAACCCTTCACTGAGTGTCTAACTTCATCATTCTGATTTGTGAAAGGTTTCACAATGCAGTTTGGGTCAGTTAACCCCTCCTTTAGTGCTTAAATTCACCAATCTGTTTTGTGAAAGCTTTTCCAGCACAGTTTTGGGCTGTTAACCCTTCACTGAGTGTCTAACTTCATCATTCTGATTTGTGAAAGGTATCACAATGCAGTTTGGGTCAGTTAACCCCTCCCTGAGTGCTTAAATTCACTATTCTGATTTGTGGAATCTTTTCCAGCACAGTTTTGGGCTGTTAACCCTTCACTGAGTGTCTAACTTCATCATTCTGATTTGTTAAAGGTTTCACAATGCAGTTTGGGTCAGTTAACCCCTCCCTGAGTGCTTAAATTCACCAATCTGATTTGTGAACGGTATCACAATGCAGTTTGGGTCAGTTAACCCCTCCCTGAGTGCTTAAATTCACTATTCTGATTTGTGGAATCTTTTCCAGCACAGTTTTGGGCTGTTAACCCTTCACTGAGTGTCTAACTTCATCATTCTGATTTGTGAAAGCTTTCATATTGCAGTTTGGGTCAGTTAACCCCTCCCTGAGTGCTTAAATTCACCAACCTGATTTGTGGAAGCTTTTCCAGCACAGTTTTGGGCTGTTAACCCTTCACTGAGTGTCTAACTTCATCATTCTGATTTGTTAAAGGTTTCACAATGCAGTTTGGGTCAGTTAACCCCTCCCTGAGTGCTTAAATTCACCAACCTGATTTGTGGAAGCTTTTCCAGCACAGTTTTGGGCTGTTAACCCTTCACTGAGTGTCTAACTTCATCATTCTGATTTGTTAAAGGTTTCACAATGCAGTTTGGGTCAGTTAACCCCTCCCTGAGTGCTTAAATTCACCAACCTGATTTGTGAAAGCTTTCAGTGTACAGTTTTGGGCTCTTAACCCATTCCTAAGTGTTTGACTTCACCGTTCTGATTTGTGATTATTTCAGTGCATTTTTGATCAGTTAACCCTTCCCAGAGCCCTTAACTTTACTACTGTAAAAAAAAACAAAAAAACAATATTACATTATTAATATATTATATTATTATATTAATATTATTTGCTCATCATCGCATTTGCATGTTTGTGGTTGCACTGAACGCTGTCAACTGAAAACTCACGAGTTTTAATAAGCAGAACGCGGAAGTAGTTGTGCAAGTATTCCATTTAATTACGAGTGGTGTAGGGATGACGTCAGAACCTGGAAGTCTGATTTGCTGCTGGTTCCTTCAAGATTTTCCTATATGTTTTTTCAATTTATAAGTAAAATAAACCCTGTGGTAAACATTACTTGATGATACTTTGACATCTTGTTCTATAATGTACACTGCACACAATCAAACCCCAAACTAGATACTTATTAAAAACGGATGTTATCAAAAATGAACGTCACTGCTTTAAATTTCGCGTTTTCATTAATAGTCTGTGTAATTTACATTGTCGAAAATAACGTCAAAGTCAAGTTATATTTACCACAAGCTTTATTTTACTCAAATTGACAAACCCAATTATAAAACCTCAAGGAAACCAGCGGCGAACTAAATATCCAGGTTCTGACGTCACACCTACAGCACTCGTAATTAAAGTAATTCAGTATAGATTCAATAACTTCTCTTTGAATTTGGCAGATCTGGTGTCTCCCACAACAATTCACCAATAAATCCTGGGAATATTCACCTCATCCTACAAGAGAAGGACAAACTCCAGGTGTAGCAGCTGAAATCTGTGTGACTGTTAAAGATGGAGTTTATTAAAGAGGAGATTGAAGACATGAGTGATCCAGAACCATCCAGAATAAAACATGAAGAGACTGAGGAACAAACAGGTTGGTGTCCATTCTTGATTCTTCAATAAATCTGTGAATTAATTAGCAGCATATTGATGATATAGAAATGCATGTAAATGATCATAACCTGATATATAACATTATAAGCAGATTACTTTGGATAAATAATAATAATATAACCATTTGAAGTCAAAGATACTTGACAGTCACACAGACAGGCACCTGTTGTCTTGTTTTCTGCTAAATGTTATTTTGAATTTTCATATTTATCCTCCTTTAACTGATTCTAAGTATGTAATATGTTTCATTTTAGACCAGATGGAAGTGAAGGAGCAAAGACAAAAACAACATGAAGTAAAGAAACATCTTAACTTCAAAACTCAAGGAACTGAAGACAAAAAGCTGCCCACCTGCTCACAGTGTGGAAAGAGTTTCCATAATAAATCAAACCTTAACAAACACGCAAGAATTCACACTGGAGAGAAACCGTTTACATGCACTCAGTGTGGAAGGAGTTTCCCATATACATCTGCTCTCAGAATGCATCTACGTGTTCATGTGAGAGATCACATGTGCTTTAAATGTGGGAAGAGCTTTACTAGAGATGATCATCTGGAACGGCACCAAAGAATTCATACTGGAGAAAAACCTTACAAGTGCTCATATTGTGACAAAAGTTTCAATGTTTCTGGAAACCTGAAATCACATGAGCGACTTCATACTGGAGAGAAGCCGTTCTACTGTATTCTGTGTGAGAAGAGTTTCAAAGATTCATCAGGTTTGAGAAATCATCTACGCATTCACTCTGGAGAAAAACCATTCAACTGTGATCGGTGTGGTAAAGATTTTAATTCATCATCACATCTAAAACAACACCTGAAAGTTCACTCAGATGAGAAGCCTTATGTGTGTTCTTTCTGTGGAAAGAGTTTCTCGAGGCTCGATAATTGTAAACTGCACCAGAAAACGCATAATGAAGTGAGAGATCACGTGTGCTTTGACTGTGGGAAGAGCTTTACTACATCTAGTCATCTGAAACAGCATCAAAGAATTCATACTGGAGAAAAACCTCACAAGTGCTCATATTGCGACAAGAGTTTTACTCAATCTGGAACCTTGAAAGAACATGAACGAGTTCATACTGGAGAAAAACTTTACAAGTGCTCATATTGTGACAAAACTTTCACTCGGTCAGGCTCTCTAAATATACACGAGCGAGTTCATACCGGAGAGAAGCCGTTCCACTGTACTCAGTGTGAGAAGAGCTTCAAACATTTATCAAGCCTTCAAACTCATAGGAAAAAATGTTGCAAGTGAGCAGCATTTGATTTCATGTCAAATAAATTCAAGTAAATGGTGTGAGATGAAGTTTATACTAAATTTATATGGAGTTTATACTAAAAGAAGAGAATTTTGTGAATCTGGTGAAAAGCTCTGAATGAGAAATGAAGCTTCACCAGTCAACAACTCTTATGGTGTAAAAGTCGCATTGTAGCTTTTATTTTCTGCATGGATTGTGTGATAAACATTTGTTCATTTAATTTACTTAATTACTAAGTACTAAATTGTGTTCACGCCATTAGGAGAAATAAAACAATAACAATCTTGTCTTGATTGATGTATTTAATGAACACATTTTTAATATAATTTTAATCACTTTAATGAGTTTAAGCGTCCTATCTTAATATTGTGATGGATATCTTTGGGACGGACAGTACCAAATGATTTTTATCCTTCATTATTGACTGCTTGGGAACAATAAATTTCAGTTCACTAAATTTGGTGGATGTAATAGAATCTAAACAATATTAAACAATGAACAAACCATTGATCATTTACATTATAGAAATGTTTTTAAAGTTTCCAGTAGCATTACTGTATAAATATAAAAGATTTACAGGACAACCGTCAGGATTTCATAGCTGGGGGAAAAAAACTTATTTAAAATCTGAACAGAATGTCTCAGAAAATACAACTAGAACAGAAGCCAAAAACTCTTTCATGTCGTCAGTGTGGAAAGAATTTTAAATGTTAAAAGAACTTTAAGGAACACTTAAGAATTCACACTGCTGTCAGTGTGGAAAGATACAGTGGCTAAATTAACGATAAATAAAGCATCAACAGGTGCAGACATTTCACAACAGCACAGCAGTAATGACTTAATGAATTTCTTGACATACAAGATTGATAAAATTATAACTATCCCACCATCTGCTATAGCATCACATCAGACAGTGCATTATAGACCCTATGAGGAACAATTCCATTCATCCTTTGCTAAAGGAGAGGAAGAACTAACTTGTTAAATCATCTAAATCAACTTGTTAGACTCAATACAGTCAAGCTACTTGAAGCCCTGCCTGTCAAAAATATTAAAAAAGTCAGTATCTTCACAACTATGTTACCATTTCTTGAGAAAGTGTATCTGCGATGACTTCCAGTCAGAATTTAGATTATATCACAGCACTGTGACCGCTCTCATCGGAGTTTCAAATGACTTTCTGTTCTCATCCAATGGTGGTTGCATCGCTATATAAAATTATAAGCGGCCCCTTTAAGAAGAATGACACCGCGCGCGCACCGTCTGAGGATGCGCGGAAGAGAGCAGCGGATTGACGAGGCAGCGCTGAATCTTTCACCAGGTGAAGTTGAAAGCGATCGACGCTGTTAACGATCATAAACAAGGAATGTTTTCGGGATGCCGTATAATTTTCAATGTGCTGTAGTCATTTAGTTGACAAAACGCCACCAAAAATAATTATGCACAACAAGATTTAAAAATATGGGCATTTTCGAAGACAGAAGAAGAGATATTCTGATGATTGTCCTACTGTGTAAAGAATTTTACAAACTTTACAAACATGAAGTTTCAACCCAACCCAAGCCGATCTGAGAAACATTGTTCTGCTAAACACACTGGATTATTTCACCGTAGGTGTCAGTGCTCGTTTAAACCAGTGATGTGAGACCTTATGTCAGTAAATTAATGACAAATGTTTTCTGAAATAAGAAAGCTTGTTGAATTGCACGAATTGAAAAAATAAATTGTATTTTTAAGGCATTTTAATGAGCTAAAATTCAACATGGTCGTATAAGCTGTGAATACTTCAATTTCATACACATTTTCATGAGTAAAAAAAAAAATGGTAACACTTTACAATAAGGTTCATTAGTTAAACATTAGTTACTGTATTAACTAACATGAACTAACCATGAGCAATACATTTGTTACTGTATTTACTAATTTTCGTTAATGTTAGTTAATGAAAATACAGTTGTTCATTGTTTGTTCATGTTAGTTCACAGTGCATTAACTCATGTTAACAAGATTTTAATAATGTATTAGTAAATGTTGAAATTAACATTAACAAAGATTAATAAATGCTGTAGAAGTGCAGTTCATTATTAGTTCATGTTAACTAATGTTGTTAACTAATGAACCTTATTGTAAAGTGTTACCAAAAAATTATAATGTTTGAAAATATAATCTATAATATTCGAGGGGCAATTTTCAGTCCATTTTATTTCGCTTCCACAAATTCAGTGGTTCAAATTCAACATTGCACATCCAGGAACTGCAGGAATAGCAGTAGATTGACAAAGCATAATCTCCATCTGCTGTGAGTCGGCTCAGTGTCGGCAGGTCCACGGTTTTCCCACGGAATTGGACTACTTTAACATTGTTGCCGCGGGTTGTTTTCATGTCCGTGAGTTGAAGCGACCCCAAATATATGATATCTAACGTCTGGAATGCACATTTTACCAGGGGAACCCTGTCAGAAACACAGGTTTTACCCACCAGAACACAGTTTTTACTGGAATGTGATTGGGCTAGTTTTGAGTAGCAATCGACCCTTCGCAAAACCCGCCCCCTGTTGCTATGTCCGACAACCCATACGCTCTCACGCCACACATCATGTTCTCACGAAGTGAAAAATGTATTGCGGAGCAAAGAGGGCACTTACAACATATGAAACGGTTTCATATTTAAATTATTGTAATTTTTTAAAGCATTTTAAACACTAAATAGCGTAAAGTGGCTCATTAATGTGTGGTGACAGATCCTTCAAGCGGCTCGTGAACCGATCATCTCTTCATACTAGTTCATTTATAGCATCAAATAAACATGAATGAACATCAGAAGGAATGTTGTTTCAAGCGCGGAAAGACGTGAGGACACACAATATTTCAAGTTAACCAACGTTAATCTGCTATTGGATAAGATGGTGGATTTGGCGTTTTCATTGGTTAGATCGCCTGTCAATCAAACTGTTTTTTTGTTGTTGTTGTTGTGTGTGTGGGCGGAGCTTAGGTGGAGGCAGAACAATTCGCCTGACTACTTTACAAAAGCTAGCTAGCAAGTGTTGATAGCTTGTTTTTTTGTTTTTTTTGCAGCTGTTGTCGCTTTTTTGTGTGTGTATGTTGCAAAATGCGATACAATTTCAAATTGGAGCCTCTACTCTGTAGTTTCTGGCAGCCAACAACACAACAAGATGACATTTTAAGCTCCTTATGTAGACGACTATAAATATTATTTGCTGACAAACCAGCTATTTGGGTGTGTGTAATATATGTTAATTTTACACATATATTTAAAAAACCCGTAGGAAAATCTTGAAGGAACGAGTGGTGCATTAGACTTCCGAGTTCTGAAGTCACACCTGTACCTCTATTAATTAAAGTAATTCAGTATAAATTCAGTTACTTCTCTTTGAATTTGGCAGATCTGGTGTCTCCCACAACAATTCACCAATAAATCCTGGGAATATTCTCCTCATCCTACAAGAGAAGGACAAACTCCAGGTGTAGCAGCTGAAATCTGTGTGACTGTTAAAGATGGAGTTTATTAAAGAGGAGATTGAAGACATGAGTGATCCAGAACCATCCAGAATAAAACATGAAGAGACTGAGGAACAAATAGGTTGGTGTCCGTTTTTGATTCTTCTTTGTTGACTGCTTTGGTAGCTGTGAATTAATAAGGAGTATATGGTTGATAAATGATCATAACCTTGTATATAACATTATATACAGAGTACATTGTATGAATCATCATAATATAGATGTTGTAATCATCTTAACAAGTGCATGAATGAACTGAACTTTGCACATCAAAGATACTTGATGCTCACGCAGACAGATACCTGGAGCTGTATTCACAAAACATTTTATCGCATTTTTCCTAAGTAACAGTAAATGTTATTAGGTAAGAGTTTACTCTTTATATATATATATATATATATATATATATATATATATATGTATATATGCACACACACATGCACACCAATCTATCTCTTCATCACGGCACCTGTTAGTGGGTGGGATATATTTGACATTTGTCCTCAAACATTCCTCAAAATGTTCATGTCCATGAACATTTTGTCCTCAAAGTTGATGTTAGAAGCAAGCGTAAAGATTTGAGCGAGTTTGGCAAGAGCCAAATTGTGATGTTAGATGACTGAGTCAGAGCATCTCCAAAACTGCAGCTCTTGTGGGGTGTTCCCGGTCTGCAGTGGTCAGAATCTATCAAAAGCGGTCCAAGGAAGGAACAATGGTGAACCAGCGACAGGGTCACGGACGGCCGAGGCTCATTGATGCACGTGAGGAGCGAAGGCTAGTCCGTGTGGTTTGATCCAACAGATGAGCTACTGTTCCTCAAAATGCTCAAGAAGTTAATGCTGGTTCTGATAGAAAGCATCCGTTTATTGCGTATGGAGCTGCAGACCAGTCAGAGTGTCCATACTGACCCCTGTCCTCCACCGAAAGTGCCAACAGTGCGACGTGAGCATCAGAACTGGACCACGGAGCGATAGAAGAAGGTGGCGTGGTCTGATGAATCCTGTTTTCTTTTACATCACGTGGATGATTGGGTGCGTGTGCGTCGCTTATCTGGGGAACACATGACACCAGGATGGATTATGGGAAGAAGGCAAGCTGGTGAAGGCAGTGTGATGCTTTGGGTAATGTTCTGCTGGGAAACCTTCTTGCCATCCATGTGGACGTTACCACATACCACCTTCCTAAGCATTGTTGCAGACCATCTACACCCTTTCATGGAAATGATGTTCCCTGGTGGCTGTGGCTCTTTCAGCAGGATAATGTGCCCTGCAACAAAGCAAAAATGCTTCAGGAATGGTTTGAGGTGTTGACTTGGTCTACAAATTCCCCAGATCTCAATCCAGTCGAGCATCTCTGGGATGTGCTGAACAAACAAGTCAGATCCATAGAGGCTCCACCTCGCAACTTACAGGACTTAAAGGATCTGCTGCAAACATCTTGGTGCAGATCCCACAGAACACCTTCAATGGAGTCCACGTCTCGATGGGTCAGGGCTGTTTTGGCAGAAAAAGGGGGACCAACACGATATTAGGAAGGTGGTCATAATGTTATGCCTGTGTATACACAGCCGAGTGACTTAACTACCTTGAGAGTTTTCTGCTTCTCTCTGCCACCCCGACTCCTCACTCTCGGCTGGTTCCTATTCCCAGCCAGAGATATGGGGGAGTACTCTGGATTTGGACTAAATTCCAAGCTCAGAGGCTCTCCTCGGACAGCATGCCAAATACGCTTATTTTAATCTTTTACTCTATTCGATCATTTGTAAGTGGCAACTCGTGAAAACAACTGCCACAGGTAATTATTTTCCACAGGAATCTATTTTCATATTTATTTTGTTATTTATTAAAAATTTGTTTGTGGTCTTGCAGTCCAGCTGAATCATCTAGTGTGTGCATTCAGTATGAAACTGTCATTGACATTGACATTGACTGTCAATGACATGAAAATAATCTAGTGTGTCCCAGGCCTTAGGAGATACTTTTAGGCTTAAGATGTTGTGTGAATACAGTCCTCGATGTCTTGTTTTCTGCTAAGTTTTCTTTTTGAATTTTTACATTTATCCTCCTTATAATGATTCTAAGTACTTAATATGTTCATTTTAGATCAGATGGAGGTGAAGGAGCAAAGACACATATTAAATGAAGTAAAGAAACACTGTGACTTCAAAACTCAAAGAACAAAAGCCAAAAAGCTGCACACCTGCTCACAGTGTGGAAAGAGTTTCCAAATTAATGGAATCCTTAACAGACACATGAGAGTTCACACTGGAGAAAAACCGTATACATGCACTCAGTGTGGAAAGATTTTTTCTGAAGCATCTGGTCTCAGACATCATCTTCTCCGTCACTCTGGAGAAAAACCATTTAACTGTGATCAGTGTGGTAAAGATTTTATTTTGCCATCAGATCTAAAACAACACCTGAAAGTTCATTCAGATGAGAGACCTTATGTTTGTTCCTTCTGTGGAAAGAGTTTTTCAAGGCTGAACAGTTTTAAACTGCACCAGAAAACACATGATGAAGTGAGAGATCACGTGTGTTTGGACTGTGGGAAGAGTTTTATTACAGCTGGTGATCTGAAACGACACCAAAGAATTCATACTGGAGAAAAACCTTACAAGTGCTCATATTGCGACAAGAGTTTCTCTCAGTCTGGAAACCTGAAATCACACGAGCGAATTCATACTGGAGAGAAGCCGTACCACTGCACTCAGTGTGAGAAGAGTTTTAATGATGCAACAGGCTTAAAAAATCATCTGTTTATTCACACTGGAGAAAAGCCATTTAACTGTGATCAGTGTGGTAAAAATTTTAATTCATCATCACATCTAAAACAACACCTGAGAGTTCATTCAGATGAGAGGCCTTATGTGTGTTCTTTCTGTGGAAAGAGTTTTTCAAGGCTAGAACACTGTAAACTACACCAAAAAATACATAATGAAGTGAAAGATCATGTGTGCTTTGACTGTGGGAAGAGGTTTACTACAACTGGTGAACTGAAACAGCATGAAAGAATTCATACTGGAGAAAAACCTTACAAGTGCTCATATTGTGACAAGAGTTTCACTCAGTCTGGAAACCTGAAAGAACACGAGCGAGTTCATACTGGAGAGAAGCCGTACAGCTGTACTGAATGTGAGAAGAGCTTCAAACATTTATCAAGCCTTCATGCTCATATGAAAAAATGTTGCAGGTGAACATCATCATTTTTTTTAGTTCAAATACATTAAAGTAAATTCTCTGAGATAATTTCTCGGTCAGCATGGATTGAGTTAGATATATTCAATTCATTTACTTATTTACTAAGCATATTATATTGTGTTCTGATGCAGTACATTCAAATATGAGAAATAAAACGGAAACAACATCTTGTCTTGATTGATCTATTTAATGAACACAGAATGAGTAGTTTTAATCACATTAATGAGTTTAAACATCTTAATACTGTGATAAATATGTTTGGTATTTAAAGTATTATTGTTAACCAAATGAGTCGGGTCTCGTATCACAAAAAGAGGTTGGAGTTCATTTTTATCTTTTATTGTCTGCTTAGAAATAATGAAGTTCCAAAACTTCAGTTCACCAGATTTGGTGGATGTAATAGAATCTATATATTGAATAATAAGCAAACTGTTAGTCATTTGCATTACGTGGGAACTTCAGTAACAGTGATAGTGTGCTTACTTTGTAGCAGTGCTGAAATTGAATTTACTTAAAAATACGCGGCCCCTTTAAGACGCACGACACCGCGCGCACTGAGGATGCGCAGAAGAGAGAAGCGCGAGAGAGGAGATCAGTGCTGAAACTTTCAGTTGGAGCGGAGTGTTTCCAATTTGGGGATTTTTTCACCACATGCAGCGATTTTCTCATAGATGTTTTGGGATAATTTGTACTGTATTTTACAGTGTGGAGAAAACTAATAACAAGTAGCAGAGAAGCTTATATCTGTGTGATTTAAGCGTCTTTGTTGTCTTTAGCGACGGAGTGTGAAATCTTGCGCCGTAATCCCGCGGTTTTATTTATGTCGCTCATGTTAGCTCGTTAAATGTAAAAGACTCTCTAAATATATGCTGGAATAGGGTAAAAGTTATCATTGGTTCTTTCTCATGTTGGACTGTGTATAGCTAAACTGAAAAAACCAAAACATTCATCATTTTCTGTTACCTCAGACATCCCCTGAAGCCGGTATGGTATGTATAATATTAGTTTTTAAATTGGATGTACTATTAATATAATATTTTATACATTTATAAGAGCTTGGTAGACAGATAACTATATTATAAGACAAAATTGATGGATTATTAATTAATAATTATGTCCTATTAATGTATACTGCATATATGCTAAATAATACTAGACTATACAATTTATAAAAGGATTTTAAAAAAGTTATTTTATTTACAGAGTGACTATAATGCCCACAGACGGAACAGGAGTTCTTTAGAAATAATTAATAATATGAATTGGTGTCCCATATTTTTCCACACTGAAGGCATCGGCGTAAATTTCTCAAGAACAATTTTGATGAATTGTTGTGGCAGGACATTAATAATACACCCAAAATTCAATTGTACTCGTAAGGATATGTGTACACAAAGGAAAGCCTTACTACAATTATTAGTGTAGCACTGAGACCATCCTTTATCCCTCTTCTCGAAGTTTCTCTCTGGTTCAATGAAAAAGTTGACTAAATTGACCTAAATATTCTCAGTCTTATTATAATTATCCCGTGTCCTCCACATAGTATTTTAGATCTCGTCTGAGACAGATTCGGATATTCAACTGCAGCAAGCGCACTCATCTGCCACTTAACATTATATTGAGCAAAACCCAACACAACGGTAGATCTACAATATTAGCCGAATATCAGTTCACACATATCGCCTTGTTAGTTATAGTGGGTGACTTACTATCCAACAAGCTACAGTAGTAAACAAGCTAGGTAACGTTATAATCGATAACACAGCAGACTCATGGAAAAATACAGTCCCCTTAAATGTTTCTAAACTTATTTTTTTGCCCTGTTTGCGTTTGTATTGTAATATATTATTATATTTACAATTACCAAAGTTTGTTTTTAATGATATTTTTAGGGGGGGGACAACCCTCAGATAGGTCCTAGAGATTTAAGTGACACTTAACAAACATGAATGAATAACAAAGGTGGAATATTTTCGGCGGGAACTGTATATGTCCAGGGTGCAGGTGAGAGATGCAGAGTTTAACATTAATCATCTCCAATGTTCACATGTTTAAGTGCTAATGTAATGAAATACTTTGCGTTATGTGTCCTGGTTTTATATTAGAGTGAAATGTGAGTGTAAAGGTAGAGTTTTTCAGACTCTGTAAAACTAGTATTAACACAAGCATTCCAGTGTAAATTCAGTAACTTGTCTTTGATTGTTCCAGATCTGGTCCTGTGGGCGTCAGTATCACACAGTGATCACAGTTCACACCTGCAGTGAAGCTCCTCCCACAACAATTCACCAATAAATCCTGGGAATATTCACCTCATCCTACAAGAGAAGGACAAACTCCAGGTGTAGCAGCTGAAATCTGTGTGACTGTTAAAGATGGAGTTTATTAAAGAGGAGATTGAAGACATGAGTGATCCAGAACCATCCAGAATAAAACATGAAGAGACTGAGGAACAAATAGGTTGGTGTAAGGCATGGATCGCGTAACGAAATATTTAAAATCCAACTCGGTTTAGAGACAGTAGGCTTATAATATGCCAGATATATTATTTATTCTTTTAAGATTAATTTATGACTGGCACGAGATCACGGTTCTGAAAACAAAACAATAGACAACCAAACAAAACAGTATTTGTAATTTAATTGAGGTTACTCTGACTAAATGTTTTATTTAATGTTATAGGTTACATGAGTCCATTTATAAATGTTATAAGTGAGTGTATAAAAATATTTATACACTAAAAATGAATTCATTAGGCCTAGCCTATGTAAAAATCATTTGGAATTAATGAATGAAAAGGTTTCGTCCAGAGTTTTTGAACGAATCTCTTGAATGAATGATTCAGTGACACATCAAACACATTTTAACAGTCACTGATCACCACCTACTGGCATAATCTTAACATATATAATCTTTATTTGAAGTATGCATAAAATTTGTTTCATTCGAGCCTATGCATTTTCGTACATCATATTTGTACCAGACCTCAAAAAGAACCCCGGGCCCATTTTTGAATAATAATTTGCTTGAGATTATGGGATAGGTTTGGGAGGGGGGGTTGAAAAGCGAAAGTAAAATGTGCACGGCCGTTCGTAGTGGTGCGGAGCAGAGCAGGTGTTTTCAATTAATAAAACGCGTTTTACTTTCACTTTCAAATTGGCGCCAATTTGGGAGCGGCGATTGCTGGAATGGTTGGTTCATTATTTTTTGATGAAAAATATTATTTGAACATTAATTTTAACGTCTCTGTTACATGCCACGCAAGTCTACGGTGTGCGTGTGAGACAATGTGTTCTTCTTCTGTTGTCTGAGAGTTGATTGAGAGCTTTTAGGAGCGTTTTTGGCAGCGTGCGCCACCTTCTGGTTACATGAATGTGTCACCACCGCATTGGCACTGAAAAAATGGGGAATTTTTTTTTTAAAGACAATTGCACAACCTATTCTGTATTCTATAATTATATAAATTATATTCGAAAATCATGACATCCCTAGTTGGTGTCCATTCTTGATTCTTCATAGTTGACTGCTTTGGTAGCTGTGAAATTATAAGCAGTATATGAATGATAAATGATAGAGAAACGCATCTAAATGATCATAACCTTGTAGTTTTCATCTACATTTTAATCATAATAACGAGCGAATGACAGAACATTTGCCACATCAAAGAGCTGATACTTGTCATTAAAGGTTACTATCTTTTGTTTTCTTTGCTAAGTGTTCACTTAGCAAATTTTCAAAAGCTAAATTTTCACATTTATTCTTATCGAACTGATTCTAACTATTTAATGTTTATTTTAGACTGGATGGAAGTGACGGAGCAAAGAGACAAACTGAATGAAGTGGAGGAGAAACATGACTTCAAAACTCAAGGCACAAAAGCCAAAAAGCTGCACACCTGCTCACAGTGTGGAAAGAGTTTCCAAAATAAAGGAAACCTTAACAGACACATGAGAGTTCACACTGGAGAGAAACCGTATACATGCACTCAGTGTGGAAGGAGTTTTTCTCAAGCGTCAGGTCTCAGTTATGATCTGCTCCGTCACTCTGGAGAAAAACCATTTAAATGTGATCAATGTGGTAAAAAGTTTATTTCATCATCACATCTAAAAAAACACCTGAAAGTTCATTCAGATGAGAAACCTTATGTGTGTTCTCTCTGTGGAAAGAGTTTTTCACGGCTGGACTGTTTCAAGCTGCACCAGCAAATACATAATGAAGTTAAAGATCATGTGTGTTTGGACTGTGGGAAGAGCTTTACTGCATCTAGTCATCTGAAACGGCATCAAAGAATTCATACTGGAGAAAAACCTTACAAGTGCTCATATTGCGACAAGAGTTTCACTCATTCTGTATCCCTGAAATCACATGAGCGAGTTCATACTGGAGTGTACCACGGGACTCGGGAAAGTTTCAAAGATGCAACCGGTTTAACAATTCATTTGCGAGTTCACTCTGGAGAAAAAAACATTTAACCGTGATCAGTGTGGTACAGATTTTAATTCATGAAGTCTAAAACAACACCAAAGTTAATTCCAAAAATATTCAGATAAACAAATCGAATCTCCATAAATAAAAAAAATTTGGTCTCGATGCTTTGACGTGTGTATGGTGGGAGAGGTATGAAGGGGGATAATCCAAATCCCCTGTCTCTTCAATATATATTTATCCTTTTTGGAGTAATACAAAGTAATAATCAAACTTCTTTTACCTATTAAATATTAGTTGCATGATTTCATTTATATGTAACCTTAGAATGATGATGTGTCTGTTGAAATTTCTTTCCCAGGCAATTCTTTGAGATTTCTATACCATATCCACCTGTTTGGTGAAGTTTCTCAACATGTGTCCAGCTATATATCTGTTTTCTTAGCTCCCTGGACAGTTCGGGTCACAAAGGTCACACAGCTCCTGGACTGGACGTGACTTTTGTCTCATTTCAAAATGCTACCTTAACTTCTGTATTCTTCCACAGGATAAAAGTGCATACTGTCTGTACTTTTCACCAGAACTAAGAACATGTTATCAGTATGTTTTGAGAAACTTTCATGTCAGGTCACACTTGTCTCTTCAGGTATAAGTTAGTTGTAACAACAAATGAGAAAGGTTGACACTTAGCTGTTAAAAACTGGAACCTCTGGTTTAAAAAATATAAGGCAAACAGAGGAGAATCTGCTTGCAAAAATAAAGCGTGACAGCTCGTGATAAAACCAGAAACCCAACACTGGCTCAGCTTTTCTGAAATGTTGTAAAAGTGACGCATTGATGGTGTTATTATTACTCATTTTATTACGGATGTTGCGCCAAAGTCACGTGATTTCAGTATACGAGTCTTCATTACGTCATAAGTGATTCGAAATTTCAATAGTTCACATGAGTTTCGCGATTTGATACGTGATCCGAACCACTGATTCGAAACAAAAGATTCGTAAAGCTTCAAAGCAGTGTTTTGAAATCGTCCATCACTAGATATTGTTGAAAAATCTTTATTTTGTTTTGTTTTTTGGAGCACAAAAAAATTCTCGTCACTTTATAATATTAAGGTTGAACCAGTGTAGTCACATGACCTGTTTTAAATATGTTTTTCATCAAAAATATCTTCATTTGTGTTCTGAAGATGAACGAACGACATGAGGGAGAGGAATTAATGACACAATTTTCATTTTTGGGTGAACTAACCCTTCGCATAAAGTTTAAAAATGTACACATTTCTTTCTTTATATGATTACTGTGAATAATTAGCATTTTAGTCGAATGTTTTATCTATAGATTAAAATATTGTAATTAGGCTTTCTTCAGTTATGAATTGATGATGTTCTTGACTACTTCTTTCACTTTCATCAGCTCCATTTACAAATTAACAGTGTAGCTAATCAGAGAAAGCAATATAGGTCATGTGTCTATTTCATTTGATCTTTCTTGCTCTAATGTTACCATCACATATGACTAACAATCGCTATAGAATTGCTTAAAAACTGCGGAACTATCGTAAACAGCACCAGAAAACACATGCCTGAGATTTATTGATATATTTATCACCTATGATTCAATTAATTTGTCATTTATTGCTTCGTTGGCCACACAAGTGCCCTGGGCCCTCCAGTTTCGAAACTTGAATGCAATGAGTTCGTAATAACGACTTCAAATGTGAGAAATTTCCCAATTTCAAATTTCTTATAGCACTTGAAGGCATTCACATATTCCTCTTTTTCCAATGTAATTGTTCAGCACTCCAATAGGTGGCGCAAATGCGCCTCGAAGCGGTTTACAAACTACCATACAACGTAGAAGAAGATCGTCTTGAGACAAAGTAACAGAAGAAATCAAAGAGTAAACAATTGAAATCTATATGCTGTACTGTAGTAAAGATGGAGTTTATTAAAGAGGAGATTGAAGACATGAGTGATCCAGAACCATCCAGAATTAAACATGAAGAGACTGAGGAACAAATAGGTTGGTGTTCATTCTTGATTGTTTACTACAAAGCTTTCATTCACCAGATTTGTTTGATGTGAAATAATGAGCTGATAAATTACATAGAAATGCATCTAAATGATCCGTATCTTGTACAGCAATTGTCAAACACATTTTGATTGTATAAATAAGAAAATGACAGAACTATGGCATATTAAAGATACTCTGTTGCTTTCTTCTGTTAAATCAGAGTTCACTTATTTTAACCACAAAATGTTTTTATTTTAGACTGGATGGAAGTGAAACTACAAAGACATGAATTTAATAAAGCAGAAAAAGAATGTCAAAACTTCACAACTCAAAGAACAAAAGATAATAAGCCTCACATCTGCTCTGAGTGCGGAAAGAGTTTCCAAAATAAAGGAGACCTTAATGTCCACATAAGAGTTCATACTGGAGAGAAACCGTTTACATGCACTCAGTGTGGAAATAGTTTCCGACATAAAGGAAACCTAAACAGACACATAAGGATTCACACTGGAGAGAAACCATTTAACTGTGATCAGTGTGGTAAAGATTTCCCTTCATCTAAACATCTAAAACAACACCTGAAAGTTCATTCAGAGGAGAAGCCTCATGTGTGTTCTCTCTGTGGAAGGATATTTTCACAGTTGAGCAATTGTAAACGGCACCAGAAAACACATGAAGTGAAAGATCTTGCTTGTTCTGACTGTGGGAAGAGCTTTACTAGAGCTGACAATCTGAAAGAGCACCAAAGAATTCATACTGGAGAAAAATCTTACAAGTGCTCATTTTGTGACAAGAGTTTCGCTCGGTCTGGAAACCTGAAATCACATCAGCGAGTTCATACTGGAGAGAAGCCGTATCACTGCACTCAGTGTGAGAAAAGGTTCATAACTGCTAAAGGTCTCAGGAATCATCTGTTCATTCACTCTGGAGAAAAACCATTTAACTGTGATCAGTGTGGTAAAGATTTTCATTCATCTAAACATCTAAAACAACACCTGAAAGTTCATTCAAAGGAGAAGCCTTATGTGTGTTCTCTCTGTGGAAAGAGTTTTTCACAGTTGATCAACTGTAAACGGCACCAGAAAATGCATGAAGTGAAAGATCTTGCTTGTTCTGACTGTGGGAAGAGCTTTACTAGAGCTGACAATCTGAAAGAGCACCAGAGAATTCATACTGGAGAAAAACCTTACAAGTGCTCATATTGTGACAAGAGTTTCCCTCAGTCTGGACAACTGAAATCACACGAGCGAGTTCATACTGGAGAGAAGCCGTACCACTGTACTCAGTGTGGGAAGAGTTTCAAAGATTCAACAGGTTTCAAAAATCATCTGCTCAGTCACTCTGGAGAAAAGACATTTAATTGTGATCAGTGTGGTAGAAAGTTCATTTCTTCATCTTATCTAAAAAAACACCTGCGTGTTCATACAGGTTTTAAGCCTCACTTGTGTTCTTTGTGTGGAAAGAGTTTTTCAAGGCTGGAACATTGTAAACGGCACCAGAAAACACATGATGAAGTGAAAGATCATGTGTGTTGTGACTGTGGGAAGAGCTTTATTACATCTAATCATCTGAAAGAGCACCAAAGAATTCATACTGGAGAAAGACCTTACAAGTGCTCATCTTGTGACAAGAGTTTCACTCAATCAAAAACTCTGGCAATTCATATTAAAAAACATTGTCGCACTGAACAAATGTTAACCTCAGATCAACCACAGTATGTACCACGATACTCTCGTGGCGGACCAAAAGCATCCCGCCCCCTGCTGCCCCGCCCAGCCCCAGCCTATTGGATCTACACAACAAATACAACGTTGAAGCCTAACCACCAATTCTCACAATAAGCTCCGCGTTTTGTTACTTTCGATAAAAAACAATGTGCCATCTTTCAAATTCTGAAGACGCCGTTTTGACGTTTTTTTATATACATAATTGTACAGGTGGCTCATTCAAGTAGTGATGGGGAGTCTACTCCAAAAGAGTCGATTCCTCAACTCTGAATAACCTCAGAGTCGGGGTCGACTCCAGCACAGGAATCGCTCAATTGTTTGCTGATTCTCGAATCCATAGTCGAACCCTATAGTCAGGGTTGGGGAGTAACGAAATACAAGTAACTTAGTTACGTATTTAAAATACAAAATGTGAGTAACTGTATTTCATTACAGTTACATTTTAAATGGCTGGTAATCAGATTACAGTTACATCTGAAAAGTGTTTTAGATTACCAAAGTGATTACTTTGAGTTTTAATGTCATTTAAACAGCGATTGGTGATTCTCTGACTCTGACCGTCTGAAAAAGCGGAGTTAAGTTTCATGTTTTCGACTGTTTTCATGTTTTGTGAAAGTTGTTTGTGAGTCATTTTATAATTCACTCGTCACTGCAACTTTTTCTCACAATTTTTTTTCCCCTCACAATTGTGAGTTTGCATTTCACAATTCTGACTTCTTTTTCTCAGAATTGCGAGATTTAAAGTCAGAATTGGGAGATATAAACTTGCACTACTCACTTTTTTCTTGCAATTGTGAATTTAGTATGTGAGTTTATATCTCATAATTCTGACTTTTCTCAATATTTTCAGTTTATATCTCATAATTCTGACTTTTCTCAATATTTTCAGTTTATATCTCATAATTCTGACTTTTCTCAATATTGTGAGTTTATATCTCATAATTCTGATCTTTCTCAATATTATGAGTTTATATCTCATAATTCTGACTTTATAACTCGCAATTGCGACTTTATATCACACAATTCTGAGGCAAAAAGTCAGAATTGTGAGATAACTTGAAATTACCTTTTTTGTGTTTTGTTCCACACTTATTAATATTCCAAAGTATTCTAAAGTATTTAGATTAAGTTACTAAACTTGAGTAATGTAACGAAATATGTTACAAATTACTTTTTAAAGCATGTATTTTGTAATCTGTAGTGAAATACATTTTAAAAGTAACATACCCAGCCCTGTATATAGTGCATGGCACTAGAAGCAAGGAGTGAACAAAATGAAGCAAGGAATTCGTACTCTGTCGCAGAAACTTTCACATAGACAACAGTTGTAGTGACTTTAGTTTGTAATTATACATACCTCCGTGGTAGTTTTAGTATTGACGGTAGCTAATATTAATGCAATATATATATATATATATATATATATATATATATATATATGATTTTCCATGGTTAACCGTGTTCATAATCATTAAACTAACCATAAATAAAACTCACATCAACAATAAACACATCAATAAGTCCAAGCACTTTTAAGACAGTTTTAAGGCCCGACTGTGGAAAAGTGGCTAATGATCATGTGCAGTTAGCGACTGGGGTCAAGTCCTGCGATACGTCAACGAGTCCGCTATATTGAGTCCTCATAAAACAACTGCAAGTAAACTGGGACATTTTTTTAACAATAAAGTGTACATTTCTCTACCAATTTCAACGGTTTATGATCTGCGTGGAGCACGAAAAAGGTTTTGTCTCCAGTTACTCAGAATCTCGCAGGTTTAAATTTGAAAATTATTAATTGCCATCAGGAATTGTGATAACTCGCGCTTATCAAGCATAGATTTTGAAGAGTAAAACAAAAAAGTTAAACATTTAATTAACTCTAAGCCTAAGCATTTCAGGTTTAATGTCAGATTTAATGTACCACAGTCATACAAATGTACTAAATGAATTTATTTCGATTGCAACAATATATAAAAGGATTGGGCTTAAAAGATTCCTTGTCCTATGGCTTCCTCTAGTGGACAACATTAATAGCACAGCTTGTGCTAATTATTAGACAATCCTTAAATGTATTACTGGATATATTCATTTACAACGGTAGAACATTTTTAGCACAGTTACAGTATAAGTGTAATAAGGTAATGAATGATACATGAGCCACAATTAGATGGCAGGCAATCAAATCTTTGAAAATGAGTCGATTTTGAGTCCTCTAGCTTCACGGAAGACTCACTTGCGACTTTGATTAGTTGGTGATATAAACTATAATATAACCTCAGACTTCATAAGAGTCATGTAAACTTTTTATTATTTCTTAAAAAGTCTCAATTTTCATAGATAACCGGCATTGTTGTTCGCTTTTAATAGTCTGCCTTTGGTGGTCAACCAGCTGTCGAAATAATGTTATAAAGGCTAAACACAACCAGAAACAACTGTTCAGACTTACATGTGAAAGAAAATTCCCCGATATGTGGTTTGGATTGTGTAAAACCTCAAAATAGTCAGGCATCTTTTCTTCAGTCCATTTATGAGAGTTATGGGAAGTTGCCCCTACAAATATGGCGGCGCCGTTGACGTGCGATCCAATGGGGAGTCTATGTATTTATTATGTCTATGGTAAAGTCAGCCGGCACCGCGAAATGCACGGTCAATCTAGCCGCCACTATATTTCGTGGTTCGCGAAATGACTATTACAGTAAAACCATCAGAGAATTGATCTGAAAGCAAGTGATCTTCTGCCGAAGGTGATTTCCCAGTCAGTCTGTCTGAATAAATGAAAAGAAATTAAAAAAAAACTTGTTACTGTTTGATATACTGAATTCCAAAATAAAAGTCTGCCTGAGTAAATGAAAAAAACAAAAAAAAAAACAGGCATAAATAAATATTCAATTATTTTGGAATACAACATCAAACATCATGCTGATTATGAAATAATGGACAAATTTAAAACACAAGTTTAGGAGGATGTAAGATTACTGCATTTATAATTATTGCTTGTTCTTCCTCTGCTTGTATTCTGTAAATATCTCACTTCTTTTGGGTCCTTCTTTCTCTTGATCTTCACAATCTTCATCTGTTAGATGAAATACATTGGAATTTATTATAAACTATAGAATAAGATTGATCTTATTTATTTTGTTTAAACATATTTGTACAATTTCCATATTTGATTCAGTTGTTGTCTTTATAATTTTACATTTTTTCTTTAAATAAACTTATTGATATAGACATAATCATCTCTCGTCTGGCTGGATCTCACCGCATCAGTCATTATGAAACTATTTCCTCAATTTGAGTTTTTAATTGTGAATTGTTAGATTTATTTGTTATAAATTGCCACATTAATGATCACAATCTTCAGGATCTCATTGAGGTGTTTTCAAGTCTTCAACCTTTTTTTTTTTTTTGCCCTTACTGGACACATTTACACTAAACTAGTCTACATTGCTCCTTGTATACATATTTCTTTCTTTATATGATTGCTGTGAGTAATTTAAATATTGTATATAATCACCAGGCTTTGGTCAGTAATGAATTCATGACGTTCTTGACTACTTCTTTCACTTTCATAGAAGATCGTTAACAAATTAACAGTGAAAGCAACCTAACCAGAGAAAGCAAAAGACGTCAAGTGTCTAGTTAATTTAATTCAGAATCATTCAGCGCCTCCTGGAGGAAGACGAGCGAATAACATATGTGACATCCGCAGACGGGGTACGGCAGTTGTTTGCGACAATAAGAGCACGTTTACGGCTGTTTCACGATGAGTGTTGAGTGAGTTTTGTTTTGGTTTGATTTGTTCAAATTTTACTGCGCGGACGAATAGAGCATCAGGTAAGACATCAGTTCTTTAAAAATGTGTTATGTCTGATAAGTGTTTGATTTTGAAATTCGGTTTTTAAAAGTTTATTGTTGCCCCGTTGTTGACTGGAAACAGCTATTTGCCTTATAACAATCTTCACAATATTACAGGATTTTTGGTCAAACAAATCCAGGATGGATGAGATACAGTACTGTGTGTGTGAGAGTGTATGTATGTATGCATGTATATATATATATATATATATATATATATATATATATATATACAAATATATATATACAAATATATATATATATATATATATATATATATATATATATACACACAATTACAATTTGTGACACTTTAAAAAGAGGTCTAGTGGTTTTCCAAAGTTACTTGACACTCATTTTCACTGGCCACAGTTTTTTGGGGAAAAACTTAAATATAGATATTTTTAATATTATTTCATAAATTGGCAGTAGGTATATTAAGACCTGACGCACGGATTCATTATACTCCTACACGTGTTTCCTTTCTAAACTGTTGACATGAACACTCGCCATGACCGGCATTTGGACATTATTTTGTGTATTTGACTTCTTGAGCACAAAAAAAAGTGAGAAGTAGCGCTATGCTCGCACACTTTGCGTGTGAGCACAAAATCCGTGGGAATAAATAAAATTATGCGCAATAAGCACAATCCCATGCCGAGATTTCCGACATTTCATTATTGATACACAGGTGCATCTCAATAAATTAGAATGTCGTGGAAAAGTTAATTTATTTCAGTAATTCGACTCAAATTGTGAAACTTAACTTAAATAAATTCAGTGCACACAGACTGACGTAGTTTTACGTCTTTGGTTCTTTTAATTGTGATGATGTTGGCTCTCATTTAACAAAAACTCACCAATTCACTATTTCAATGAATTAGAATATGGTGACACGCCAATCAGCTAATCAACTCGAAACACCTGCAAAGATTTCCTGAGCCTTCAAAATGGTCTTTCAGTTTGGTAAACTAGGCTACACCATCATGGGGAAGACTTCTGATCTGACAGTTGTCCTGGAGACAAAAATTGACACCCTTCACAAGGAGGGTAAGCCACAAACATTCATTGCCAATTAAGCTGGCTGTTCACAAAGTGCTGTATCCACGCATGTTAACAATAAGTTGAGTGGAAGAAAAAGATGCACAACGAGAGAATCGCAGCCTGGTGAGGATTGTCAAGCAAAATCAATTCAAGAATTTGGATGAACTTCACAAGGAATGGACTGAGGCTAGGGTCAAGGCATCAAGAGCCACCACACACAGATGTGTCAAGGAATTAGGCTACAGTTGTCGTATTCCTCTTGTTAAGCCACTCCTAAACCACAGACAACATCAGAGGCGTCTTAACTGGGCTAAGGTTGAGAGCAAGTTTTGTATTTCATTTGGAAACCAAGGTCCTAGAGTCTGGAGGAAGGGCGGAGAAGCTCATAGCCCAAGTTGCTTGAAGTCCAGTGGTAAGTTTCCACAGTGTTGATTTGGGGTGCAATGTCATCTGCTGGTGTTGGTCCATTGTGTTTTTTTAAAACCAAAGTCACTGCACCCATTTACCAAGAAATTTTGGAGCACTTTATGCTTCTTTCTGCTGACCTGCTTTTTGAAGACGCTGATTATATTTTTCAACAGGACTTGGCACCTGCCCACACTGCCAAAAGCACCAAAAGTTGGTTAAATGACCATGGTGTTGGTGTGCTTGACTGGCCAGCAAACTCACCAGACCTGAACCCCATAGAATCTATGGGATATTGTCAAGAAGAAAATGAGAAACAAGAGACCAGAAAAATACAGATGAGCTGAAGGCCACTGTCAAAGAAACCTGGGCTTCCACACCACCTCAGCAGTGCCACAAACTGATCACCTCCATGCCACACCGAATTGCGGCAGTAATTAAAGCAAAAGGAGCCCCTACCAAGTATTGAGTACATATACAGTAAATGATCATACTTTCCAGAAGGTCAACAATTCACTAAAAATTATTATTTTTTTTTTTATTGGTCTTATAAAGTATTCTAACAGGGAACTTTTGGAGACAAAGGGGCTTTTCAGCAGCTCAGTTAAACATGATGGTCCTGATGTTTCTCTCAGACTTTGGACAAGAATTAAATGCAACTAATATGTAACCGCAACAAAATTCTCTTTATTTCAACAAACATGTTCAAGTTATCTAAATATAATTAAAGTAATCCAGTATCAATTCAGTAGCTTGTCTTTATTTTTTTCCAGATCTGGTCCTGTGGGTGTCAGTATCACACATACTGTGTGACTGTTAAAGATGGAGTTTATTAAAGAGGAGATTGAAGACATGAGTATTTCCATACCATCCAGAATAAAAGATGAAGATACTGAGGAACAAATAGGTTGGTGTCCATTTTGATTCTTCATTGTTGACTGCTTTGGTGACTGTGAATTAATAAGCAGTATATGGATGATACAGTAATGCTACTAAATCATAACCTTGTCTCTAGCACTTTTTATCTAAATTTTAATCGCATTAACAAATGAATGATATAAGTAACATTTGCCACATCAGAGATCTGATATTTGATACTAACAGTTACCTGGGGGTTTTCCAGAAAGCAAGGTTATCTTACGGTCAAACATACCCTGAACTCTCTGTCCATTAACCCAAAACTTGCTACACTCGAGGTATGCTGGTTCCAAAAACGCATCTGGGAGTAAGTTCAGCCAACCCAGAATATGTTCACAGTTTAACAACAAAGTGACGAATTGACGAGTCACCATGGAAATGGACGCTAAGAAAAAGCGCACCGTACTTTCTCCTTCTTTTTTCTATTTACATACTATTTACCAAAACGACATTTCAGAACTAGTAACGGTGGCTTGAGGCATTGATAGCAGACTAACACTGTTGAGAGAGAGACAATAAACATATGTGAGTCAGCCTACCTGAGTCTGTGCATTTCTCACAGCAGCAGTGTGTCTACTACTAGCAAAACTGTAAGTTCATCTACCAGAAGAACTGCACCGTAATTACCTTGCTGGAGAGAAATGCCATGTTTAAATTAATACTTATACACGGGTATGTCACGTTACCTGCTTTCTGGAATACACCCCTGATCTCTTCTCGTCTAAACTTGAAAATTCAAGTTTTCTCCTTGAACTGATTCAAACTACCTAATATGTTTATTTTAGACCAGATGGAGGTGATGGAGCAAAAACACAAACTGAATGAAGTTAAAGAGCAGAAGCGTGACTTCAAAACTCAAGGAACAAAACCCAGAAAGCTGCACATCTGCTCACAGTGCGGAAAGATTTTCCAAAAGAAATGCAAACTTACAATACACATAAGAGTTCACACTGGAGAGAAACCGTTTGCATGCACTCAGTGTGGAAAGTGTTTTTCTCGAGCAACGGGTCTCAGTTATCACATGAACGTTCATTCAGATGAAAAGCCTTATGTGTGTTCCTGCTGTGGAAAGAGTTATTCAAGGCTGTATCAGTTTAAACGGCACCAGAAAACACATGATGAAGTGAAAGATCATGTGTGTTTGGACTGTGGGAAGAGCTTTATTAGAGCTGACTGTCTGAAACTGCACCAAAGAATTCATACTGGAGAAAAACCTTATAAGTGCTCGTATTGTGACAAGAGTTTTGGTCAGTCTAAACAACTGAAATCACACGAGCGAGTTCATACTGGAGAGAGGCCGTACCAATGTACTCAGTGTGAGAAGAGTTTCAGAGATGCAGCAAGTTTAAGAAATCATCTGCTCCGTCACTCTGGAGAAAAGCCATTTAACTGCGATCAGTGTGATACAAAGTTCATTTTACTATCAGATCTAAAACAACACCTGAAAGCTCATTCAAATGAGAAGCCTCATGTGTGCTCTTTCTGTGGAAAGAGTTTTTCGAGGTTGGATGTATGTAAACAGCACCAGAAAACACACAATGAAGTGAAAGATCATGTGTGTAGTAACTGTGGGAAGAGCTTTACTAGAGCTGACTGTCTGAAACGGCACCAAAGAATTCATACGGGAGAAAAACCTTACAAGTGCTCATATTGTGACAAGAGATTCACTCGGTCTGGACAACTGAAACTTCACGAGCGAGTTCATACTGGAGAGAAGCCGTACCAGTGCTCAAATTGTGACAAGAGTTTCGCTCATCATGGAAACCTTAAAATACATGAGCGACTTCATACGGGAGAAAAACCGTACAAGTGCTCAAATTGTGACAAGACTTTCGCTCAGTATGCACACCTGCAAATACACGAGCGACTTCATACTGGAGAGAAGCCGTACAAATGCTCAAATTGTGACAAGAGTTTTGCTCATCACGGAAACCTTAAAATGCATGAGAGACTTCATACGGGAGAAAAACCTTACAAGTGCTCATATTGTGACAAGAGTTTCGCTCATCACGGAAACCTGAAATCACACGAGCGAATTCATACTAGAGAGAAGCCGTAGAGAGAGTTTCACCCAATCAAAAACTCCAATGACTTCATAGTAAAGATTCAGATCAAATAAATGCATAAAAATGCCACAAGATTTGCAGTGATGTTTTTTTCTGTTTTGATGGGGAACAGAGTATGTATTCAGTCACTTTAATTTAATTTATGAACTTGAATTCTTTGTTTGAAACCCCCAATGTAAAATTAGAGGAATAACTGTAATAAAAACCAACAATCAGTCATTTGTCATCGGTGTATATGAAATTATTCACGTTCAGACTTCCTCTGCTTGTATTCTGTAAATATCTCACTTCTTTTGGGTCCTTCTTTCTCTTATACTCTGATCTTCACAATCTTCATCTGTTAGATGAAATACATTGGAATTTATTATAAATTATAGAATAAGATTGATCTTATTTTATTTAAACATTTGTACATATTGAAATCAGTTGTTGTCTTTATAATTTGAAATATTTACTTAATAAATTTATTATTGACACCTGACAATCATTTCTCGTCTGGCTGGATCTCACCGCATCAGTCATTATGAAACTATTTCTTCAATTTGAGTTTTTAATTGTGAATTGTTAGATTTATTTGTTGTAAATTTGCCACAATCACAATCTTCAGGATCTCATTGAGGTGTTTTCAAGTCTTCAACCTTTTTTTTGCCCTTACTGGACACATTTACACTAAAGTAGTCTACATTTGTCGACTCTTATTGCAAATTAATTGAGATGCTCCTTGTTTAAGTTGCTTAACTCGTAAATATTTGCATATTTCTTTCTTTATATGATTACTGTGAGTAATTTAAATATTGTATATATTGACCAGGCTTCATTCAGTAATGCATTCATGATGTTCTTGACTACTTCTTTCACTTTCATCTGGTTCATTGACAAATTAACAGTGTAGACCTAACCAGAGAAAGCAACAGAAGTCGTGTTCCTATTTAATCTTTCATGCTCTAAAATAACCATCATAGACGCCCCATTGGCCTCTGGATCGTACGTCAACGGCGCCGCCATATTGTGCAGGTCAACGTTCCCATAACGCTCATCACTGGAATTGAGAAAAATGGCTGTTTGGTGTGTTGCTTGATGCTGTAGAAATCACCGCACAATTGAATACAGGTGTCAGGGAATAACCTTTCACAGGTAAGCCTGAACATTTGTTTCTGGTTGTATTTGGTCATTATATAATCATGTTGATGGTAGTTGACCACTGGAGTCAGTCAGAAAATAGCTAGCGATGTCGCTAATTAGCTGTGAAAGTTGACTTTTCAATGATTTATGTTATAGTTTTAGCGTATATTATCTTATTTTATAAACTAAATTTCCTGAAATTTAAATATGCATCTTTATTTTCTCAAATCCGACTTTTAAGATTTTGTGAATTACTGTAACGTCAGTTAGTTGGCTATTTTCGCACACATTGAAGGTTTCCCAGAGACTGAGAGTTGAGGAGACGGTGGGAAGAAGCTGTAAGAAGGGAAGGTTTTTCCGCAAGCGAGTTCTCATGCAGTGAACACTTAGGATTAGGGATGGAGCTAAACTATTGGTATTAGTATTATACATATACTACATGCTATTATCAATATATTATTGTGATATTATATACAGTTATACTATTCATTACTGTTTTATTTGCTGTATACCGTTTATTGACAATATTATACTATTAAATACTATTTCCTATATATATATATATATATATATATATATATGCAAAAAAACTATTTACTTTTACTTTCACTTTATCTTTTATATACTATTAGCGTTCAACTGTATTTGTACCATATCAATATCATATCATACCATAAAGGATCCATCAGTGATCTTTGTTATTGTATGTTTTGGAGAATCTATCTGTAAATATCTGTATCATTTTAGTCCTATAAATACACAGAAAGCAGCGTGTGTGATTTTGTATTTGTCGATTTGCTTCATTTTCACAATGGTGGTCAATTCTAAACACAAGAAAAGCTAAAATGGGTTAAAAGGCGGCAAATGCCTTTTCCACAATCATAAATCTTTTTTTTTTTTTTTCATTTAATGTGAAAGTTTATTCTATATTCTATATATTTATTCTTTAACCAAGAATAAAGCAGCCAAATACAGGACAAGTCCGAGCTTTGACTATTAAAATAAATATTTTTTTAAAGTCTACAATCGAGGATTTAAGTAGATGGAAGTTTTTGTACACCACGTACATCATAAACCACTGAAATCAGTTGATAAATGTAAACATTATTTTCGTTTTTAATCCAGAAATCCACAGCTCGCCAGTTTATTTGCGTTTGTTTCCAGTGCAGTCTTGCCCTCAGCAATATGGCGGACGCGTTGACGATACGTTCCAAAGCGGCGTCTATGTATTTATTATGTCTATGATTACCATCACACAGGACTGACAATCGCTATTCAAAGTTGTGATGGTTTCAGAAATCATTCAGCGCCTCTTGGAGGAAGACGAGCGAATAACACATGCGACACCCGCGGACGCGGTACGACAGTTGTTTACGACAATAGGAGCACGTTTACGGCTGTTTCACGATGTGTGTTGAGTGAGTTTTGTTTTGATTTGTTCAAATTTTACTGCGCGGGCAAATAGAGCATCTGGTAAGACATCAGTTCTTTAAAAATATGAAGATATGTGTTATGTCTGATAAGTGTTTGGATTTTGAAATTCGGGTTTAAAATTTTATTGTTGCCCCATTGTTCACTGGAAACAAACAGCTATTTACAATCTTCACGATATTACAGTATTTTTGATTTTTAGTCAAATAAATGCAGGATTGATGAGATGCACTGTATATATAATATGCACAGTTTGTGATATTTTATAAAGGAGTTTAAAAAGAGTTAGGTTAGTTTATTTGCAGTGTGACTATAATGTTTTTTTTTTTTTTTAAATAATTAAAATAATAAAATAAAATGTGTTTTGTTCAGGGCTTGACAATAACTTTTTGGCTCACCAGACACTGTGGCTAGTGGTTTTCCAAAATTTCCAATTTTCACTGGCCACAGTTTTGACATCGATGTCATGGGGAAAAATTTCCTTATAGATATTTTTAATATTATTTCATAAATTGGCAGCATATACTAAGACCTGACGGACGAATTCATTAAACTCCTACACGTGTTTCCTTTCTAAACTGTTGACACGAACACTCGCCATGACCGGCATTTGGACATTATTTTGTGTATTTGACTTCTTAAGCACAAAAAAACTCAATTTAATAGTGAGAAGTAGCGCTATGCTCGCATATTTTGCACAAAATCTGCAGGAATGAGTAAAATTATGCGCAATAAGCACAATCCCACGCTGACATTCAAGCCCTGTAATAAGAACAATATTCATCCAGAGCAAATGAAACTAAGTGAGGGAACTTTTGGAGACAAAAGGGCTTTTCAGCAGCTCAGTTAAACACGATGGTGCTGATGTTTCTCTCAGACTTCGGACAAGAATTAAACAAACCTTGCGTTAAATGCAACTAATATGTAACCGCATCAAATTTCAACAAACATGTTCAAGTTATCTAAATATAATTAAAGTAATCCAGTATCAATTCAGTAACTTGTCTTTGATTGTTCCAGATCTGGTCCTGTGGGCGTCAGTATCACACAGTGATCACAGTTCACACCTGCAGTGAAGCTCCTCCCACAACAATTCACCAATAAATCCTGGGAATATTCACCTCATCCTACAAGAGAAGGACAAACTCCAGGTGTAGCAGCTGAAATCTGTGTGACTGTTAAAGATGGAGTTTATTAAAGAGGAGATTGAAGACATGAGTGATCCAGAACCATCCGGAATAAAACATGAAGAGACTGAGGAACAAATAGGTTGGTGTCCATTCTTGATTCTTCATTGTTGACTGATTTGGTGGCTGTGAAATAATGAGCAGTATATGGATGATAAATGATAGAGAAATGCATCTGAACAATTACCTTGTTTCTAGCATTTTTCATAAAAAAACAAGCGAATGATATAAGTAACATTTGCCACATCAGAGATCTGATATTTGATACTAACAGTTACCTGGGGGTTTTCCAGAAAGCAAGGTTATCTTACGGTCAAACATACCCTGAACTCTCTGTCCATTAACCCAAAACTTGCTACACTCGAGGTATGCTGGTTCCAAAAACGCGTCTGGGAGTAAGTTCAGCCAACCCAGAATATGTTCAGGGTTAACACACAAGACATTCTCAATAAAGTGACGAATTTCTTCATGTTGAATGGCTATTTACATAAAGTGAATATCGCCACCTATTTGTTGGTTGTGCAATTTCGTTTAATAATCTTTAATCATGGTGAATAAAACTACGTTGTTTGTTTGATGCTAATTATATAATAAAAATAAAGACTATACGGACAAAAGAAATAATAGTCTGTGCTTGTGAAGATAACTTGGCTGTATAAGTTTAGTCATTTTGCTTGTTGGAAAGTTGTGATATATTATATATGATTTTTTATTATAGAAGTACACTGTAGCATAAAACATATCTTGTTGCGCATTATGTAAGGAATAATTGACGACAGGCCATTGAATTATTAGAAAATAATGCACACCCAATGTGGTAATGCGGTTACTCCTCAGGTGTGCATTATTTTTTAATAATTAAATGGTCTGGAGTCAATTATTCAGTTATATTATGGTTACCACACCTCAAGACACTGTTCAGAGGTCGCATTTCAAGACATTTGTCAGGTTTTTGTCCTTAAAACACTCATGTGGGGCTACTTATGCATCTCATCCCACGCCTTTTTTGCTAATTCATAAAGCATCATTTCTAGTTTTCTAGTTCTATTAACTAGTAACAGAGGCTTGAGCCATTGATGGCAGACTAAGACAGTTATTAATGCAGTTGAGAGAGAGAGACAATAAGCATATGTGAATCAGCCTACCTGAGTCTGTGCAGTAAGTAAACAGTAAGTTTATCTAGTTGAAGATCCGCACAGGTATTACCTTGCTGGTGAGAAATGTCAAGAAGCTTTTAAATTGCTAAAAAATTTTACTCATTAATTCGTCAGAGCAGCATGGACAGCACATCTCTGTGTGAGTGCTGTCCGTACTGTATGTGTGTGCATTTGAGTGAGCGAGAGAAAGCTGGAGAGAGTACGTGCTTTCAGAACATGTTAAAACAGATTTTGTAGAAAAAGCCATTACAAAAATTTGTTGTTTTAATTTATTTGTCAAAAATTTACTGTTTATTTGGTTGGTCAGTGTCATTGTGGGTTTTGTTTCTTTTGCGGTTGTAAGGACCTTGGAAATAACTGAAATCATTTGGCGAAGTGATATGGAACTGTAATGTGGTCAAGACCTGCTATAACTACTTTAGCCGTGCTTTCCTTAAAAATTATTTATATATATGTATATGTATTTATGTATAACCTTACCTTCAATAAAATAAACATTACTTAATGCTTTATATATCAATATAACTACATATAAAGTAATGTGAGCAATCTGTCTCGCCCACTCGAGCCTCATCACTTGGTCACGCATGCACTGATCGCTCTAAAGTAAACTAACCCTGCAACAGATCCTGCTCTGGAGGAAGTTATGTTCAGAGAATAAGTTGCTATGGATACTTATGGCTCATTTCCACGGAGCGGTAGAGGACAGTCCGGTACGGTAAACTCTGATCCGGCTTGCGTTTCCCCAACAGTACCTTTACTTTATAGGCGTGGTGTTTGCTAAAAAGTAGTCATGTCATTCTCACGTGAAGAAGAAACTGACTGTTAACAACATACAGCAGATCTTTTTCTAGCTTCTTGGCTTGTGGCTGTTTGTCAGTAACGCTATTGAGTTTCAACTTCATTAAAAAAAATCATTCCCCTTGTAGCAAACACAAGTGACGATTCTCTGTCAACCAATCAGCGTTCTTCAGTGAGACTAGCTCCACCCACTAGGTATCCCAACAGAAGGGTCCCAAAAAAGCGGTAGAGTGCATTTCGTAATTAGCGTACCATTCACAACTTCTGGTAATGGAAACGCCAAAAATTGCGTTCCGTACTGAACTGTACTGTACTGTTCCCCTCTGTGGAAATGTGGCATTACATACCCTGAAAGTTAGCTCCATTGTTGGAACCGAAAGTTGAGGTTAAAGGATTAGTTCATTTTAAAATGAAAATTACCCCAAGCTTTACTCACCCTCAAGCCATCCTAGGTGTATTAGACTTTCATCTTTCATCATCATGAACTCAATCAGAGTTATATGAATAGATATCCTGACACATCCAAGCTTTATAATGCCAGTCTATAGGACCATTGAGTATGAAGCTCAAGAAAGTGCATTAGGGATGGCTCGATAACACAATTTTGGCTTCGGTACGGTACCACAATCTAATACCGAAATACCGATATTAACTCAATACCATACACGGTCTAAATTTTGGCATGGGTATTGCGCACAATTTTACTCGTTTCTCTCAGGTTGCACGTTTACAAAGTGATAAATTATGGCAAATATATATTAATAAATGAATCAACTCAGATTATCACTGTTATGGAACACAGACTCACAGAGATGGATAAGGAATGATACTTTTTATTAAACACACAAGGATTGGAACAAACAGTAATGCACAGAAGGAATCAACGTATCTGGGACTCAGCTTCTTACAGGGCAGACGCAGTCAGATGTCCCTGGTAGAAAGTCATACCAACTGTCCAGGTTGATGGACAGCCGATACACTGGACCAACTGTCCAGTGTATCGGCTCGACGTGTATCCGCCTGGAGCTGTTGTCTGCAAACTGCCCTCTGGAGATGGTGTGCTGAGTCCCAGACCCTCTCACTCTCTCGGAACCAATGATCGACTGAAGGGACATCGGAGGGTTCCCCTGACCAAGGGAATAGTGCAGGCTGGTAACCGAGTATGCACTGGAAGGGAGTCAGTCCAGTTGCAGCTTGGCGTAGAGAATTCTGTGCGTACTCTGTCCAGCCTAGGTATTGGCTCCAAGAGTTCTGGTGGTCGTGGCAGAAGGTTTGCAGGAACCGACCAATCTCCTGTATCTTCCTCTCCATCTGCCCGTTAGACTGAGGATGGTACCCGGAGGTAACTGATGGCCACACCTAGGAGCTTGAAGAATCCTTTCCAGACCTGTGAGATGAACTGTGGCCCTCTATCAGAAACGATATATTCTGGAGTCCCATAGTGGCAAAAGACATTGTTGAAGAGTAGTCCGGCCGTAACCACGAGTAGGGAGGCCTTTCAGAGGAATGAGTCTACATGAATTGGAGAACCAATCGACTATGACCAGTATGCAAGTGTTGCCTTCAGAGGGAGGAAGATCAGTGGCGAAGTCGACTACTAGGTGTGACCAAGGATGCTGGGGGACAGGCAGAGGACGGAGCTTTCCGGATGGTAGATGTCGTGGAGTTCTGGAGAGGGCGCAGTCCACGCATCCCTGAACAATCCTTCTTACCTCCCTGGCCATGTTGGGCCACCAGAAGCACTCCTGCAGCAGTGAGAGGGTTCGGTTGGCCCCGGGATGGCCAGTGCCCAATGAGGTGTGAAGGGAGTGAATGAGGTGAGTGTGCTGGGACCGGGGAACAAAAGTGCAGTCAGGCTGACACCCTGGCGGAGGTGGCTCGCCGTCATTGGAGGAGGGTAACTGCTGGTCGTTGGCCCATTGGATGGGACATAGTGGGACTTGTGTGGGCAAGATGGGCTCTGGCTGGTCCGTTTCCTCTGAAGGAGTGTACAACTGGGAAAGGGCGTCGGCTTTTAGATTTTTTCTATCTGGATGATAGGAAATGGTGAAGTGGAACCTGGTGAAGAAGAGGCCCCATCTTGCCTGGCGAGGGTTCAAGCGCTTAGCATCCCGGAGATGTTGGAGGTTCTTATGGTTACTTTAGAACAATGAAGCTTTCCTTAGCTCCCTCGAGCCAATGTCGCCACTCCTCCAATGCCAATCTGATGGCCAACAGTTCCCTGTTGCCGATGTCATAGTTGACCTCCGCCGGGGATCGCTTCTTGGAAAAGAAGGCGCGTGGATGGAGTCGGAATGGTTGCCCCTGCTGCTGCGAGAGCACCGCTCTCACCCCCGGTGGTTGAAGCGTCGACCTCGACGATGAACTGCTTGTTGGGTCCAGATGGGAGCGGTACTTGTGTAAAAGCGGTCTTGAGATCTTGAAAGGCCTTTGTGGCCTAGCGGCGATAGAAGTTCGGGAAACCGAGGAACCATCGGAGGTCTTTAATGGAGGATCGTTGTGGCCAGTTGCGTACTGCATCCACCTTCCCCTCGTCCATGTGGATCCCGTGTTTGCTGAAATTGTAACCGAGGAATTGGGTAGAAGACTGATGAAAGTAACACTTCTCAGCCTTCAGAAAGAGCTGGTGTTCCCTCGGGCGTTGGAGGACCTCCGCAACGTGACAGCGATGTTCAGCTAGGCTCCGGGAGTAGATGAGGATATCATCGATGTAGACGATTACAAACCGGTGGAGGAACTCCTGGAGCACCTCATGCATGAAGTCTTGGAATATGGAGGGGGCGTTGGCCAGTCCATATGACACGACCATGACTCGTAGTGGCCAGTGGGAGTAACGAATGTGGTCTTCCACTTGTCCCCCTAACGTATCCGCACAAGGTTGTATGCGCTGCCAACTTGGTGAACACGGTGGCACCCCGGAGTTGTTCCAGTGCGGCTAGGATGAGGGGAAGATCGTGGGAGATCGTGGATGAATGCTGCGGAGCACACACTTCGGTGGTTGCGGTGGTTCTGTGGGGTGATCCGGTGAATGGAGATCGCTGGACACACAGATGAATGGGGAGACGAAGGAGACACAGAGGAACAGGTAGGACGACGAAGCAGGAACTTTCCAAACGGTAAGTGAGTCCTTTACTCATAGTTGAGACCAGACGAAGTGCTAGAGTGAAGTGTGTCCTCTTATACTATGGTGTTGATGAGGTGATGAGGAACAGGTGCGGTGATTAGTACTCAGTCACGTTGTTACTGGGTGGTGACCGAGCCTGACCGATCTCTGACAGTCACATCAAATCAGATTTTAAAAACTTTCTTGTGAAGTAATTTCAGCAATAATTTCTCTTCCCTCTCAACAACACTCTCGTGCGCGTTTCAGACAACTGATGGAAATCACTTGCCCACGTCTTTTAAAACCTTGCCAATTCGAAGATCCAAGCAATTTTATCATTCAGTAGTAATGTTCTTGAGAGTTCTTTGGAAGATGCTTTCTTTGCGCTTATATAAACAATGTGCACACAAGCCACCTGTATAGAGCTTGCGCATTCCAAATTGAGTTGTTTTACCTTAAACTGTCAAATACACACAAAATGTCCGTTTTAGTTAGTATTCACATAAACATAGTCAGATATGTCTTACGTGAATTTAAATAGTTTAGTATTTAATGTCATTGGATGTGCCTTAAATAGCCTACATGCTGCTGCCTGTCACTAAATAATATTTGTAACTTTAAATTATTCATTAGTATTTACCTATTTGTTATATTAACAGTGACCATTCAGTGTTATTTTACATTAGATTACTTAATTAAATTTCTGTAAACAGCATCTCTGTATCTGAATAATACTGTTAGAGCTACCTAAACTTTAGAGCAAATATTATAATATATAAACATCATTGGTTCAAACGCACACTTGAGCGTTGTACAATTCAGGATGGGCAAGTGACAGATGCTTGGCAAGATTTGATGGTTCTTCATTTTTATACGCAAAATAATTCAAAATTATATGTCTACTGCTCTCATTATTTATTAGTTTTAGGCGTGTTGAGTGAGACTCAACTGCTTTATCCATTTTGTTCCTCTATGCGGTCACATTTGCCAGTTTCACGTCAGTTTGGGTTGCACACTGCCACCTGGTATATGCTTCAGAACAGCAGCATATACCGAAATGAGCAAAATCATGATATCGTACCGTTTGAAATAAAATATATACCAGCATTTTCCCAATACCGGTATACCGCGCATCCCTAAAGTGCATCCATCCATCATAATTGTACTCCACACTGCTCTGGGGTGTTACTGAAGGCCTTCTGAAGTGATGCATTTGTTTAAGAAAAATATCCATATTTATCAAGTTAGAAAGTAAAATATATATATAGTTTCCACCTGGAAAAAAAACCTGTTCTCAATCAAGAAATCACTTAAATAGGACCTGCCTGACAAAGTGAAGGAGACCAAAAGATCTTCAAAAGACATCTAGACATCATGCCAAGATCCAAAGAAATTCAGGAACAAATGAGAAATAAAATAATTGAGATCTGTCAGTCTGGAAGAGGTTATAAAGCCATTTCTAAAGCTTTGGGACTCCAGCGAACCACAATGAGAGCCATTATTCACAAATGGTGAAAACTTGGAACAAGGCTAGTCTCATTTTTGCCAGAAAACATCTTGATGATATCAAAGACTTTTGGGAAAATACTTTGTGGACTGACTAGACAAAAGGTGAACTTTTTGGAAGGTGTGTGTCCCATTACATCTGGTGTAAGAGTAACACAGCATTTTAGAAAAATAACATCATACAACAGTAAAATATGGTAGTGGTAGTATGATGGTCTGGGAGTGTTTTGCTGCTTCAGGACCTGGAAGACTTGCTGAAGTCTTGAAGGAGAATGTCCGGCCATCTGTTCGTGATCACAAGCTGAAGTGAACTTGGGTTCTGCAGCAAGACAATGATCCAAAACACACCAGCAAGTCCACCTCTGAATGGCCGAAGAAAAACAAAATGAAGACTGGAGTGGCCTAGTCAAAGTCCTGACCTGAATCCTGACCTTAAAAAGGCAGTTCATGCTTGAAAACCCTCCAATGTGGCTGAATTACAACAGAGTGGACAAATTCCTCCACAGCGCAGTAAAATACTCATTGCAAATTATCGCAAACGCTTGATTTTAGTTGTCGCTGCTAAGGGTGGCCCAACCAGTTATTAGGTTTAGGGGGCAACCACTTTTTCGGTTTGGATTTTGTTTGCCCTTAATAACAACCTTCATTTAAAAACTGCATTTTGTGTTTACTTGTGTTATCTTGGACTAATGTTTAAATTTGTTTGATGATCTGAAACATTTAAGTGTGGAAAAAAAAAAGAAATCAGGAAGGAGGCAAACACATTTTCACACCACTGTACACCTTGGAGAAGTTGAGGGTGAGTAAAGCTTGGTAATTTTCATTTTAAATTTAACTTATCCTTTAAAAACACCCGGGCATGTCACATTACTTGCTTTCTGGAAAACACCCTTGGTCTCTTGTTGTCGTTGCTTTAGCAATGTTAACTTGAATTTTCAAGTTTTTCTCCTTGAACTGATTCATACTACCTAACATGTTTATTTTAGACCAGATGGAAGTGATGGAGCAAAAACACAAACTGAATGAAGTTAAAGAGGAGAAGCATGACTTCAAAACTCAAGGAACAAAAGCCAAGAAGTTGCACACCTGCTCACAGTGTGGAAAGAGTTTCCAAAATAAAAGAAACCTTACAACTCACATGAGAATTCACACCGGAGAGAAACCGTATTCATGCACTCAGTGTGGAAAGAGTTTCTTACAAAAAGGAGACCTTAAGAAACATACGAGAATTCACACTGAAGAGAAAACGTATACATGCACTCAGGGTGGAAAGAGTTTTTCTCGAGCAGCAGGTCTCAGTTGTCACCTGAACGTTCATTCAGAAAAGCCTTATAAGTGTTCTTTCTGTGGAAAGAGTTTTTCAACGCTGGATCATTGTAAACAACACCAGAAAATACATAATAAAGTGAGAGATCATGTGTGTCGTGACTGTGGGAAGAGCTTTATTAGAGCTGACAATCTGAAACAGCACCAAAGAATTCATACTGGAGAAAAACCTTACAAGTGTTCATATTGTGACAAGAGTTTTGGTCTGTCTAAACAACTGAAATCACACGAGCGACTTCATACTGGAGAGAGGCCGTACCAATGTACTCAGTGTGAAAAGAGTTTCAAAGATGCAGCAAGTTTAAGAAATCATCTGCTCCGTCACTCTGGAGAAAAGCCATTTAACTGTGATCAGTGTGATACAAAGTTCATTTTATTATCAAATCTAAAACAACATCTAAAAGTTCATTCAGATGAGAGGCCTTATGTGTGTTCTTTCTGTGGAAAGAGTTTTTCAAGTCTGGATATATGTAAAAAGCACCAGAAAACACATGATGAAGTGAGAGATCATGTGTGTTCTGACTGTGGGAAGAGTTTTACTAGAGCTGACTGTCTGAAACTGCACCAAAGAATTCATACTGGAGAAAAACCTTACAAGTGCTCGTATTGTGACAAGAGTTTCGCTCTGTCTGGACAACTGAAAATACATGAGCGAGTTCATACTGGAGAAAAACCTTACAAGTGCTCAAATTGTGACAAGTGTTTCGCTCAGTATGCACACCTGAAAATACATGAGCGATTTCATACTGGAGAAAAACCTTACAAGTGCTCAAATTGTGACAAGAGTTTCGCTCAGTCCGGACAACTGAAAATACATGAGCGACTTCATTCTGGAGAAAAACCTTACAAGTGCTCAAATTGTGACAAGAGTTTCGCTCAGTCCGGACAACTGAAAATACATGAGCGACTTCATTCTGGAGAAAAACCTTACAAGTGCTCAAATTGTGACAAGAGTTTCGCTCAGTATGCGCACCTGAAATCACATGAGCGACTTCATTCTGGAGAAAAACCTTACAAGTGCTCATATTGTGACAAGACTTTCGCTCATCATGGAAACCTGAAATCACATGAGCGAATTCATACTGGAGAGAAGCCGTAGAGAGTTTCACCCAATCAAAAACTCCAATGATTTCATAGTAAAAAAAAACAATGTCACACTGAACAAATCTTCTCAGATCTAGTGCTTTCAGGTAAATAATGTGAGATTCAGATAAAATAAACATAGAAATGCCACAAGATTTATAGAGATGTTTTTTTTCTGTTTTGATGGGGAGCAGAGTATGTATTCAGTCATTTCAATTTAATTTATGAACTTGAATTCTTTGTTTGAAACCACCAATGTAAAATTAGTTGAATAACTGATAAAAATAGTCAAATTATTCATATTCAGATTTATTCTTTTGATTAGTGTTTTTTATTTCTTTTAATAATTATCCCTTTTCATGAGTCTTCTTTATGAATTCTACTCCTTGATAGCCATTGTGGAAGAAATTTTAATTTGTAGTGAATATTAGGGTTTTTTCTGTAAGCTATGTCATGTGTTTATGACCTGAAGTCATAGTGGAGTGTTTTTACTTTTTACCATGTGTGGAAAAGTACTGATGTTAAGAGATGTAACCTTGTCTGACCAAGGAATAAAATAATTATAAATACAATTTGAACGAGTTTGTCTCTTATGCAGTTTGAGTTAAATTTTTGTCACAACACCATATATTCATTTAATCATTAATTTTTATATTCCTTATGCTGCCTTATTATTCTTTTACATGTTATTTATTTCTTTAATCATTTAAATATATTTTACTATATGCTCGAATTTGTTTGATTATTTCAAAATGTGTCTCTTCTGTGCTGAAAGTTGGAGTGGGCGTATTTTCCATCAGAATTTATTACTTGGCGTACCGTTGTATCACAATATGTCTCTGCAGAAATGAGGTGATGTAAGATCAGTGATATCCTCTGAAACATTTTAAAGTTGTCAAAACCACACCTCATCTATCAATTTCCATCTATCTTTGCAACTGTAGCATTTCACCGGTCATGCTTATTATGAAAACAAGTTTAGGAGGGTGTAAGATTCTTGCATTTATAGTTATTGCTGTTATTTTGTTCTTCTCTTCTTCCTCTGCTTGTATTCTGCAAATATCTCACTTCTTTTGGGTCCTTCTTTCTCTTATACGCTGATCTTCACAATCTTCATCTGTTAGATGAAATACATTGGAATTTATTGTAAACTATAGAATAAGATTGATCTTATCTATTTTGTTTCTATATGGAGTACCGCAAGGCTCAGTTCTAGGACCGTTGCTTTTCACTCTGTACATGCTACCCTTGGGAGATACCATTTGGAAGCATGGCATTAGTTTTCACCGTTACACTGATGATACTCAGCTCTATATTTCTTCGTGCCATGACAAAACCTACCAATTCTCAAAATTAACAGAATGCGTAGCTGATATAAAAATTGGATGACTTGTAATTTCCTACTACTAAATTCAGAAAAAAACAGAGATTCTACTTATTGGACCAAAGACTTCTGCACATAATAACCTAGAATACTGCCTAACACTTGATGGCTGCTCTGTTAAGTCATCTTCGTCAGTTAGGATCCCGGCTGTGCTCTTTGATACCAATCTTTCATTTGAAAGCCACATTTCTAGCATATGTAAAACCACATTCCTCCATCTTAAAAATATATCTAAACTACAACATATGCTCTCAATGGGAAATGCAGAACAGTTAGTTCATGCGTTCATGACCTCAAGGCTAGATTACTGTAATGCTCTACTGGGTGGTTGCCCTGCTCGCTTGATAAACAAACTACAGCTGGACCAAAACGCAGCTGCTTGAGTCGTTAATAGAACCAGAAAGTATGACCATATTAGCCCGGTTCTGTCAACACTGCACTAGCTCCCTATTAAACATCGTATAGATTTTAAAATCTTGCTAATTACTTACAAAGCACTAAATGGTTTAGCTCCCCAGTACCTGAGTGAGCTCTTAATGCATTATAGTCCTTCGCGTCTATTTACGATCTCAGAATTCTGGCCAGTTGTTAATACCTAGAATATCAAAATTAACCTCTGGAACGAACTTCCTAGCATCGTTCGGGAAGCAGATACACTCTTGTCAGTTTAAATTTAGACTAAAAACACATCTATTTAACCTGGCATACACATGACACATTATCAATTTTTGTCTTCTTATCCGTTAAAGGATTGTTAGGCTGCGTAGAGCAGGTCAGCCGGAATCGGGAACACTTCCTATAACACCAGATGTACTCGTTACATCAGAAGAAGAATGGCGTCTACGCTAATTATAGTCTCTCTGCTTATCCCAAGGTTTACCATTTAATGTGATTGGCTGGATCCGGGCAGTGTCCGGGTCGGATGGGGAACCTGCGCCTGTGCGCGGGAGCAGCGTGGCCCTGGGGTGTCGGTGGGGACTGTGTCAACTAGCTCATCCCTTCTGAGGGCCTTACTGACACATCAGACAGTGGCACATATCCCCAGCAAACCGTCTCATGAAAAAGATCTCAAACTAGATGGAACTGGATTAAATATTTTGACTGTTGCGATCCCAAATCGGTTTAATGACCTGTAACTCTGCCTGAGTATCGGGCAAGTGTTCACTGTTGGCCAGAGGAGAACTGGCCCGCCAACTAAGCCTGGTTTCTCCCAAGGTTTTTTTCTCCATTTGTTGGAGTTTTGGTTCCTTGCCGCTGTTGCCTTTGGCTTGATTAAGTTGGGGACACTTGCTTGATATTCAGCAGTGTTTTTGATATGCCTGCATTGGTGTCGTTGTATGCGAACTGAGCTGAGCCGGACGATTACGTCACGGTTTTCTCCAGTGCTGATATACATAAATTAACTAGACTAATAACTATTGATCTTTGCGACGGAATGAATCAATACGAATATATAGAATAAGCTGCAAAATGACACCATTTTCAGCCAAAATTATTTGCCAATTATTACTGTAAAGCTGCTTTGCCACAATTTGCATTGTAAAAAGTGCTATATAAGTAAAGGTGACTTGACTTGACTTAAACATTTGTACAATTTCCATATTTGATTCAGTTGTTGTCTTTATAATTTTAAATTTGTACTTAATAAATTTGTTATTGATATCTGACATAATCATTTCTCGTCTGCCTGGATCTCACCGCATCAGTCATTATGAAACTATTTCCTCAATTTGAGTTTTTAATTGTGAATTGTTAGATTTATTTGTTGTAAATCGCCACATTAATGATCACAATCTTCAGGATCTCATTGAGGTGTTTTCAAGTCTACTTTTTTTGCCCTTACTGGACACATTTACACTAAAGTAGTCTACATTTGTCGACTCTTATTGCAAATTAATTGCGATGCTCCTTGTGTAATAAATATTTGCATTTTTATTTCTTTATATGATTACTGTGAGTAATTTAAATATTGTATATATTGACCAGGCTTTCTTCAGTAATGCATTCATGATGTTCTTGACTACTACTTTCACTTTCATCAGGTTCATTAATAAATTAACAGTGTAGACCTAACCAGAGAAAGCAACAGAATTCAACTTATTCTTCCTTTATAACCTGTTTAATAAGGATATTTTTCTTACACAAACCCATCGCTTCACTTCAGAAGGCCTTCATTAACCCCCGCGGAGCAGTGTGAAGTATGATTATGATGGATGGATGCACTTTCTTGAGTTTCAAAGTTGTTGGTCCCATTCACCGCTATTATAAAGCTTGAACGCATCAGGATATCTATTAATATAACTTTGATTCTGTTCATCAGAAAGAAGAAAGTCATATACACCTAGGATGTCTTGAGGTTGAGTAAAGCTTGGGGTAATTTTCATCTTAATATGAACTAATCCTTTAAACATACACTGGTATGTCAGGTTACCTGCTTTCTGGAATACACCCCTGATCTCTTGTTGTGTAAAGTTTAATTTTCAAGTGTTTTTCTTTGAACTGATTCAAACTACCTAATATGTTTGTTTTAGACCAGAAGGAAGTGATGGAGCAAAAACCCAAACTCAATGAAGTTAAAGAGGAGAAACATGACGTTAAAACTCAAGGAACAAAAGCCAAAAAGCTGCACACCTGCTCACAGTGTGGAAGGAGATTTCCAGATAAAAGAGGAAACCTTAACAGACACATGAGAATTCACACTGGAGAGAAACCGTTTACATGCACTCAGTGTGGAAGGAGCTTTTCTCAAGCGTCAAGTCTCAATAAACATCTACGCATTCACTCTGGAGAAAGACCATTTAACTGTGATCAGTGTGGTAAAGATTTTATTTCATCATCAAATCTAAAAGAACACCTGAAGGTTCATTCGGATAAGAGGCCTTATGTGTGTCCTCTCTGTGGAAAGAGTTTCTCAAGGCTGGATATATGTAAAAAGCACCAGAAAACACATGATGAAGTGAGAGATCATGTGTGTTTGGACTGTGGGAAGAGCTTTACTAGAGCTGACTGTCTGAGACGACACCAAAGAATTCATACTGGAGAAAAACCGTACAAGTGCTCATACTGTGAGAAGAGTTTCACTCAGTCTGCACACCTGAAATCACACGAGCATGTTCATAGAGTTTCTCCAAATCAAAAACTCTAGTAATTCATATTTTAAAAACTCACTGAACAAATGTTATCTCAAATCTAGTTCTTTCAGATAAATAATGTGAGATTTAGATCAAATAAATGTACAGAAATGCCACAGGATTTGTAGAGATCAACGTTCACGTACAAAGAAACATGTCATGTACATATTCAGTTATATTCGCTCCTGTTTATTTGTGGTCACAGGACTGCACCAAACAACTCTCTTTCAGTCTTTTCACTAAAAAGACTGAACATTTAGAAGAATATTCATAAATTGTATGTGTTTATGTCACGTAAGAAATGCCACAAGATTTGTAGAATAGTTTTTTTCTGTTTTGTTGGGCAACAGAATATGTGTTTTTAACCCTTTAACCCTTATGTTGCTGTTCGGGATGTTTTCATCCACTATGGGGAATTTTTGAGTCTTAATTTGGCCGTAACTTTCTCCGTTTGCTCAGCAAATGGAATGATTTTTGGTGACAAATCTTATTTTGACACGTATTTTGGGAAAATGCTTTGAAAATGTTCAAAAACTCAACAGTACTCTGTGGGCAAATTCACTACCCTTTCGTTATGTTCGTGGCTGTTTTTAACTGCTTTAAAAATGTATAAGATAAATATTTTTTTCAATTTTTTTTGCTTAAATCTATTAATTAACCTCAGTCCTGATCAAAACTACTAAATTAAAAAAAAAAAAAAACAGGACTTTAACTCTTTAATTGCCAAATTCATAAATGATGTCACTGATTTGGGAAAAAACGTGTCAAAGATCAGAAACAACATTGGCTTTGATGCGTTGTTAGTTTTTGTGCAGCATCAGATTTTAACGTTTTAAAGAGTTAAAATCCTGAATTTTTTTTTTTTTTAAATTTAGTAGTTTTGATCAGGACTGAGGTTGATTAATAGATTTAAGCAAAAAAATTTGAAAAAAATATTTATCTGATACATTTTTAAAGCAGTTAACAGCCACGAACATAACGAAAGGGTAGTGAATTTGAACAATGCACAAGGGTTAATTTAATTTGAATGCAAAATTCAACAAAAATCTACAATCAATCATTCGTCATTGGTGTATGCAAAATTATACATAGTCAAATTTATTATTATTTCTTTTAATATTCCTTTTTATGAGTCTTATTAATCGCTTCTTTATGAATTATACTCGTTGATAGCCATGTATTCATTTAATCATCATTAATCTTTATATTCCTTATGCTTATTCTTTTACATGTTATTGATTTCTTTAATCATTTATATATATTTTACTGTATGCTCTGATTTGTTTGTTTCCAAATGTGTCTCTTCTGTCCTGAAAGATGGAGTGGATGTTCACAATATGTCTCTGCAGAAATGAGATAATGTAAAAATTACATAATCGTCATTATAAACATTTTTGTTTAAACATATTTGTACAATTTCCATATTTGATTCAATTGTTGTCTTTATCATTTTACATTTTTACTTAATAAATTTGTTATCGTATATCGTATAAATTCGTATTCGGATCTCACTGCATCAGTCATTATGAAACTATTTCCTCAATTTGACTTTTTTAATTTTAATTTTTAGATTTATTTGTGATTATTGTGAAAATTTACAACAATCTTCAGCATCTCATTGAGTCTTCAACCTTTTTTCAACTACAAAGTAGCCTATATTGACTTGTGCAAATCACATAAAGCGTAAAAATTTAAATATTGACATATTTATTTCTTTATACGATGACTGTGAGTAATTACTGGCATTTTAGTCAAATGTTTTATGTACCTTACAATAGATTTAAACATTGTTGTCCAGGCTTTATTCAGTAATTCAGATGTTCTTGACTAAGTTCATTAACAAATAGTCGTGTGTCTATTTAATTTTATCTTGCTCTGATGTTACCATCACATATGACTGACAATCGCTATACAAAGTTTTGACAGCTTCAGGAATCGTTCAAGAATCAGCGCCTCCTGGAGGAAGACGAGCGAATAACACATGCGACACCCGCACGTGCGGTACGGTAGATGTTTACGACGGTAAGAGCACGTTTACGGCTGTTTCGCGGCGGATTGTTGTGTGAGTTTTGTTTTGATTTGTTAATATTGGTACTGTGCCGACGAATATAATATCTGGCAAGACATCAGTGTTCTAAAAATATGAAAATGTGTCAGATAAGTGTTTGGATTTTAAAATTAGGTTTTTATATGAAAGTTTATTGTTGCCCCATTGTTTCAAACAGGTATTTCACTCTCTCTCTCTCTTTATATATATATATATATATATATATATATAATGTTGGCAGTGGGTTTTTCAGACTCTGTTGACACCAATAAAATGTGCTTTATGAATGAGGTGAAAACTAGGAAAACAAGTATTAAAATAAAATATGTGTTTTAGTATAAATTCAGTACCTTTTTTTTTGGCAGATCTGGTGTCCCTCCCACAAAAATTTACCCATAAATCTTGGGAATATTCACCTCATCCTACAAGAGAAGGACAAACTCCAGGTGTAGCAGCTGAAATCTGTGTGACTGTTAAAGATGGAGTTTATTAAAGAGGAGATTGAAGACATGAGTGATCCAGAACCATCCAGAATAAAACATGAAGAGACTGAGGAACAAATAGGTTGGTGTCCGTTCTTGATTCTTCATTGTTGACTGATTTGGTGGCTGTGAAATAATAAACATTATATGGATGAGAAATGATAGAGAAATGCATCTGGTTCCAAAAAATGGAGTAAGTTCAACCAACCCAGAATATGTTCAGGTTAACACACACAAGACATTATCAACAGAGTGACAAATCGACGGAAATGGACACTATGAAAAAGCGTGCCATGCTACTTTTTTCTTCTTTTGTTGTTTAATGGCTATTTAAATAGTGCATATCACCACCTATTTGGTGGTTGTGCAGTTATCGTTTCGTTTAATAATCTTTAATCACAGTGAATAAAACTACATTGTTTGTTTGATGCTAATATTATAATAAAAAGAAAGACTGGTTCATACGGTGGCCGAGAGAGCTCAAAGCGCTGCAAATAAAAAAAGCACATGCAAATTAAAAAAAGCACATGCAAATTAAAAAAAAGTACATGCAAATTAAAAAAAGCACATGCAAATTAAAAAAAGTACATGCAAACAAAAAAAAAACGTGATCATCAGTTTGACAACACATGTGCTGCAAATCCTCACAACACATGCAAACTCAAAAACGCGCTACATTTACAAAAAGCGCTGCAAATAGCACAAACCACAACGGAAATGTTTCAAGGGGACCCCAAAAAGTGACGGACCCTACTTGACAACAGCACAAACTAAAAAATATTAAAATATATTATGTAGGCATTAACTCCATGTAATGTGTTTCACTAACAGAAAAGTGTTTTAATATGTGGCATTGTTGTTCACTCATTAAACTTTAAGAGATGATAATTTAGTGGATGATTTAAAAATATTCGTTAATCATCTGTACTAATGTGACGTCATCGTAACGGCCGCCTGAGGCTCGACGACCACGTCATCTGTGAGCGTGAGCTTCTAGCAAACTGAAAAACACTTTATTAAAAAAAATAAATACATGAAATAATGTACAGTTGTTTATTTTTGTTTGCAGTTTTTATAGTATTTAATGATTGTGAACACTTTGTGCACTCAAATGCCGTACACTATATAGGGATTAGTGAATAAGTGAAGGGTGAGTTGAACTGGTTTTGGACGGTCTTCCTAGTAGGGTCCGTCACTTTTTGGGGTCCCCCTTGAAACATTTCCGTTGTGGTTTGTGCTCTTTGCAGCGCTTTTTGTAAATGTAGCGCGTTTTTGAGTTTGCATGTGTTGTGAGGATTTGCAGCACATGTGTTGTCAAACTGATGATCACGTTTTTTTTTTTATTTGCATGTGCTTTTTTAATTTGCATGTGTTTTTTTTAATTTGCATGTGCTTTTTTAATTTGCATATGTTTTTTTTAATTTGCATGTGTTTTTTTTAATTTGCATGTGCTTTTTTTAATTTGCATGTGTTTTTTTAATTTGCATGTGCTTTTTTTAATTTGCATATGTTTTTTTTAATTTGCATGTGCTTTTTTTAATTTGCATGTGCTTTTTTTAATTTGCATGTGCTTTTTTTAATTTGCATGTGCTTTTTTTAATTTGCATGTGCTTTTTTTAATTTGCATGTGTTTTTTTTAATTTGCATGTACTTTTTTTAATTTGCATGTGCTTTTTTTAATTTGCATGTGTTTTTTTTAATTTGCATGTGTTTTATTATTTGCAGCGCTTTGAGCTCTCTTGGCCACCATAGGTTCAACTAAATAATAGTCTGCTTGTGAAGATAACATGGTTGTATAAGTTTAGTCATTTTGCTTCTACATTACAGAAATGTTTTTTTTTTTTTATTATAGAAGTACATTGTAGCTTAACATAAAACATCCTGTTGCAAAAATAAAAAAATAAATGCAGATCAACGATGTGTGAGATGGAAATTTTATATATATATATATATACCTTTTAATAAACATTACCTTGTTTTAATAGTGCTTTAATATTGACATAACTACATATATATAATACTTCTCTAAAGTAATCTAACAGATCCTCCTCTGGATCTGAAACTCCTGATCTCTTATCGTCTTTGCGTTAGAAATGCTAACTTGAATTTTCAAGTTTTTCTCCTTGAGCTGATTCCTAATCACGTTTACCTGATATGTTTATTTTAGACCAGATGGAGGTGATGGAGCAAAAACACAAACTGAAAGAAGTTAAAGAGGAGAAGCGTGACTTCAAAACTCAAGGAACAAAAGCCAAACAGCGGCACACCTGCTCACAGTGTGGAAAGAGATTCCAAAATGAACGAAACCTTAACAGACACGTAAGAATTCACACCGGAGAGAAACCGTATTCATGCACTCAGTGTGGAAAGAGTTATGCTGGTGAATCTGGTCTCAGATATCATCTGCTGCTTCACTCTGGAGAAAAGCCATTCAACTGTGATCAGTGCGGTAAAGATTTTATTTCAACATCAAATCTAAAAACACACCTAAAAGTTCATTCAGATGAGAAGCCCTATGTGTGTTCTTTCTGTGGAAAGGGTTATTCCAGGCTGGATCATTTTAAACTGCACCAGAAAACACACAATAAAGTAAAAGATCATGTGTGTTGTGACTGTGGGAAGAGCTTTACCACAGCGGACAATCTGAAACAGCACCAAAGAATTCATACTGGAGAAAAACCTCATAAGTGCTCGTATTGTGACAAGAGTTTCACTTTGTCTGGAAACATGAAATCACATGAGCGACTTCATACTGGAGAAAAGCCGTATTACTGTACTCTGTGTGGGAAGAGTTTTAGACATTTATCAGGCCTTCACACTCATATAAAAAAATGTTGCAAGTGATCAACATTCATTGATTTAAGTAAATAAAAAGCACAATATCTAGATTAAAGGTAGGGTTTTATAAACACTTTTTGTTTAACTGTATGATAGTGTTGTCAAAAGTACCGACTTCGGTACCAAAGGTACGAAATTAAAAAAATGTGACGCTTTGAGCGCAGTTGAGTGGATTCGTGAACACCTCTGATTGGCCGTTGTGTTGGAGTGTGCATTGGATAACTGTGATTGGCAGCAATGGTCAACGTACGGAAGCATTTGAAAGCACACGGAAGTGTTTGAATTTGAAGGCGTTTTGAAAGTACGAGTGCTTGAAAGCAGACAGAGACGCCTCGTTTCAAACGCATCATTGACTATTTACAGCCAATCAGAATCCACTCAACAGCACTCAAAGCCTTACATTTTTAAAATTTAGATATATATTTAAAAGTCGGTACTTTTGACCACTCTACTCTTTGATACTCTCTTCACATCCTGATAGCAATCAATAATAGAAGTGGTCTAAATAATAAATAATATATAAATAATAATAAATAATAATAAGGGTAGTCGTGGCCTAGTGGTGAGGGAGTCGGGCTTGTAATCTGAAGGTTGTCGGTTCGATTCCCACGCCGGCAGGAATTGAAAGTGGGGATTGTGAATAAACAGCACTCTCTCCACCTTTGATACCATGACTAAAGTGCCCTTGAGCAAGACACCTAACCCCTAATTGCTCCCCTTGTAAGTTGCTTTGGATAAAAGCGTCTGCTAAATGATGACTAAAAAACATGTTCTGTGGAAGTCTCCGGACCAAAACATGTTCATCCAATTGGTCCGAATGCAATGATATGATGTCCTATCCGCTGGCCAACATATGTACCTCCATACCTCCATGCACCTGCTCGCGCAGAGATGTAGACAGACAGTCACTGAGCTCCACAAACAAACAGCAGCTGCCTTCTACAGTTCCTCCTAAACCAAAACTACGAGATTATTCTGCGTTCACGCCATGTCGTAGCCGTAATTATGAGATGGCAACCCGTGACTTTCTACCTGTTCATGTGTTTTGAAGGAGGCGTGTTTTTGGAGAGATTTCATGCTTTCAAAGCTAGCTTGCTATTGCTAACTTCTCAGAAATTACCTACCCTACCTTTTAATTATGTGAATTTAGTGAAAAGCTTGGAGAACAGAAAGAACATTTTGTCTGGCAGTCCACTGGCCTTCCTTGTGAGTTTTTTTGTCTTCCATTTTCTGTTTCTGGTTTTGTGTTTCCATAGCAACACTAATTGTTCAGCTTACAGGCTGATTGCTGTCACCTGTTACTCATTACCTGGTCCCTACACTCCTCTGTTTGTCTTGTTCAGATTGGTTTGTTACAGCTTTTGATGTTTTCTCACCAAGTTTTTTTCTACTTTTTGTTTCTTAGTAAGAGTGTTTTGCCTTTTTCGACACCTTTCTGCAAATTCCATCATTTATTTCTCCAGCCCAGGTCATTTCCAGCTTTTCTTTGTCCTCAGCTGCATATCAACTGGATTTGAACATTGTTTTTGAACAGATTTGTCTCTATGGACATTTAATAAACTCTTAATTCAATTCCCTCTCCAATTATTGATTACAGTTGTGTGACATTGTTTTGATTGATCTGTTGAACAAAAACAGAGTATGCGTTATGTAGTTTTAATCGCATTAATACTGTGATAAATATGTTTGGAGGGTACAGCATTATTGTAAAATCAACCCAAATTACCAGGGATGTAAACATACACAGCTCATACCAAGAGGTTGGAGGTCATTTTATCTTTTATTATTGACCGCTTAAGAACGACAAACTACCAAAGCTTCAGTTCACCGGAAATTCCACTATGAACAAATTGTTGATCATCATTTGGATTATTTACTTTGGTCTGCTCTAAGTAGTAAGCTTGGACAAAAATAGGATTTACTGGACAACAGGCTCTCAAAACTGGAGAAACATAATAACAATGGTGTTTTATTAAAAATCCCTTGTATGTTGCTAATGAAAGGGAAACTTAAATTGAAATTAAAAGTTATCTAATAAGCTCTCTGTGATAAAATGAGTTGCCTATAACATTGACTTCGTGTGATTTTAGGTAATGCGTTTGTCCATTATTACAATATTCTAGTTAAATATTTATCTTAATAGACGCCATATTGAATTAAACATGGCTCTAAGAGGTAAATAATTCGTAATAAGGAATCATTCACTTTATTTTTAAGTGCCTATGATAACAACACACACTCACTTCTGTTCTCATTGGAAGTTATTCCTCTTTTTCCAACGCAATTTCTCTGCTCTCCGATAGGTGGCGCAAATGCACCTTAAAGCAGTTTTCAAACGACCAGAAAACATAAAAGAAGAAGAAGATCGTCTTGAGAAGAAGTAACAGGAGAAATCAAATATCAAACAATTGAAATCTGTGTGACTGTTAAAGATGGAGTTTATTAAAGAGGAGATTGAAGACATGAGTGATCCAGAACCATCCAGAATAAAACATGAAGAGACTGAGGAACAAATAGGTTGGTATCCATTCTTGATTCTTCATTGTTGACTGCTGAGAAACATTAACAAAGCTTCATTTCAACAGATTGGGTGGCTGTGAAATAATAAGCAGTTTATAGATGATAAATGACATAAAAAATGCTTTTAAATGATCTTGTATAGAAGTTAACACATTTTAATTTTATTAACAATGACAGAACAAGCCGTTGCCACATCAAAAACATCTGATACCTGATCTCTGTTACTTTCTGCTGTTAAATCAGAGTTCACTTGAACTGATTTTAACCACACAATATTGTTACTTTAGACTGGATGGAAGTGAAGCAGAAAAGACAAGACCTGAATGAAGTGGAGGAGGAAAGTTGTACCTTCACAACTCAAGCAACAAAATCCAAACAGCTGCACACCTGCTCACAGTGTGGAAAGAGTTTCACACAAAAAAGAAACCTTGATAGACACATAAGAATTCACTCTCGAGAGAAAATGTATACATGCACTCAGTCTGGAAACCTGAAAAAGCACGATCGACTTCATACTGGAGAGAAACCTTTCGTATGTCATCAATGTGGAATTGGTTTTGCACGTAAAGACAGTCTTGAGACACACACAAGAGTTCACACTGGAGAAAAGCCATTCGCTTGCATTCAGTGTGGAAAGAGTTTCATACAAAAAATAAATCTTAAGAAACACATGAGAATTCACACTGGAGAGAAACCGTATTCATGCACTCAGTGTGGAAAGAGTTTTTATCATATGTCATCTCTCAGTAAACATCTGCTCCGTCACTCTGGAGAAAAACCATTTAACTGTGATCAGTGTGGTAAAGATTTTATTTCATCAACAAGTCTAAAACAACACCTGAAAGTTCATTCAGATGAGAAGCCTTATGTGTGTTCTCTCTGTGGAAAGAGTTTCTCATGGCTGAACAATTTTGAATTACACCAGAAAACACATGATGAAGTGAGAGATCATGTGTGTTGTGACTGTGGGAAGAGCTTTACTACAGTTGCCCAACTGAATCGGCACCAAAGAATTCATACTGGAGAAAAACCTTACAAGTGCTCATATTGTGACAAGAGTTTCACTCAATCTGGACAACTGAAATCACACGAGCGAATTCATACTGGAGAGAAGCCCTTCATGTGTCATCAATGTGGAATTGGTTTTGCACGTAAGGACAGTCTTGAGAAACACATTAAAATTCACACTGGAGAGAAACCGTATTCATGCACTCAGTGTGGAAAGAGGTTTTTTTGTACATCAGCTCTCAGTGTTCATCTGCTCCGTCACTCTGGAGAAAAACCATTTAACTGTGATCATTGTGGTAAAGATTTTGTTTCATCATCAACTCTAAAACAACACCTGAAGCTTCATTCAGATGAGAAGCCTTATGTGTGTTCTCTCTGTGGAAAGAGTTTTTCAAGGCTGGGCAATTTTAAACTGCACCAGAAAACACATGATGAAGTGAGAGATCACGTGTGTTGTGACTGTGGGAAGAGCTTTACTACAATTCCCCAACTGAAACGACACAAAAGAATTCATACTGGAGAAAAACCTTACAAGTGCTCATACTGTGACATGAGTTTTACTGTGTCTACTAATCTGAAATCACACGAGCGAATTCATACTGGAGAGAAACCTTTCATATGTCATCAATGTGGAATTGGTTTTGCACGCAAGTACAGTCTTGAGAAACACATAAGAATTCACACTTGAGAAAAGCCTTTCAAATGTGATCAATGTCAATAAACATCCAAGAATTCACACTGGAGAAATGTTTTTCACCTGTCGTCTGTGTGGAAAGAGCTTCGCAACTGAATGCAGACTTAAAAGACATGAAATTATGAGAAATAAAAGAGTTTTGTACTTGAAAAATGAGAAATAAAACATCTTGCCCGCTGTGCAAAGTTGTGTCAATTGACTATTCAACAACTGTTTGATTTGTGACCATTTTAATCCAAATTAAATGACGAAAGGTGTAAACTGAATCTGCATATTTCCTTGTTTAATTTGATTTGTAAGGTTTTCGCCAAACATTCGCTTCAATATAAAAACATTTTCTCAGTCTGCTATATTGAACAAATCTGTATTGTTTTTTAATTGTTAACATATATTTCAGTATTATTTTAAGTCTAAATATGCCTTAGATTCTCCTACATAATGCCTTGAATAAGTTTAAAGTCGCATATACAGTATAACACACTTCTAAATTAAATAAAAAATCAGCAAGCCAGAATTACAATATTCCTTTTCCAAACTCAATACTACACTCCAGTAGGTGGCGCCAACCCACTTAAAGCAGTTCAAGAACTATCATAAAATGTAAAAGAAGAAGATGCTCGTCCTGAGAAGAATAGAAGAAATCCAAGCAGAAACAGCTGAATTCTGTGTGCCATACTGTAGTAAAGATGGAGTTTATTAAAGAGGAGATTGAAGACATGAGTGATCCAGAACCATCCAGAATAAAACATGAAGAGACTGAGGAACAAATAGGTTGGTGTCCATTCTTGATTGTTTACTACAGAGCTTTTGTTAACCAGATTTGGTGTATGTGAAATAATGAGCTGATATGGATTTATATAGAAATGATAATGATATAGAAATACCATCATAACCTAAAAGTAAACTTAGGCACATCAAAGATCTGATACTTGATACTCTGTTGCTTTCTTCTGTGAAATCAGGGTTAACTTGAACTTATTTTAACCACATAATATTTTCGTTTTAGACTGGATGGAAGTGAAACGGCAAAAACATGACCTGAGTGAAGCGGAGGAGGAAAAGGAGAGCATAAAAACTCAAAGCAAAGCTACTGAGCTGCACACCTGCCCTCATTGTGGAAAGAGTTTCAGACGAAAGGCATATCTTAAGACGCACATAAGAATTCACACTGGAGAAAAGCCGTATTCATGCACTCAGTGTGGAAATTGTTTTAAATGTACCAGAGCTCTCAATAATCATCTGCGCATTCACTCTGGAGAAAAAACATTCAACTGCGATCAGTGCGGTAAAGATTTTTTTTCGTCCTCAAATCTAAAACAACACCTGAAAGTTCATTCAGACGAGAAGCCTTATGCGTGTTCTTTCTGTGGAAAGGGTTTTTCAAGGCTGAGTCATTTTAAACGGCACCAGAAATCACACAATAATGTGAGAGATCACGTGTGTTGTGACTGTGGGAAGAGCTTTACTACAACTGACAGTCTGAAACAACACCAAAGAATTCATACTGGAGAAAAACCTTACAAGTGCTCGTATTGTGACAAGAGTTTCACCGTGTCTGGAAACATGAAAATACACGAGCGAGTTCATACCGGAGAGAAGCCGTACAGCTGCACTGAGTGTGAGAAGAGCTTCATAAGTGCCAAAAGTCTCAGATATCATCTGTACATTCACACTGAAGATAAACCATTCAACTGTGATCAGTGTGGTAAAAAGTTTAATTCATCTTCACATCTAAAGCAACACATGAAAGTTCATTCAGGTGAGAAGCCTTATGTGTGTTCTCTCTGTGGAAAGAGCTTTTCAAGGAAGAACAATTTTAAAGTGCACCAGAAAACACACGATGAAGTGAGAGAGTATGTGTATTGTGAGTGTGGGAAGAGCTTTACTACAGCTGACTATCTGAGACAACACCAAAGAATTCATACTGGAGAAAAACCGTACAAGTGTTCACATTGTGACGAGACTTTCCCTCAGTCTGCACACCTGAAATCACACGAGCGACTTCATACTGGAGAGAAGCCGAACCACTCCATTCAGGACAGAGTTTCACCTAATCTAAAACTCATACTAATACAGTAAATCATATTAATAAACACGGTCACACTGAACAATTGTAAATATGTAAATAATGTGAGATTCAGATAAAATTCCACTGGTTTGTAGAGGTCATTGTTCACACACACACACACACAAAAAACATGTATTTATTAAATGGTATTTGCTCCCGTTTATTCGAGGACTTCACAACACAACTCTCTTTCGGTCCTTTAGTTAAAAAGCGTGAACATTTAGAAGAATGTCGATAAACTGTATGTGTTTGTCACACTATTTTAATCATTTCTGTACTAAAATAATGAATGTAGTGTAATTTATCTCCCTCCCGTCTCACTATACTCTTCCTGATCCCTGTCAAAGTGAAGCAGAAATGCCAAAAAATATCAAAAATGCCCCCAAAATTTAAGATAAAGGTGCAAGAAAAAGATTCTTTTATGATGATCTGTACAAATCAAACGACAAAGAGTGCTGTTTTTTCCTGAAAATGGGAGCAAATGTGAAATGGTTTCATTGACAAATTATTTATGGGTAACTTTAATTTTGGACGCTATACAAGTCTGTCAACGAAAAGAGATTTTCTTTTGTTATTGATGACATTTGATTAATCGACATCAGGTAACTAGACTGTCGAATGCACATGTTTGACGATAGTCTGTTTTCTTCGCATTTCAGCAAGGTTTGCATGCAATGTAAAGCCAAATCTTACAATTTATATGCTCACACTATATTACATATTACAGTTAATTTGCCCCGCAATGATTTCATAGAGCATCACTGCATTACTGACGCACTGCGAGGATAATAAAGGATTTGATTACTCCTCATTGAAAATGATTTAAAACCATTCAGGTCTGTTATACAATGAATTATATGCCTATAATTAAAATTACCAACAGTATATAATATGTGTGATCACTGCAATAATCATCAATGAAAATTCAGAGCAGTTTTATTTCAAACAGAAGTTGTTTAATACAAAATACATCGCTTTTAATGTTTTTTTTTTGTTGATGTATATGGGACAAGAAAAATATTAAGAAAATAAATTAAGATGGCTATAAACATGTATCAGCATATGTTAAAGTATGATTTATCTCCCGTCTCTGAGAGAAAAACACGCTTGTCGGGTTTTACTTTCACTTTTTGTAGTGAATAATTGACTGTGGTTTGATACTTCTTCACTCTTGTTCAAAGTTTGCACATTTCTTCTGTGATGTACATTAACTCGCCTTCATTGTTTACAATAATTCGTGACATTTAATTGCAAAATGACGGACAATGGCTCACATTTCCCGTGACAATAAAATTAAGTAAATATCAAATAAATGAGGAAATACAGTAAAAAGTGAAACAAGTAAATTAATTAAAAAAAAAAAAAGGCTGGCTTGGAAGGCGTGGATAATATCCTTTTTGCAACACAAAATGGAGGTAAGCAACAGTTTGCTATTGCAGTTAGTTTGATAGTACAGAACTCCCCCTTTTCGTTTTCTTTTTAAAGATGAAATTGTTTAATTTATCGCGCAGGCGCAGTGAGGGAAAAAAGGTTGAGGGCAATCGGTTCGTAGCTCTTCTTCAACTGCATGATACCCTCGAACAAAATTTCTGACATTCCAGAAATTCAGAAAGTCATGATTCAAAATCGCACCGTGTATTTAACAGTTTTGAGATGTGGTTTACTTAAGAATACGCGGCCCCTTTAAGAAGCAGGACACCGCGCGCACTGAGGATGCGCAGAAGAGAGAAAGGCTGAGAGACGAGACGAGTGCTGAAAAAAAAAAACATTGTGGCTGAAACTTTCAACAGTTAAAGCTGTAAGTGTTACCAGTTTGTCGCAAAATTGGAAAGCCAACAGTAACGAGTACAGCAGCTTATTTGTGTGGATTTTAGCGTCTTTTGTTTCCCTAGCGACGCAGTGTGACATCGTGATCAGTAAACACACGTCATGTCGAGCTTAAGTTAGCTCGCGAGAGGCTCTCAAAATATATTTCGCTGGAGTTGGAAAAAAGTTATCAGTGGTTCAATCCAAGTTAGCATATATTTCAAGTCTGCAGGTGAGAGATGTTTACAGAGTTTAACATTAACCAGCTCCAGAGTTTATGTTTGTACTAATGTCATGAAATGTGTCCTGGTGTATTATTTCAGAGTAATAATATGTTGGTAGAGAGTTTTTCACAGACTCTGTTTAAGCCTGTTGTTGACACCAACAAAATGTGCTTAATGTGCCACAATATAAGATCTCAGACATCACAATAGAAGATCTCAGACATCACAATTGAAGATCTCAGACATCACAATAGAAGATCTCAGACATCACAATTGAAGATCTCAGACATCACAATTGAAGATCTCAGACATCACAATTGAAGATCTCAGACATCACAATTGAAGATCTCAGACATCACAATAGAAGATCTCAGACATCACAATAGAAGATCTCAGACATCACAATTGAAGATCTCAGACATCACAATAGAAGATCTCAGACATCACAATAGAAGATCTCAGACATCACAATTGAAGATCTCAGACATCACAATAGAAGATCTCAGACATCACAATAGAAGATCTCAGACATCACAATTGAAGATCTCAGACATCACAATAGAAGATCTCAGACATCACAATAGAAGTTCTCAGACATCACAATAATGAATGAGGTGAAAACAAGTATTAAAGAAAGTATTTCAGTGTAAATTCAGTAACTTCTTTTTGATTTTGGCAGATCTGGTGTCCCTCCCATAACAATTCACCAATAAATCCTGGGAATATTCACCTCATCCTACAAGAGAAGGACAAACTCCAGGTGTAGCAGCTGAAATCTGTGTGACTGTTAAAGATGGAGTTTATTAAAGAGGAGATTGAAGACATGAGTGATCCAGAACCATCCAGAATAAAACATGAAGAGACCGAGGAACAAATAGGTTGGTGTCCGTTCTTGATTCTTCATCGGCTACGTTTACATAGACACCTTTTGTTTGAAACGTAAGAAATCCGAAAGAAGTGTTTACATGAACGACTGCTTTGTAGCTGAGAAATAAAAAGCTGTATATGAATGATAAACGATACAGGAATTCATCTAAATCATGTTTCTAGTTCTAAGCAAGGTTAGGTTAACCTGGTTCCAAAAACGCATCTGGGATTAAGTTCGGCCAACCCAGAATATGCTTATTCACTTTCAACTATTTCTGCCACAATACCATGGTTACAGTTAGTGTTACTACATTAATTCCATGGCGAATGTTGATGATTTGTGGACTGAAATGCCTTATATAACTTCCCCTGGTTTCCCACGTCAGATCTGATATCTGGTTTATAACAGAATTCTGGGATGAATTTGAATGTTTCTCATTTGATCTCGCTGCATTTATTATTAATTTTGCCACAAATTCAAACTCACTGGATCTCTGTGTAGAACAGTGTTGCGTGATCGAGATTGGGGGCTACGTGTAAACCTGTTCTCAGCTCGTGCGCTGTCTATTGCTCAAACGAATTGTGCGGTTTCGTTTGCCGTTTGATGTTTTTCATATGCAACCGAAATGGCAGTTCTTATCAGTTTGGAGCCCTGCCTACTGAGCCTCATCAATGGGTCATGCATGCGCTGAACTCCTCTGAAGTAACTAACCCTGGAACGGATCCTGCTTCGGAGCAGGTTATGTTCAGAGAGTAAGTTGCTATAGCTACTTATATATCCTGAAAATTACCTCCATTTTTGGAACCGAAAGTTGAGGTTATCCGCTTAAACATAACCTGCTTTGTGGAATACCACCCTGATCTCTTGTTGTGTTTGTAATGTTAACTTGACTTTTCACATTTATTTTCCTTAAACCTATTCACTCTACCTTATACATTTATTTTAGACCAGATGGCGGTGATGGAGGAAGAACACAAACTGAACGAAGGGGAGGAGACACATGACTTAAAAACTCAAGGAACAAAAGCCAAAAAGCTGCACACCTGCTCACAGTGTGGAAAGAGTTTCCAAGATAAAAGAAACTTTAACAGACACATGAGAATTCACACTGGAGAGAAACCGTATACATGCACTCAGTGCGAAAAGAGTTTTTCCCAAGCATCGAGTCTCAGTAATCATCTGCTGCTTCACTCTGGAGAAAAACCATTCAACTGTGATCAGTGCGGTAAAGATTTTATTTCATCATCAAGTCTAAAAAAACACCTGAAAATTCATTCAGATGAGAGGCCTTATGTGTGTTCTCTCTGTGGGAAGAGTTTTTCACGACCGAGCAGTTTTAATTTGCACCAGAAAACGCATAATGAAGTGAGGGATCATGTGTGTTCGGATTGTGGCAAGAGCTTTACTACACCTAGTCATCTGAAACAGCACCAAATAATTCATACTGGAGAAAAACCTTACAAGTGCTCATATTGCGACAAGAGTTTCACTCGGCCTGGACAACTGAAAATACACGAGCGAATTCATACTGGAGAGAAGCCGTACCAGTGCACTGAGTGTGGAAGGCGTTTCAAAGATCCAACAGGTTTGAAACTTCATCTGCGCATTCACTCCGGAGAAAAGCCATTCAACTGTGATCATTGTGATAGAAAGTTCATTTCATCATCTCATCTAATAAAACACCTGAAAGGCCATTCAGGTGAGAGGCCTCACTTATGTTCTTTGTGTGGAAAGAGTTATTCAAGGCTGGATCATTTTAAACTCCACCAGAAAGCACATGATGAAGTGAGAGATCATTTGTGTTGTGACTGTGGGAAGACTTTTACTACAGCTGACAATCTGAAACAGCATCAAAGAATTCATACTGGAGAAAGACCTTTCAAGTGCTCATATTGTGACAAGAGTTTCGCTTTGTCCGGAAACCTGAAATCACACGAGCGACTTCATACTGGAGAGAAGCCGTACAACTGTACTCGGTGTAAGAAGAGTTTTAGACATTTATCAAGTCTTCACGCTCATATAAAAAATTGTTGCAAGTGATCGGTTTTTGATTTCAGGTCAAATAACATTGTTGTGAGATGAAAATATTGAGTTTGTCCTTAAAGCACAGTATCTAGATTATAGGTTGGGCAAGCAATTATTTTTTTATAAATAGTTTTATTTATACTGGTTGATGCTCTCTTCACATCCTGATAGCAATCAACACTAGAAGTGGTCTAAATATTAAAACGTACATGCAGATACTTTCTTCACCTCAGGTCGTTTCTAACTCTTGTTTTTCCTCCACTGCAATTCAACGAACTTGGATCATTTCTGTTGGACAGTTTTTTTCTCTCTCCGTGAACATTTAATAAACCGTTAATTAAATTCCCTCTGCATTTGAGTCAATTTTTTTCCTACAGCTTTGTGACATTGTTTTGATTGATCTATTAAACAAAGACAGAGAATGAGTTGTGTAGTTTTAATCATGTTAATGCATATAATGAGAGTGTTATTAAAAATCCCTTGGATGTTGTTACTAAAGTAGATCAGATGAAATTAAATGTTATCTATAGGAAAAATGATTGTTTTTAAGTAAAGCATTTATCCTTATTGCAGTATTCTAAATAAATGTTTCATTTAACTTTATCTTAATCAGGTTAGACGCCATATTACATAAACATGGCTCTGAGGGATAGATGTACAAAAATGGCGCGCACTGAATAAATCAGATCATATCGTTTTTTCACAACTTTACCAGAGTAACGGCTGGATTTCTGCTGTTCCAATAGCGCCATCTGTTGTCAGAGAGTGAATGTGCATTTTCATTCAGCATGTCGAGTTTGCAGTGCGCATGTCTCTGACGCAGCGCACGCGCAGTACTGTACATTTAACCAGTTGATGGAAAGTATTCCAAAAATACATTCTAAATAAATCTTAAGTACTTATTCGCTGCATTTGATAACAATACACGCTCACTTCTGTTTTGATCGGAACATTATTCCTCTTTTTACAACGTAATTTCTCTGCACTCCAGTAGGTGGCGCGAAAGCGCCTTAAAACGGTTTACAAACGACCAGAAAACGTAAAAGAAGAGGAAGATCGTCCTGAGAACAGGAGAAATCCATGCGCAAACAATATGTGCCATACTTTTATAAAAATGGAGTTTATTAAAGAAGAGATTGAAGACATGAGTGATCCAGAACCATCCAGAATAAAACAAGAAGAAACTGAGGAACAAATAGGTTGGTGTCCATTCTTGATTGTTGAATAAGAAGCTTTCATTCACCAGATTTGATGGATGTGAAATGAGCTGATAAACTATTCTGTAGAAATTCATCTAAATGATCATAACCTTGTATAGTAATGGTCAAACACATTTTGATTGCATTACCAAGAGAATGACAACTAAACTTTGGCTCATTAAAGATGCTTTCTTCTGTTAAATCAGAGTTCACTTATTTCAACCACAAAATGTTTTTATTTTAGACTGCGTGGAAGTGAAACAGCAAAGACATGAACTTAATGAAACAGAAAAGGAATGTCACAACTTCACAACAGACAATAATAAGCCGTTCACCTGCTCTCAGTGTGGAAAGAGTTTCATACAAAGAGGAAACCTAAACAAACACCTGAGAGTTCACACTGGAGAGAAACCGTTTACATGCACTCAGTGTGGAAAGAGTTTCACATCTAAAACTGATCTCAAGTATCACGTGCTCCGTCACTCTGAAGAAAAACCGTTTCACTGCGATCAGTGTGGTAGAAAGTTCATTTTATCATCACATCTAAAGCACCACCTGAAAGCTCATTCAGGTGTTAAGCCTCACTTGTGTTCCTTCTGTGGAAAGAGTTTCTCAAGGCTGGACCATTGTAAAAAGCACCAGAAAACACACAGTAATGTGAAAGATCATGTGTGTTGTGACTGTGGGAAGAGCTTTACTAGAGCTGACCGTCTGAAACAGCACCAAAGAATTCATACTGGAGAAAAACCTCACAAGTGCTCATACTGTGACAAGAGTTTCGCTCATTCTGGATCCCTGAAATTACACGAGCGACTTCATACTGGAGAGAAGCCGTACAGCTGTACTGAGTGTGAGAACAGCTTCACAAGTGCCAGAGGTCTCAGTTATCATCTGTACATCCACACTGAAGATAAACCATTCAACTGTGACAAGTGTGATAAAAAGTTTAAAACGTCATCAAATCTAAAACTACACCTGAATGTTCATTCAGATGAGAGGCCTCACTTGTGTCCTTTCTGTGGAAGGAGTTTTTCAAGGCTGATCAGTTGTAAACAACACCAAAGAATTCATACTGGAGAAAAACCTTACAAGTGCTCATCTTGTGACAAGAGTTTCGCTCAGTCTGGATCCCTGAAATTACACGAGCGACTTCATATTGGAGAGAAGCCGTAGAGAGTTTCACCCAATCAAAAACTCTAGTGATTCAAACATTGTCACACTGATCAAATTCTCATATCTAGTGACTCAGATCAAATAAACGTATAGAAATGCCACAAGATTTGTGGAGTTGTTCTTTCGGTTTTGTTTTACACTTATGTTGAGGAACAACATATGTTCTTAGCATTCAAACTAACCATTATTTACTAACGGAAATTTGATAATTCTCACATTACAAGCTCATTGCATTCAGGTTTCAAAATGAGAGGGCGTTCATGTGCAATTTTTACCTTGGAAACTCATATTTACGATAATTCCGAGAAAACGTGAAGGCACTGATGTCTCTATGAAAGAGTGCTTTTAAATTAATTCTAGACATTCAACATTACAGTATAACTGATTGCATTTTGTTAGGCTTAAAAAAAACTTAATTTAAGTGAACTTAACATCAAACATAAGCGCATTATAATAACAGTCTTATTGACCTGTGGCCTTCCTACTCGTCCATTTAATAAACGTAAATAGCGTCATCAAATTATCCTAGTCCTAGATCACTTTAACGGCTGGGTTTCGCGCCATCTATGGTCAGAGAGTGAACGTGCATTTTCATTCAGCGTGTCGAGTTTGTTTACATCCTAATGCGCATGTCTCTGACGCAGCACGTGCGCAGTGTTTGTATATTTAAACGATTGATGGAAAAATATTCTAAAAAAAAACAACCTCTAATTAATTCGTAATAAGGAACTATTAACCGTATTTTTAAGTGCCCACGATGACAATACATGCTCACTTCTGTTCTGACTGGAACTAACGTTCCTCTTTAATGCAATTGCTCTTCTCTCCGATAGGTGGCGCAAATGCGGTGTACAAACTACCAGAAAATGTAAAAGAAGAAGAAGATCGTCTTGAGATGAAGTGACAAGAGAAATCCAAACTATTGAAATCTATGTGCCATTCTATTGTAAAAATGGAGTTTATTAAAGAGGAGATTGAAGACATGAGTGATCCAGAACCATCTAGAATAAAACATGAAGAGACTGAGGAACAAATAGGTTGGTGTCCATTCTTGATTGCTGATTACAAAGCTTTGGTTCACCAGATTTGGTGGATGAGAAATAATATGAGCTGATAAATCATATAGAAATGCATTTCATAATCTTGTATAACAATTGTTAAACACCGTTTGATTGTATTAAGTGAATGTCAAAAATAAATTTGGCATATTAATGGATTAGTTCACTTTCAAATGAACATTTCCCCGAGCTTTATTCACCCTCAACTCATCCTAGGTGTAAATGACTTTCTTATTTCTGATGAAGACAATCGGAGCAATATTAATAAATATCCTGATGCATCTCAGCTAATAATGGCAGTAAGCGTTACCAAACGAGTATGAGCTGAAGTGTCTCCATCCACATCCATCCATCATAAACCTATTCCACACGGCTCCGGGGGGTTAATAAAGTCCTTCTGAAGCAAAGTTTGTGCAAAAAAAAAAAAAAAAAGTTTTGATGTTCCGTTATTTTTTTCCCCGCGATTTGAATTCTGAAGGCAGTCTGGTGGAAGCTAGATATTTTACTTCAAAGCTTGTTAAATATGGATATTTTTTACACAAACGCATCACTTTGCTTCAGAAGGACGTGTGGAATATGTTCATGATGGATGGACGTGGATGGAGACACTTTCTTCAGCTCATACTCGTTGTGTTAGAGCATTACTGCCATCATAAAGCTTGGATGCGTCAGGATATTTATTAATATTTCTCAGATTGTCTTCATCAGAAATAAGAAAGTCATTTACACCTAGGATTGAGGGTGAGTAAAGCTTGGGGTAATTTTCATTTGAAGGTGAACAAAATGTTGCTTTATCTTTTAAATCAAAGTTCACTTGGCCTTATTTTAACCACAAAATGTTTTTATTTTAGACTGGATAGAGATGAAACCACAAAGACACGAACTTAATGAAGCAGAAAAGGAATGCCACAACTTCACAACAAAGCACACCTGCTCTCAGTGTGGAAAGAGTTTCCAAAATAAAGGAATCCTTAACAAACACACAAGAGTTCATATGGGAGAGAAACCGTATACATGCACTCAGTGTGGAAAGAGTTTCAGACAAAGAGGAAACCTTAATGCACACATGAGAATTCACACTGGAGTGAAACCATTTAACTGTGATCAGTGTGGTAAACATTTTCAATTATCTAAACATCTAAAACAACACCTGAAGGTTCATTCAGATGAAAAGCCTTATGTGTGTTCTCTCTGTGGAAAAGGTTTTTCACGGCTGGATCATTGTAAACTTCACCAGAAAACACATGATGAAGTGAGAGATCATGTGTGTTTGGACTGTGGGAAGAGCTTTACTAGAGTTGACTATCTGAAACAGCATCAAAGAATTCATACTGGAGAAAAACCTTACAAGTGCTCATATTGTGACAAGAGTTTCGCTCTGTCTGGACGCCTGAAAATACACGAGCGAGTTCATACTGGAGAGAAGCCGTACAGCTGTACTGAGTGTGAGAAGAGCTTTATAAGTGCCAAAGGTCTCAGTTATCATCTGTACATTCATACTGGAAAAAAAACATTTGACTGTGATCATTGTGATAAAAAGTTTAAAACGTCATCAAATCTAAAACTACACATGATCGTTCATTCAGATGAGAGGCCTCACTTGTGTCCTTTCTGTGGAAAGAGTTTTTCACGGCTGATCAGTTGTAAACAGCACCAGAAAATGCATGATGAAGTGAGAGATCATGTGTGTTTGGACTGTGGGAAGAGCTTTATTACATCTGGAAATCTGAAACAACATCAAAGAATTCATACTGGAGAAAAACCTTATAAGTGCTCATACTGTGAGAAGAGTTTCCCTCAGTCTGGACAACTGAAATCACACGAGCGAGTTCATACTGGAGAGAAGCCGTACCACTGTACTCAGTGTGAGAAGAGCTTCAAAGATGGAACAGGTTTTAAAAATCATCTGCTCCGTCACTCTGGAGAAAATCCCTTTAACTGTGATCAGTGCGGTAGAAAGTTCATTACATCATCACATCTAAAAAAACACCTGAGTGTTCACACAGGTTTTAAGCCTCATTCGTGTTCTTTGTGTGGAAAGAGTTTCTCAAGGCTGGATCAATGTAAAAAGCACCAGAAAACACACAGTAAAGTAAGAAATCATGCATGTTGTGACTGTGGGAAGAGATTTATTAGAGCTGACCATCTGAAACAACACCAAAGAATTCATACTGGAGAAAAACCTCACAAGTGCTCATCTTGTGACAAGAGTTTCACTCATTCTGGATCCCTGAAATTACACGAGCGACTTCATACTGGAGAGAAGCCGTAGAGAGTTTCACCCAATCAAAAACTCTAGTGACTCATATTAAGAAACATTGTCACACTGATCAAATTCTCATATCTAGTGACTCAGATCAAATAAACGTATAGAAATGCCACAAGATTTGTAGAGTTGTTCTTTCGGTTTTGTTTTACACTTATGTTGAGGAACAACATATGTTCTTAGCATTCAAACTAAGCATTATTTACTAACGGAAATTTGATAATTCTCACATTACAAGCTCATTGCATTCAGGTTTCGAAATGAGAGGGCGTTCATGTGCAATTTTTACCTAGGAAACTGGATAAATGTTAATGTCATCTATAGACTTTGTATGATAACAAATTAAAATGTATTTCACTGTGTAAGGCTATTTTCACACTTGTTTGCGTCTTGTTTTGAAGCTAACAGCGTCTGTTTTACATTATAATCCTACTGTTTCCAAAAAAGTCCTGAGCGCTTTTTTTAACCCTTATGCGCTGTTGGATTTCTGTGTCCACTCGATATGGAGCGGCTCAAATTGACCCTAATTGGATTCAATACAATTCCTCAAAAATTACACTATGAAAAACAACAGAGATTCAGGTACGAACTGTAAACTTTTAATATCAACATTTGTCAAATATTCCAAAAAATACATATCTGAAGATATGATTTAATGAAAATGTTTTTTAACCATTTTTTAAAACTCTTTTGTTTTGACAAAATTTGAAAATAAACAGTAAGTTTTTAAATACAATAAATACATTTTTTTTTACTTTTTTTTTTTTCTTAGAACATCATAACTGAACAATTAAATGTGGCTGTATAATGAAAATATGTACTTTTCCTAAGTTAGCTGTTTTGTAAACTCATTTCATAAAGTCAAGTTTCTTCTGACATGATGAGTTTTCTGGATATGAACTTCACACACATGCTGCTGGTTAAAACATTTTTCTGTATTGAAATAAGTGTGGAAAACCTCATTTTTTAGCTTCATAAGGTAGTAAAAAAATAAAATAACAAAATATAACCAAGAAATGTTATTATTTTTGGTTAGTACAGTTGCTTTAGAGCGTTAAAATATGCGGGTCAAATTGACCCGGCGAACATCACGAACGTAACAGTAATTTTGTTGGTATATGTCAGAAAACACCAGCATGTTGAAACTTTGCATGATGATAAATGAGAAAAAGTCACAAAATATCAAGAAAAAAAAACTTAGGTTAAGCAGTATTTCCAACAACTAGAAAATCTAAATGGGTCAAATTGACCCGGAACATAACACGAGTGTTAAACGCGCCAACACGACCGCCATCTTGGCCTCGCCATCACGGCGTCTTTTTCTGCAGCTTAGATCGTCTTACGTCAAGCGCCTTTTTGACAGCTGACCAATGACAAGCGAGTAGCGAGACATGTCGTTTCCATGACAACAAGAAAAATGGAGAAGATTCCGCTACGGACTTAATGTAACGTATAAAGAGGCTGTGTGGGCACAGATGGGATGGATCCTTGGTTGTTCAGATGAGTGTATCATCTACTAGTTTGACGTCAACAAAACTATCACCTGCTCAGCAACAGGTATCAATACCGTAACCAGCTTTAGGTAACGCTTGCCGTTATACGCTAACTGTTATAGCTAGAAACTAATGTCGCCCTCGGCTGCTACCAAATGATCTTATAGACCTTAGTCAGGTAAGACGATGTTGAATTGTATAACAATTGAGTTATATAACAGACAAGGTACTTAAGATAAAGTCTAGATAAACTGCTGGGTGTGATGATGTTATATATACATTGATGATATTTAAGTAAAGAGACGGTTAATAAATATGGACCTTTTTAGTAAGTACTAGGCTCAAAATTGAGATAAAATGGTTCGAATATGTATTGATTTAGTAAGCTAGCTAGCTCGTATTTACATTTATTACCAAGAACATCCAGTACACTTTTAAAAAATAAAGCTTGAAGGAAAAAAAGAGCCATGAAGAACTTTTAACATCCATGGAAACTTTCCATTCCTCAAAAATTTCTTATAGTGAAGAAAAAACGGTCCTTTTAAGAACTCTGGAGAACTAAAAATGGATATTCTATCACTATTAAAAATAAAAAATTGATAGCAATGAAGTCGCATGAAGCATAAAAATGTAAATAACTATTTCACTGACATACTTCTTTATTAAAGTGTGAGTAGCATTTTAGTCGAATGTTTTACCTACCTTCAAATAGAAGTAAATATTGTATACATTGGCCAGGCTTTGACAACTTCTCTCACTTTAATCAGGTTCATTAACAGTATAATCATAGAAAGTAACGCAAGCCGTGTGTCTATTTCATTTGCTATACAAAGTCGTGATGGTTTCAGGAATCTCAGAATCATTCAGCGCCTCCTGGAGGAAGACGAGCGGATAACAGATGCGACACCCGCAGGCGAGGTACGGTAGATGTTTACGACAACAAGAGCGCGTTTGCGGCTGTACACGGCGGGGTTTTGTTTTGATTTTTTAAATGTAGCGCACGGACGAATAGAATAGCTGGTAAGACATCAGTTCTTTAAAAAAAATAAGAAGATATGTCTGATAAGTGTTTGTATTTTAAAATATATATTTTTTAATATATATAAAAGTTGATTATAGCCGCGAACAAACACGCATTTTTTTTTTTTTTTTTGCTGAACGATTTTCTTTTATACATTTTTATATTCTTTCTCTCCAGTTTGTTCTTGTTCTTTTTTATTATATATATATATATATATATATATATATATATATATATATATATATATATATATGGGAAAATATTTTCTTTGTAAATATTAATAGAATATCTAAAATAGAAATATTTTAACTTTTGTTGTATGTTTTGGTCATCATTAGATCACAGAGAAAACAGTGTCATGAAGATACTGAGGAACAAAGAGGTCGGTGTTCATTCTTGATTCTGATTTCACAGTTTTCTACTGAAGAACACTCACATAATGCATCAGGCAGTTCGTTATATACCTGTATATAATAGGAACAGTGAAATTACAGACAATTAAAAATGAAAAATGCAATGGACTAAATGATCATAATAGTTGTCTTTTTATTATTTTAACATCAGAATGACATAACTATGGAAGCCCGTTCCCGCCACTGTTGAGAAAAAAATATATATTCCGTAGTCATAATAATGAGAAACCTTTCTCATAATAATGACTTAGTATCTCATAATAATGACTTAACATCTTTAACTTAATAAAAAAAAAGTTTTTTTTATTAAGTTAAAGATACTAAGTCATTATTATGAGAAAGTTTCTAAAAAAAAATTTTTTTGATTAAGTTAGAGATGCTAAGTCATTATTATGAGATGTTAAGTCATTATTATGAGATACTAAGTCATTATTATGAGACACTAAGTCATTATTATGAGATGTTAAGTCATTATTATGAGATACTAAGTCATTATTATGAGATGCTAAGTCATTATTATGAGATACTAAGTCATTATTATGAGAAAGTTTCTAAAAAAAGTTTTTTTTGATTAAGTTAAAGATGCTAAGTCATTATTATGAGATGTTAAGTCATTATTATGAGATATTAAGTCATTATTATGAGACACTAAGTCATTATTATGAGATACTAAGTCATTATTATGAGATACTAAGTCATTATTATGAGACACTAAGTCATTATTATGAGATGTTAAGTCATTATTATGAGAAAAGTTTCTAAAAAAAAATTTTGTTTGATTAAGTTAAAGATGCTAAGGCATTATTATGAGATACTAAGTCATTATAATGAGAAAGTTTCTCATTATTATGACTTACAGAATATTTTTTTTTCTCAACAGTGGCGGGAACGGGCTTCCATACATAACTAAACATTTCCATTTAAAAAGAATCTCTCTTGCTCTTGATTTGATTTTCAATAAATCACAATTTTTTTTGTTTTGGTAGATATAATGGAGGTTAAAGAAGAAAGTGAAGAACTGAATGCAGTGGAGGAGTGTCAGAAAAACAGAGGAGGATCACAAAATGCCTCAAGAAACGCCAAAGTGTCTTTCACATGCCATCACTGTGAAAAGAGTTTCAAAGCAAAGAACCACCTTACTAATCATCTGAGAGCTCACCCTCTAAAAGCGCTTGTAACTTGCCCGCAGTGCGGAAAGAGCTTCAAACATAGAAGCAAACTTGAGGTACACTTCAGAGCTCATACTGGAGAGAAACCGTACACCTGTTCTCAATGTGGAAAGAGTTTCACATATAGAAACAGACTTAAGAGACACTCGAGAGTTCATACCGGAGAGAAACCGCACTCCTGTCCTCAATGCGGAAGGAGTTTCACCCAAAAAGTACACCTCATCAGGCACGTGCGAGTTCACACTGGAGAGAAACCGTATCCGTGCCCTCAATGTGGGAAGAGCTTTGCTGGCGCATCGACTCTCAGAGTTCATCTGCGCATTCATACCGGAGAAAGACCGTTTAACTGTGATCGGTGTGGAAAGAAATTTATATCTTCAACAAATCTGAAGTGCCACATGAACATTCATGCAGATCAGAGGCCTCATGTGTGCTCGTATTGTGGAAAGAGTTTTTCATGGGTAGAATCGTTCAGACGGCACGAGAAAACGCATACCGGCGAGAAACACCACGCGTGTTTGGAGTGTGGAAAGACCTTTGCTACAGCTTCCCAATTAAAAGGGCACAGAAGAGTTCATACCGGGGAAAAACCTTACAGGCGCTCATATCGTGACCGGAGTTTCGCAAAGGAACACGAGCGACTTCATTCTGGACGGAAGCCAGATTTGGGTAGGGGTTCGTTTGAGAAACCAATGTCCAAAGATGTCACAGTGATCGAAGTTAAATAAGTAAGTCAACTAAAGCAATGTCGAATGAAATGTAAACATGAGCCAGTCGCATTTTACAGGATTATGATTTGAAGTCAGTACTATGGCAACTACATATAAGAAAAAAATTTAACAAAAACAAAATTAATATAATAAATCTAAGAATATAGCTAATGTTTCCCCTAAAACAAATATCCGCCATTTGTCTGCATGAAAAGATATCAATTTAATTTAGAGAATATAAGATATCAGTAACTTTTAGAGTTTTTGACTGGCAAAAATTTTGTGCTTTGTTTTTTTAATGTAAAATGACATCTATTGCAATGTAAATGTATTCTCTGCGATATAAAAAGTCACGCGAACACAATAAAATGAATGTTTCACTGACAATCTGGAAGCTGGGTGAGTCCTTTATAGCTTTTCACTTGATCATATACAGAGGCAGTAACGGATTTTAAAAAAATTTAAGGGCGATAATCCTGCCGTTTGTCTCGTAAAATGTGCTTAAATCTCACACATCACCATAATGAGTGAGGAGAAAACATAAGTGATAGTTCACCTAAAAATGAAAAGTGTGTCATCATTTACTCCCCCTTCCAAGCCTGCATAAATTTTGGTAACACTTTATTTTACAGTGTCATTGTTACATATGTTTCATGTATTTACTATAGTAATAACTAGAAATTATGCATAATTACACAGTAAAAACCCCAGAGTTAAATCAACTCTGCTCAGATAACTTTTGGTCCCTCTCTAAGTAGTGTTAAAGTAACACTGAAGCAGAGTTAAAGTTAGTGAGATAATTAAGCAACTAATTAAGCGATGATTGAACATTAATGATGAACACCTGCTGTTAACAAGCAGAATCACTGAAGAAAAGAGAAACACAAGAACAACAACTGACTTCAGCCACAGCCTTAGATGAAATCAACTGAAGATAAAAGACATTCAATCTCTGAAGAGTGTTACTTTAACACTATTTAGAGAGGGACCAAATGTTATCTGAGCAGAATTGATTTAACTCTGGGGATTTTACTGTGTACATGCAATTAAATCTAAACCAAACCCTCATCCTAACCCTAACCCTAGAGTAAGTACATGTAGTTAATTGTTATTACTCAGTAATTACATGTATAATTACACTGTAATACTGACACCTTAAAATAAAGTGTAACCTAAATTTCTTTGTTCTGCTGAGCACAGAGGAAGATATTTGGAAGAATGTTTGCAACCAAGCAGATCTCGCCCCTAAATCCTTACTATTGTTGTCAATGTGGGGCGAGATCTGCTTGGTTGCAAACATTCTTCCAAATATCTTCCTTTGTGCTCAGCAGAACAAAGAAATTTATACAGTAAATGATGACACACTTTTCATTTTTAGGTGAACTATGCCTTTAAAGTCAGCATGAAACTGAAGTTGCAATAGTCTAATCTTCCCTGTATTTCCGAAGTGAAACGGCTTGTCGAACAAGAATAAATGTAGAGCGGGATTTGATTTTGACCATAGGGTTGAAGTGGTTTTTGATAGTCATTAAAGGTAGGTTAAGCAATGAACACTTTTACTGGTTGGAACTCTCTTCACACCCTGATAGTGATCAATAATAACCTCTTTATTTTGCCATTAACTGTAACTAAGAGGTAAATGGTAAATGTCATGAATTTCTTTAATCCAACATTCATTCATTAACTGTATTTATGAATGTTCAGAATATCAAGTATTGCATTGCAGACCTGAGCTATGCATCAGTGTTAATGTGATAGTTTCATCCTACTTGGCTGAAATACAATATGTGAGTCAGCGAATAAATACATAAATCGATATTTATCATTTGTGTGTCCTAATTGTCTGATGATTGAATTTCTGAATATCAAGTTATATTATATTATCAAATTATTATAAAACTGGACGCACACTATCTACTGCTCCTCCTGAAAACTCATCTCTTCCGTGAACACTTAATCCCCTCATAAAAAAAAAAAAAACCCTATCCTTCCCTTTTCCCTTCCTACTCTAAATTATGTTACTAAGCAATGTATGAAACTTGTATTGTGAGCACTTCCTGTGTCTATTTGCCAATTCATGAAGAATCGCTTGTTTGTTTTCCTCACTTGTAAGTCGCTTTGGATAAAAGCGTCTGCTAAATGACTAAATGTAAATGCATGTGCATTAGTGAATCTAGAATTTTCTTCTCTCCAGGATTTACATTACAATGTGGGCATCCACGGGCAGAAACATTAATCGGCGTGCTATGCCAAGTTTGTCAACGAATCGAAATCAATATATCTACATATCATAATAGTGGTAATGATGTCCCGCAAAATCACATCTACTGTCTTGCAACAGATCGATAGCCGTAATGCTACTATTTTACGTTAAACTAGAACCTAAAGTTCGTAGAACAAACTTTGATGTTGGCTTGGGAAAGCCTTGAAGTGCAACCAGGGGGAAAGTGCACACAAACTCATTAATGTCATACACGTGCAGTACTGTCCACTAGAGGGAGCCACGAGACCGTGTTATGTTCTATTCTGGCTCATTTTATTCAGCTGAAAATGGGATTGTGGCTCCCTCTAAAGGACGGTACTGCACCTCTAGAGGGGGCATTTTTGCTTTTTCAATGCATTTCAATGGGAAAAAAAATTGAGTTTGAAAATTAATATCTCGAGTTATGAGCACGTGATTACTGTAAAAAGACATAGCAACAAAATACACCCCAGGGCCCACGAGCACGTGATTACTGTAAAAAGACATAGCAACAAAATACACCCCAGGGCCCACGTCTCTGGCAAGTTTGGGGCTTGGGGCATTAAAGCTCTAGGAGGAGTAGCAGTCAGAAAAAAAGGAACAGGAGAATAATAATAATGTGTAGAACAGTATGTTGGCTTTCCCAAGCCAACATAATAATTAAGATTAGAACACACTTGATAAGGATTCAATGCAGAAATACTGATTCAACCTCTACACGAATTAATTGGTGAGACAACACAGTTTCATCTCTGTCTGTCTATCTAATCCAAACACAGCGTAGAGCGGCTGAGCGAATTTGGTCTGGACTCTGTGGATGAGGCTCATTGTGTGTGAAACACTGTAGAAGGACAAAGTCCCTGCACTGTGATCCACATACACTCCTATTCTACTGGACGCTACAGGAAGGACAGTCTCGATGTCATCGTGACAGAATGAGCAGAAAGTGGGAGTGCAGTACAAACTCCAGGACTGATCATTAAACCCAGCTGCACTCTCAGGACCATCTCCCTTCCTGCTGATGCTCTTATACGCCACTCCTATAAGCACTCCTAATGTCACATTACCAACCCACTCCACCTCCCAGTAACAGCGTCCAGTCAAACACTGATCGCTCAATGCCTGACACCAATAATCAAATCTGTCTGGATGATCAGGATACCGCAGACTTGTGTCAGAGCAAGTGATTATTGTGTTTTCCTGACGGAGACGGAGCCAACTACTCACTGAGTTCAGATCCAGAGTCAACAGACGGGAATCTGATGGAGATAAAGAAATAATCACTCATGACCTTCCATCATTAATATCATTCATAGGCGGAGTTTGGGGGGGACCAGAGCCAATTAATGCCTGCCTTGTGCTTTGAATATTTTTTTTTTATTACAGAATTCATATTTTCTCGTTTTATTTGTCTTATCTTATTAGTTCTGTGTATAGAATGAGTAAGATATGGCTAATTAATTATTAATTACTGTATTTAATTTGTTATTACTGTAGCTTTATTACATTCTCCCGCGATTTGCGAATCTCGAAGTATCGCGGTACGTGAGTGGACGCTCTTCTCGTTCTGTTTTACGCGCTGAATAAACAAAATTCGTCGTTTTTTTTAATAAATCCACTACTAAAAGTGTGGAGTTTTCTAATTCTACTTCAACTATCGATTTGACTGCAAATCTATCAGAAGAGAAGATAGTGGACATCTACGCATCTCGGAAAAAGAGGCGGCTTCTTCTGCATTAGGTAAGATATTGTAATGTCTGAAGTAGTTCTATCACAGGTCAAGGGAGGCTCTGTTTATGAGCTTTAATCGGAACGAAGAAGAACACACTGTAACAAGCGCACCCGTCTAACACACTTCTGAACTCCCCGTGTTAACCCTATCACTGCCGATGCAAAACAAAACAGCAACTATAAAGAGTCTGTTCTATTGGCTATTCTTTGTATAAAGTCATTGTTCATTGTAAATGTATTTTATATGTAGAATGTATGATATATAAATATGATATAAAAAAAAAATCTGAGCTCGTGGTCTGCTGGCCTGGTAGGTGCCCCCCCCAAGCACAAAAGTGAAACTCCGCCTATGATATCATTCTTTAGCAGGGTTTATAATCCTTTTTAAATGTGTCTCTATTAACGGCTCATTTCCACCAACCAGTACGATTCAGTTCAGTACAGTTCGGGACGGTAAACCCTTATCTTGCGTTTCCACTGCCAACAGTGCCCTTACTTGAGAGGTGTGTATGCCAGAAGGTAGCGATCAATGTCATTCTCGTGTGAAGAAGAAAGTGACAGTAAACAACAACGGAGGGAAAAAACAGCCGAAAAATACACATTGTGTTGCAATGGAATTTTGTTTTTATTCCCCTAAGTTACGATTCTCTGTCAACCCATTAACGTTCTGCAGTGAGTGGAACCGGTAATATTGGTTCTATTGTGCTTGATACCCCAACGGAAGGTGGGGTACGGTTCGGAATTGGACCTTTGCAAAGACCCGCCCCCTTTAGTTACTGTTGCTATGTCTGACAAGCCATGCGTTCTCACGCCAAAACATCAAAAATACATCACGGAGCAGAGAGGACACTGACAACGCGTCGACAGACAAGACAGAGCAGGTTACTTTTGATATGAAAGAGTATCATATTTAAAATAGTGATTTTCTAAAGAAGTTTAAACAGTAAATAGCGTCTAGTGTGTGTTTAATGTGTGGTGACAGATCGCTGTAGCTCCTCAATCATCTCTTCATACTAGTTCATTTATAGCATCAAATAAACATGAATGAACATCAGAAGGAATGTTGTTTCAAGCGCGGAAAGACGTGATTCAAGTTCACCAACGTTAATCTACTAATTCCCCTGACTGCTTTGATGGACAAAATGGCGGATTTGAGGTTATGATTGGTTAGATCGCCTGTCAATCAAACTGCCTGCGAAGGGTCTGTTAGGGTACCATTCACAACTTCTGACAATGGAAACAGCAAAAATTGCGTACCATACTGAACCGTACCGCTTGGTGGAAGACTGCTAAAATCATCAATCCTCAATCCAATGAAGTAAAATTTCATATAGGGCTGTAAAAAATCTATGCTATACACTGAAAGCAAAATAGTATAAACTAATTATTTAAAAGGTAACATAGTATGTTAATAAAACCAGTAAAAGCAACCCCATTTCATAACAAACTTACTTGTGTTACAAGCATCAAATACAGTTCTATTTACAGTAGGTAAATACAGTATAATACAGTAAAACACAAATTTTCAGTAATTTAAATAAATAAATATAAAGATTTTTGATAATTATATGTATTACAGATTTTATAATGATAATTGTTGCAGCCCATGTAACACACAAAGTAAAAAAGGCCATTATCTGACTGACAAATTCTCCAACTAGATTGAATTTTAGATGTTATTTTTCATAGTAACTTACGTTGTAGGAACCCCTCTCTGGTCTGATATTCAGGAGCTCCAATGACATGGATGGATTCCACTGCAGACACCAAAACACAAATACAGTTTAATTCTCACAAAAAATATATACATATATATGTGTGTGTGTGTGTGTGTGCAAAATATTATATTTTAGGGCTGTCAAAGGATTAAAATTTGTCATTTGAATCTGACTGATTACCTCCAAAATAATAATTTAAAGTCATTATTGTGTAAAGAATCAAATATACATTACACAAAGAAACTTTTATTTGATTAAAAATTCATTACCCATTTTTTGTACCATGATGTTGAGTAAATGATAAATGAATTTTGATTTTTGGGCGAACTATACCTTCAAAGTTTTTTTTAAATTAATATGCAACTATTAAATATTTTTTTCTGAAATTATGCTCTAAATCAGAAAATAAAACTTCCAGTAGGTGGCAGTAAACATCTTAATGATTAAGTCATTGAATCATTCATTCATTCATTCATTCGATTACTTCAAACGGCTCATTCATTCGTCTTTATGAATGGTTCATTGAATCATTGGTTCACCCAATTCATTCAAAACAAGGATTCAGAACTGTGTGTTACTCTTAGAGGTACAGTTCTGCTTTGTCCTTTATATTTTTATTGGCAAATTGAGCAAAATAGACTGTTAATGATTTGACTGTTATATTAGTTTATATTATTCATGTCTTCATTTTCAAATCTTTATCCTTGTATAATTTATTTATTATCATGTTGTTCATTTATTTTGAATGTGTATGGTGTGTATGACTATCTTCTTTCAGACGAACACAATCTGAGTTATATGAATAAATACACAGGCTCTCCCATATATATATATATATATATATATATATGCTGAACTCATTTCTGACAGTAGACTAGTGTTTACCTATTCTAGAAGTATTTTCGATAGTCTCTCTGGAGAACTGCTGCAGTTTGTCTGTGAGTTGTGAGATTGATCTCACTATGTTGTCAAAACACAGATGAGAACTGATACCAAAGCCGTCTGTGGCTTCAGTGCGATAGAGAGACGGAAAACCCTACAGACACAAAGACAAAAACACAAACTGTAATTCCAGAAGCTTGTTAAAGTCCTCAGTGTTTGAGAATCTGTGTTACCTGAAGGAATTGAACATGATCATGTGTCTGTGAAAGCTGCTTCATCTCAGCATCTCTCCTCCCCAAATCATCGATCTTCTGCTTCAGTCGCTCCAGTCGTTCTTCAGCTCGACTCACTGCAGCTCGTTCCTGATCTCTGATCAGCTGCGTCACCTCGGAGCGACGTATCTCAATGGAGCGGATGAGCTCAGTGAAGGTCCTCTCACTGTGCTCCACTGCGGTCTGTGCAAAGCTCTGGTATACGACACATCACAATCACACAGTGACTTCAGTGGGACCAGAAAAGCTCCAAAATGAGGTGCAAACTTATCTTCTTCTCCAAACTCACCTTATGAGACATCACAGCTTCTCTCAGCTCTGTCTGTCTCTGATGGATTTTTGTCTGCATTCCTTGCAGTGTTTCCTCAAAATGCCTCTGCAAGAAAAAGATATATGAATTATGGCTGTCAAGCGATTAAAATGTTTAACCTAATTAATTACATGATGTGGTGAGTAATTAATCGAATTAATTGCAAAATAATCGCAAATCAAATTAGGCTGAGAAATTACCCCCAAAATATTATTTGAAGTCATTATTGTGTAAAGCATCAAATAAACATTATATATCTAATAGAATATTTTATTTTATTTGATTCAACATAGAATTTATTAAACAGACTTTTAGATTATGAGGTTGTTGATGATGGGGGGGGAGATAAATAATAAACTATATATTTATTCATTTTTTTATTAATATGGAAATTTATTATTTTTACATTTTCAAATAGGCACTATGTTTACATTTAAATTGCATATCTGGGGTCTAAACAACTATATTTTCGACTAAAACACTCTTAAAACAACATTCCGTTACAAAATAACAGTAGTATCGAAAAAAATAAGGTGGGCTTGCTCGTCCACCATTACACTCGCTGTGAGACAGCGGAGTGATTCAAACGGTGAAACACTGGAAGAATATCTGTTTTATTATAGTGTATAGTATTTTTTTTTTTTTTTCCTTGTTAGTACTCCCTGTGTGCACTGATTTTTTTATTTTTTTTATTTAAAGACGAGCTGCTACTGTGACAAAGAGCTTCCCTTCGGGGATCAATAAAGTATTTCTGAATATCACATGGCTGGGAAGACCTCTCAGCCAATCAGATTCGAGAACCGGAAAGAACTGTTATAGCTGATTGAGCTGATTGAATGTGCTCCTCCTGACTTTGTTTATAAAACATCATAAATGTATTATATCCGTACTGAATACAATTATTTAAAAAAAAAAGTAAAAAATCATAGTGATACCAAACTTTGAGCGGTAATGTGTATTATATTTCAGAGTGAATGATCTATGCATGTGTTCATTACTGAACCTTGACACACAATAGAGCAAAAATCACAAGATCCAGTAGAGCAATACCTGTGTCTCTGTTCTTGCTGCTGCAGTTGATACAGAGTCATGATTTTTGTGTTCATCCACCAAACACAGCATACAGATACACTGCTGGTCAGTACGGCAGTAAATTTCCAACATTTTACCATGTTGAGCGCAGATCATCTCCTGAAGTCGTCCAGTGGCGTCCATCAGATCGTGTCCATTACCTCTAAAGAGACTCTCATGTTGTTGAAGGTGATTTTGACAGTAAGAGCGTCGGCACTCCAGACACGACTTCACTGCTTTCTGTTTGTTTCCAGTGCAGGAGTCGCACGGCACATCTTCAGATCCAGTGTGATCAACCGCAGGAGGATCAGCAGCAGGAGCAGCAGCTTGGAGACTCCTCTTCTTCAGTTTCTCCACCAGGTCAGCGATCGTCACATTCTTAGCTAAATATAGTCTTGGGGTGAAGGACTTTTTGCATATTGGACATCTGTAGACATCTCCCCTCTGACCCTCCAGATTCCAGGTTTCTGTGATGCATCTCATACAGTAATTGTGTCCACAGGGAGTCGTCACTGGATCGTTCAGTAGATCCAGACACACTGGACATTTGAGGTCATCCTGATTCACTTCAATATTGGCTTTTGCCATTTCACTGTACGAACACAGACAGAGAGACAACACACATCAGTTTATAAGTGCGCTATTTAGTGTTCCTTTGGATCAGTGGTTCTCAACCCACGGCCCGTCACGAACTCAGGTGATATCCTGACCACATTTAAAAAAATAACTTCCAGTTTTACAATTTATTTTTGTTTTTAAATTAAATTAAAATGAATTGAATAAGTTTGAACTATAATGTTTCTTGTCATATAAAATCAGTTATTTTCAGAGATGCGCAGACCTACTGAATAGCCTACTCAGTTAACGAACTACTCAGTTTGCACGCGCTTTGGCACAATTCCAATATTAGACATTGTTTTTGTTAATTTAGGGATCAAAATGGACAAATTTGTTACTAGAGGGAAAAAACGAAATGAGGAACATACCAATTAAGGAACACGAGAAGAGTCGTAGCATCAGCGGAGAAGGTGAGAAGAATGGAAGAATCAGTTTGCTGTCAATGAGCGAGATGGGCAGCCTTTGTTTGCTCGTAGTAAAGTACTTGGCATATGCAAAACCAACAGTGTCAAAAGACATGTAAATTCGACGTGTTTGTTTGATGTAACGGTACTTGTAGTTTAAGTCGATAAATGCGCTCAATGTTGTGTAACGTGACTTTGATATGAAGTCACACTGCCAGCCACTGTGAAACGAAAACGAATTTCTTATAGTATTTGTTGCCAGTAGTATTTGTTGATTTTGCAGTGTGACAGAAATAAAATACCGTCTGTGCAACCAGGGCGGTATTCCAGAAAGCAAGGTTAACTTACCGTCACATATACCCTGAACTCAAGGTTGATTAACTCAAACCTCTCTTACTCCAGGTATGCTGGTTCCAAAAACGCATCAGGGAGTAAGTTCAGCCAACCCAGAGTATGTTCCCGGTTAACACACAAGACATTCTCAACCGAGCGACGAATCGATGATTCACCATGGAAACAGACGCTGAGAAAAAGCGCGCCATTCCACTTCCTCCTTCTTCTTTTGTTTAATGGCGATTTACAAAACCCACATCGATTGTGTAATCATTTTTTCAATCTTTTTATTGAATAAGTAATCTTTATTCACTGAGAATAAGACTTATATTGTTTGTTTGATGCTAAATATTTAATAAGATATTACATATGTATTTTATTATAGAAATTATAGAATAGAAAACGTCCTGTTATAAAAAGGAAAAAAAGCACATCAGATGTGTGTGATTACAATAAAATAATTACATATATTATGTTATATATAAATTGAATAAACATTTAAACATTATAATAGTACTTTATACATATATGTACGTATGTATTGTATAATATAATATATATATATATATATATATATATAACAGTAACTATGTACAAATTTAGAAATGTAGTTACCGTGATAAAACTATATTAATTAAGTAACACACATCTGAATACCTCTTAAGAAAACTAACCCTCAAACTTAACCAGGTTATGTTCAGAGAGTAAGTTGCTATGGTTACTTACATACCCTGAAAGTTACCTCAGTTTTTGGAACCGAAAGTTGAGGTTATCAGCTTACTTACTCTTAAACATACCTGGGTATGTCACATAACTTGCTTTCTGGAACACCCCCCTGAAAACACCGCCTCTTGTTGTTGTGCAACATCTAGGTATAATATTAACTGCCAATACTGTAACATTAAATCTGATTGGTTTTCGCTGGTGACGTCATATGTAAATAATATGCGCCCCGTGAGACTTGTACTTGGACCATAGTGCGGCCCACTGGGAAAAAAGTTGGAGAACCACTGCTTTGGATTGATCATTGAGTGGGATCATAGACTATAGTGGGCATCGCTGTGACCAGTTGTTCTTCATTGAAATGAGCAAGTGACATAGTACATTGATTTGCTTTGGTATTTATCATCCAGGTTGATTCTCCTTGATTCAGCAAATCAGACCCCTCAAGGCAAATGTGAAAACATTATGATAATTTTAGTACTAATTATTAAAGTTCTATCATTAAAAAAACAACAACTGACGGGTGTCCAATAAAAGTTCCAATATCCAGTAAGCATATTGTGAATTCTTTAAAATCCTTAAAACCGCCGTGTTGTGACCAGAGACCGATAAAGATCGTTTCAACGCCCAGTTAATCTTGGAAAGAACCCCGCTTAATAGTGTTACAAAACCCGCGCATGCGCGTGAGGTCTGAGTAGAAATGCCGCTCTTAATTGTCGTAAAATAACATAGTCTATTGTTCCAAAGTTGAACTGAGAAACGAAACATTTATAGAACAATTACATTATATATTTTAATGAATTAAACCTCTTTTGTCTGCTTATAGGCTACTTTGGTGACTTCATCAAAAACGAAACTAAAAATTCGTAGAATGGCGCCATAACTTGAATAAACCCACAATAAAGTCACAAAATCACGTGTGAACTCATATGTGACACTGAACTCACCTTATCTGGAGAAAATCACCACGTCTTTGATTCCTCCAAATGTGTAATTAGTTGTTCGCTTGTTTTACTCTTTTGTTGAATAATCCGTCGATTTCCAAGCGTTGCTGATTGAGTAAGAGGAGGTTATTTTCTGCTTCCTGTGAGTCACTCGATCTGCATGAAATTAAAGTTACACGATTCACATTCACACTAGCAAACGAAAAGCTCGTGCTTTGCTTTTACATTTGCTGATATTATATATTATTACACTATTTCCCCAGAGTGTGTACTATCATTTAATTCTCATATATTTTCATGACAATTTCAGTAGAATTTGTTTCTGAGCTGATCTCACTAAATAATCACACACACATGAATATGAAGAGACTGATATAGGCTATGATCATGTGTAATCTGTATAAATTCAAAACATTATTTATTTATTTATTTATTTTCAGAGGAAATAGTGGAACACATTTAGGAACTCAACTTAGAAGTGCATCAAGACAAGAACCCAAATCACACGTTAAATCAACTAAAGAATGGCTGAAAACTGAAAATGTGTTTCCTGAGTCCTGATCTTAAGCCATTTGAGATGATATGCTCAAAATATATTCTTTAATGTTCCAAAAAAACAAAGAAAGTCTCTTTAAGAAGTTAGTACTAACGATGACTTATAGAGTTTATCCGGTGTCACATGCAAGTAATCCATAATGAAATTATAGTTTATTTTATTTTTTGCAGTCCATATATTTTAAATACACAAAGAAAACAAATTAGTCTCAAACTGAATTGGATTCTAGTGAATATTACTGGATTTTTGTTTTCGCAACTCACATTGAAGAAATTTCTCTCTTGTCTGATGTTCAGGAGCCAGAATGACCTGGGTGGTTTTTACTACGGACAACAAAATGCATCTTTAGTGTATTTCCCATCAAAAGGCATATATTTAACATTAGGTGAATTTGTAGCTTTAGTCCCACCAGGTTGCGAGAGGTCCCAGTTTCAAATCCCGGACGAGCCCCCAATTTCATGTTACGCCCCGTCTGGGAAAGGGTGCAACATGAAAGACTCTAAGAAATGCGTTGATATTGAACAATAAATTTATTATTTAACTTTGGGACTGGTGATTCAGGAGCTGACTGGTAACAAAAAATAACAAACAAAACTTCTTTGTTTTAAAACCTCTTTCCTAAACCCTAACCCCAAAAGAAAAGATAAGGAAAATACAATAAACAAACCTAATTCCCTAACCAAAACAAAGATCAAACAGTTTACAATAGACAAAAAAAATGTGTCAGACTCCCTACTTTCCCAACAATAATCAGCATTTACAATATATACAATCAGGCAAACATAAGTTGAAAAGGGCAATCCAAACTCAGCGTCAAAAACAGGCAAAGGCTCAAATGTAATAGTTTCTCAAAATACAAACAATTTCGGTTCAAACAATACTCACAGTCCTAACACACACAGATTCTGCACTATACAATCAAACACTCCTCAAAACCAAAAGATCTCCCTTCCAGAGCAAGTGATGACATGCTTTTCTTTTGAAGTGATATGCACCAATCAGAACCTGACATCAGTCTGCAGGAACCAATCAGGATGACTTTCCCAGACAGGCACACTCAGACCAGAAACAGAACAAAACAAACATAGGGTCGTAACACATCCCAAAGTGTTTAACTCTGTAACTCTGAAATTGATCTTTTGAAATGGATGGGTGAACAAAACTTCACTAAACATTATTTGTAGGGCCTGCCATCTAACATTCGCTTTGTGCTTTTGATTTCTCGAAATTTTCACAACAAGGCCATGTTCACACTGTCAGCATTTAATCACAGGTGTAAGTCTCGTAATGTCCTGTTCAAACAGCAGCTTTATTCTCTGACTCTAACAGTCTGAAAAAGTGGAGTTAAGTTTCATGTTTTCGACTGTTTTCATGTTTTGTGATGTTTTGTGTTTTTGAGTCATTTTATAATTGTAAAAAAGGTCACTGTAACTTTTTCTCACAATTAGTTTTTTCCCTCACAATTGTGAGTTTGCATTTCACAATTCTGACTTCTTTTTCTCAGAATTGGAGATTTAAACTCACAATTGCAAGTTATAAAGTCAGAATTGGGAGATTTAAACTTGCAATACTAATTTTTTTTCTTGCAATTGTGAATTTAGTATGTGAGTTTATATCTCATAATTCCGACTTTTTTAAATATTGTGAGTTTATATCTCATAATTCTGACTTTTTTAAATATTGTGAGTTTATATCTCATAATTATGATTTTTCTCAATATTGTGAGTTAATATAAATTATGACTTTTCTCAATATTGCGAGTTTATATCTCATAATTCTGACTTTTCTCAATATTGTGAGTTTATATCTCATAATTCTGACTTTATAACTCGCAATTGCAACTTTATATCACGTAATTCTGAGGGAAAAAGTCAGACTTGTGATATAAAAACTTGCAATGACCTTTTTTGTGTTTGTTCCACACTTATTAGTATTCCAAAGTATTCTAAAGTATTTAGATTAAGTTACTAAACTTGAGTAATGTAACGAAATACGTTACAAATTACTTTTTAAAGCATGTATTTTGTAATCTGTTGTGAAATACATTTTAAAAGTAACCTACCCAGCCCTGTTAATAACTAATAATTTTTACAATGGAATGTATCAATACTGAACATAATGACGCCATTTTCTTCCTGAGCTGCTGTACAGCCAAAATTATTCTCCTGTTATCACTGTAAAGCTGCTTTGACACAATCTGTATTGTAAAAAGCTTTAAATAAATACAGCAGACTTGACTTATAAGTCATTGAGCGCCACCTGGAGGAAAACAAGCGAGTAACGTTTGCAGCTCAGTGACTAGGTGTTTACGACAGTTGAGAGCGCGTTTGGGGCAGGGTGAGATGAGACGAGATGAGAGAGAGAACGAGGAATGTAAACAACTAAATCAACAACTAGGTAAAACGGATACTTTAAATAATAAACGCTTTAAATAATACATAACTGAACAAAAAATATCAAATTGTCTAAACAGATGTACAAAGATTCGCGTTCAACTATGTGAATTTGTTTTCACTTTGTTGTGTTTTCATGTCAGCAACTTTCAGTGCCTCAATATCTGAGCTGTTTATTTTCCTTTACATTTTGCAGTGTCCGCTTTTACCAACGGCATAATTGTGTAAATAAAAGGCAATGTTTCATTGTTAAATGCCACGAGCTTCATCAGTCATTCATTCATTCACTGGATTTATAAATGTTTGTTTCTATCGGAATATCAGCAACTTTGAATGTCATCGTTCATCATTATTAAATTAAGTTTATTTTGAGTTATATTACTAAACTAAATTCATTGTTATGAATCAATCAATCAATCAATTTATTTATTAGGTTAGCCCTTACTATATATATATATATATATAGCTATACTATATATATATATATATATATATATATATATATATATAGTGTTTGGTTTAGGGTTAGTTGCTTGTAATTATGCATAATTTAAGTGTGAAATAAAGTTTTAAACGTTTGCTATTTAATTTTAGTGAAAGATAAAATAAAGATGCAATCAGCACAGCATATATTTTATTTTCAAATGAAAAGTTTAATAAAAAATGATGATCTAATGATTACATAAGACAGACTATGGAAATACAAAATAAAGGAATCAATTGACCCTTCGCAAACAGTTTGATTGACAGGCGATCTGACCGATCATAACCCTGAATTCGACATTTTGTCCGTCAAAGCGGTCAGGGGAGTTAGTAGATTAACGTTGGTGAACTTGAATCACGTCTTTCCGCGCTTGAAACAACATTCCTTCTGATGTTCATTCATGTTTATTTGATGCTATAAATGAACTAGTATGAAGAGATGATCGGTTCACGAGGAGCTACAGCGATCTGTCACCACACATTAAACACACACTAGACGCTATTTATTGTTTAACGCTTGTGTTATGTTGCGGGTCAATTTGTTGGAAATACTGGTTAAACTATGTTTTTTTTCTTGATATTTTGTGACTCATTTATCATCATGAACATGCATGCAAAGTTTCAACATGCTGGTGTTTTTTGACATATACAAACAAAATTACTGTTACGTTCGTGATGTTCGCCGGGTCAATTTGACCCGCATGTTTTAACGCTCTAAAGCAACTGTACTGACCCAAAATAATAACATTTCTTGGTTATATTTTGTTATTTTATTTTTTTACTATCTTATGAAACTAAAAAATGAGGTTTTCCACACTTATTTCAATACAGAAAAATGTTTTAACCAGCATCATGTGTGTGAAGTTCATATCCAGAAAACTCATCATGTCAGAAGAAACTTGACTTTATGAAATGAGTTTACAAAACAGCCAACTTAGGAAAAGTACATATTTTCATTATACAGCCACATTTAATTGTTCAGTTATGATGTTCTAAGAAAAAAAAAAAGTTAAAAAAAATTATTTATAGTATTTAAAAATCCACTGTTTATTTTCACATTTTGTCAAAACAAAACAGTTTTAAAAAATGGTTAAAAAACATTTTCATTCAATCATATCTTCAGATATGTATTTTTTGGAATATTTGACAAACGTTGATATTAAAAGTTTACAGTTCGTACCTGAATCTTTGTTGTTTTTCATAGTGTAATTTTTGAGGAATTGTATTGAATCCAATTAGGGTCAATTTGACCTGCTCCATAACGAGTGGACACAGAAATCCAACAGCGCATAAGGGTTAAACTTCTTTAAACAAAACTTTCTTTGCTCCGTGATCTATTTTGGCGTGAGAGCGCATGGCTTGTCGGACAAAGTAACTAAAGGGGGCGTGTTTTTGCGAAGGGTCAATTAAACTGAAATACTAAACTATCAGATTTATAAACATCTATTGTTTTTGTTTGTTTTTTTAACTTCAGCAGATCTGGTTCTTCAAGCCACACTCACAGCAACAGGATGTCTTTCATTAGTGACAACCAGCCACAACAATTCAGCATATGCTGATAATATGCCATCATTCAACAAAGAAGTAACAACTGACACATTATAGCAAAGATGGAGTTTATTAAAGAGGAGATTGAAGACATGAGTGATCCAGAACCATCCAGAATAAAACATGAAGAGACTGAGGAACAAATAGGTTGGTGTCCGTTCTTGATTCTTCATTGTTGACTGCTTTGGTGAAATAATGAGCAATATAATATAGTTAATGAATAAAGAAATGCATCTAAATGATCATAACCTTCTAAAGCAGTTGTCAAACACATTTTGATTGCATTAACAAGAGAATGACAGAAGTAAACTTTGGCACCTGGTGCTTTCTGCTTTTAGAGGGTTATTTTACCCCAAAATGAAAATTTGATTTGATGCAGTTTATATATGTGACTTTGTTTATATACACAACTGTTGATTATATAAAGCGATTAGATCTGTTCACAACATTCCTAGATTTGTTTTATGACACCTTTATGAGGTTTATACATCAAACCTCAGGTTTCATTAAAATATCTTTGTGTTTTCAAAGATGAACAAAAAATCTTATGGGTTCGAAACTACACGAAGGTGAGCGATTGATGACAGTATTTTAACTTTTGTGTGGACTATCCCTTTAAATCAGGGTTTACTTGAATTTTAAACTGATTCTAAATACTTAATATGTCTATTTTAGACTGGACGAAAGCGACGGAGCAAAGACACAAACCGAATGAAGCGGAGGAGAAATGTGACCTAAAAACTCAAGGAACGAAAGCCAAAAAGCTGCACACCTGCTCTCAGTGTGGAAAGAGTTTCAGACAAAAAGGAAACCTAAAGACACACATGAGAGTTCACACTGGAGAGAAACCGTTTACATGCACTCAGTGTGAAAAGAGCTTTACTCAAGCATCAGGTCTCAATAATCATATGTTCCACCACTCTGGAGAAAAACCTTTCAACTGTGATCAGTGTGGTAAAAAGTTTAATTCATCGTCAAATCTAAAAAGTCACCTGAGAGTTCATTCAGATGAGAAGCCGTATGTGTGTTCTCTCTGTGGAAAGAGTTTCTCACGACTGGATGGTTTTAAACAGCACCAGAAAACACATGATGAAGTGAGAGATCACGTGTGTTGTGACTGCGGGAAGAGCTTTACTACACCTACTCAACTGAAACGGCACCAACTAATTCACACTGGAGAAAGACCTTACAAGTGCTCTGTTTGCGACAAGAGGTTCAATGTGTCTGGAAACCTGAAAGTTCACGAGCGACTTCATACCGGAGAGCAGCTGTACAACTGTACTTGGTGTGGGCAGAGTTTCAAATCTTCCAGAGGTCTCTGTAATCATCTGCGCATTCACTCTGGAGATAAACCATTCAACTGTGATCAGTGCGGTAAAGATTTTAGATCATCACATCTGAACAAAGTTCATTCAGATGAGAGGCCTCACTTGTGTACTTTTTGTGGAAAGAGTTTTTCACAGCTGAACAGTTTTACACTCCAGCAGAAAACAGAAAATGGAGTGAGAGATCATGTGTGTTTGGACTGTGGGAAGAGCTTTACTGCTGCTGGCCAACTGAATCGGCACCAAAGAATTCATACTGGAGAAAAACCTTACAAGTGCTCATATTGTGACAAGAGTTTCACTCAGTCTGGAAACCTGAAAGCACATGAGCGAGTTCATACTGGAGAGAAGCCGTTCTTCTGCACTCAGTGTGGTGAGAGTTTCACCCAGTCGACAACTTTAAGGATTCATATTAAAAACCATTGTCATGTGTCACGGTGAGCAAATGTTATCCTCAAGATCGAGTGCGTTCGAGAAAATCATTTGAGATTCAGTACATGAAGTTAATTAAACGTGTAGTTATTCTAGCATTGCTGTGAAATACGGTACGATTTTGCTCATGGAGAGCGGCGAAAGTGTGCGATCACAATTGAAGTGCCAAATTAAACAAATGAAACAAAAACCAGCCGTTTATCAGTGTGGAACAATTCCCTCAATTTGAGGTTTAACTTTATTATGGAGTTTTTGAATCATGTTATTTCATACATTTCTCTTCAATTATAGGGTCTGTATAATAACAAAAATAAAGTGACCATTTCACTGACAACATCTCTTTTTTTGTGTGTGATTTTAAGTAATGTGCTATTCCTTTGTTTCTGTAGTCAGATATTTGATTCTGGTCAGAGGTGGTAATAGATTTTATTTTACAAGTGATGATCTTGTAGTTCGCCTCAGCCAAATGTGTGTTGGCACATTTTACCCCTGATGAAGGCCTGTGTGCTGAAACGCGTTGATATATATATACAGGGTTGGGGAGTAACGAAATACAAGTAACTTAGTTACGTATTTAAAATACAAAATTTGAGTAACTATTTCATTACAGTTACATTTTAAATGGGTGGTAATCAGATTACAGTTACATCTGAAAAGTGTTTTAGATTACCAAAGTGATTACTTTGAGTTTTAATGTCATTTAAACAGCGATTGGTGATTCTCTGACTCTGACTGTCTGAAAAAGCGGAGTTAAGTTTCAACAACATTTTAATACTTTTAAGAGGGATAATAAAAATGTTGTTATTTTTATTTAGCACTGTCCTGAGCAAGGCAAAATGACTGAATTTATAAAAAAAAAATGCCCGACTGTCAACTGAACTGTCCTGTCATGACCTGATGATCCACGACTGTTTTCATGTTTTGTGAGTCATTTTATAATTCACTCGTCACTGCAACTTTTTCTCACAATTTGTTTTTTCCCCTCACAATTGTGAGTTTGCATTTCACAATTCTGACTTCTTTTTCTCAGAATTGCGAGATTTAAACTCACAATTGCAAGTTATAAAGTCAGAATTGGGAGATATAAACTTGCAATACTGACTTTTTTTATTGCAATTGTCAATTTAGTATGTGAGTTTATATCTCATAATTCTGACTTTTTTAAATATTGTGAGTTTATATCTCATAATTCAGACTTTTTTAATATTGTGAGTTTATATCTCATAATTATGATTTTTCTCAATATTGTCAGTTTATATCTCATAATTTTGACTTTTCTCAATATTGCAAGTTTATATCTCATAATTATGATTTTTCTCAATATTGTCAGTTTATATCTCATAATTCTGACTTTTTTAAATATTGTGAGTTTATATATCATAATTCAGACTTTTTTAATATTGTGAGTTTATATCTCATAATTCTGACTTTTCTCAATATTGCGAGTTTATATCTCATAATTATGATTTTTCTCAATATTGTCAGTTTATATCTCATAATTCTGACTTTTCTCAATATTGCGAGTTTATATCTCATAATTCTGACTTTATAACTCACAATTGCGACTTCATATCACGCAATTCTGAGGGAAATAGTCAGAATTGTGATATAAAAACTTGCAATGACCTTTTTTGTGTTTGTTCCACACTTATTAGTATTCCAAAGTATTCTTAAGTGTTTAGATTAAGTTACGAACTTGGGTAATGTAACGAAATACGTTACAAATTACTTTTTAAAGTATGTATTTTGTAATCTGTAGTGAAATACATTTTAAAAGTAACTTACCCAGCCCTATGTATATATATCCCAGTAATGCTGAAAACATTCGTCAAATTGCCTGACGTGAATATATGGGTGTGTTACTAGGAATGTCCAATAGGTGGCAGCAATACGCTAAAGAGTTTGCTTTACAAAAATCAAGGTTGCCAAGTCCGCGGTTTTCAGGTTGGAGCCATTGCGCTCTTTTTTATTGACTTTTTTTATTGTCAATTTCGCTAGTTGTGGCAACCCTGACAAAGCTGAGGGAACAAATGAAACGAGCAGAAGAAAGTAGTGCGAGACACGCGTGCTGAGAATCTGATGTGTGTATGTGGGAGATATTCATAATTTATATAGTTTGGGTGATTCCGCTCCAGAGTTGATGTAAGTACTAACATAATGAAATGCATCATGTGCCCAGTTTTTGTGTTGTTATTGTATATAAAAACCATACAAAATACCCTGTAATCTAACCGGAATCATATAAATTCACTAACTTCTTTTCGAATTTGCCATATTTGGTCTTGTCGGAATCACACATGATCACAGTTCACACCTGCAGTGAAGCTCCTCCCCAATAAATCCTGGGAATATTCACCTCATCCTACAAGAGAAGGACAAACTCCAGGTGTAGCAGCTGAAATCTGTGTGACTGTTAAAGATGGAGTTTATTAAAGAGGAGATTGAAGACATGAGTGATCCAGAACCATCCAGAATAAAACATGAAGAGACTGAGGAACAAATAGGTTGGTGTCCATTCTTAAAATAATGCACAATGTAGGGATGATAATAATATCTAAATGATCATTAACCTTGTATGAGAGCAATTGTCATTAACATTTTGATTGCATTAAAAGGTTAGTCCACACCCGTAAGACCTTCGTTCATCGTCAAGATGAGGTGAATGACTCGTCCATAAAGACGTTGTTAAAACTGTCCACGTAACTACAGTGGTTCAACATTAATTTTATGAAGCGCGGGAATACTTTTTGCGCTCGAAAACAAAACAAAAATAACAACTTTATTCAACAATCTCTTCTTTTTCCCAGAGATGGAAACTTGAAGTCACAAAAAAAAAAAATGATTTGACTTGGACGGTCATTATCCTTATGCAGTTTTGCCACAGTGAAGGCGTCTGTGTTTACGTCCGAATTGGCCGACGCTGATCACGTGATCAGCACGCCGCACGTCGGCGTTCGGACGTAGAACCATGGGAGCGCTGGAAGTAAACAAAGTAGGAGAATGACACACAAGAGAAGAGAATAAAGTCGCTATTTTTGTTAAAAGTATTCTTAAAGGTTGACCCACTGCAGTCACGTCGACTTCTTTAACCCTTTGACGCGTACGATCACACCGGTGTGATTAGAACGTTCAGCGCATCACGTGATCAACTGCCAAATTCAAAAGTGCTTTCGCGCGTTCTCTGGCGCTGAGCCAGTGACAGACACACTCAGCGCTGTCAATATATCACAAATATCCAGTGTTTTCAACCACATAATGTTTATTTTAGGTTTCAGACATTTAAATGCACATAAGTACTTACAAATCAATACATTTGTAAAATACACACTGATGTCTATAGAAGCGGCAATAACAATCATTTCCATAATAATTAGACGACACGTTTTATTCATCTCAGATACACATTGTAAGTCACTTTAAAGTTTACTCTCTACATTCACCGGCTCACTTACTTTCATGTATTTCAGGAGAAGTGGATGAATTCACGTGCTGTAAATCCAACAGACGCGATTCTCTGTAGTGCGACGCAAACTAACATGGCGGCGCGTATATCTCAACTAACGCGATCATTATAAAGGTGTTTAAACAGCGAAACACATCCACTTGCACATATATTGCACAATCGGAATGTCAGATATTTCATGCTATAGTCATCAAATGTGTTAATATTTTGAATAAAAAAGGAAAAATGACATAAAAGCAGATCATCAGTCATACAGCGCTTTTGAGGTTGCCGTGTGTCACGTGACAAGCAATGACGTGTCACCATGGAAACACTAAAGTGACATGTTCTAAATAACGGTCGCCTTGGAAAAACTCACGCTGGGGGCTCAGCCGGAATATTTTAAACTTACGTGCGAAAGGGTTAACAATGTCTTTAGTACCTTTCTGGACCTTGAAAGTGTTGGTTTTTTATTGCTGTCAATGGACGAGTCATATACCTTTCGGATTTCATCAAAAATATCTTCATTTCTGTTCTGAAGACGAGCGAAGGTCTTACGGGTGTAGATCGACATGAGGAATTAATGACAGAATTTTCATTTTTTGGTGAACTAACGCTTTAACAAACAAATGACAGAACTAACCTTTGCCGCAACAAATATCTGATACTTTATACAGACACCTGAACTCTTTTGCTATTGAACCAGGGTTCATGTGAATTTTCACACTTATCCTCGAACTGATTATGATTTAATGTGTTTATTTCAGACCAGATGCAAGTGAAGGAGCAAAGACACAAACTGAATGACGTGGAGGGAAAACGCAACTTGAAAACTCGAAGAAAAAATGCTAAAAAGCCATTCAACTGCGATCAGTGCGGTAAAGATTTTACTTCATCAGCAAATCTAAAAAAACACCTGAAAGTTCATTCGGATAAGAGGCCTTATGTGTGTCCTCTCTGTGGAAAGAGTTTTACACGGCTGGGTCATTGTAAACTGCACCAGAAAACACATACTGGAGTGAGAGATCATGTGTGTTTGGACTGTGGGAAGAGCTTTAATAGAGCTGACAATCTTAAACAGCATCAAAGAATTCATACTGGAGAAAAACCTTACAAGTGCTCATCTTGTGACAAGAGTTTCTCTCTGTCTGGAACCCGGAAAGCACATGAGCGACTTCATACTGGAGAGAAGCCGTACAGCTGTAGTCAGTGTGAGAAGAGCTTCAGAAGTAAAATCGCTCTCAATAATCACCTGCGTGTTCACTCCGGAGAAAAGCCATTTAACTGTGATCAGTGTGGCAAAGGATTTAATGTATCATCAAATTTAAAGGAACACCTTAAAATGCATAGAAATGAGAGGCAATATGTGTGTGCTTTCTGTGGAAAGAGTTTTATATGGCGGAACTCTGTCATACTGCACCAGAAAATACACACTGGTGTGAGAGATCATGTGTGTCGTGACTGTGGGAAGAGCTTTACTGCGTCTAGTCATCTGAAACAGCACCAAAGAGTTCATACTGGAGAAAAACCTTACAAGTGCTCATCTTGTGACAAGAAATTCTCTCAGATTGGACACCTGAAAGCACACAAGCGACTTCATACTGAAGAGAACCGCTGTACTTAATGTGGAGAGAGTTTTCTATTCTCATCAAGCCTTCTTATTCATATAAATAAATATCATAATGCGTTATAACTTTAATTGCAGATGCACATTTAAGTTTAATTTGTTGAATTTGGTGCTTTGAGAACTGTAAAGACATAAAGAGTTGAAGCTTCACCGGTTAAGAACTCCTATATTCTGTTAGGCTGGGTTGTGTCTAGAATACATTAATGTAATTTGATTCATACCAGTTAGTCTATTAATGTATACTAGAGTATATAGAGCTCTGATTGTACATGAAATCATAAGAAATAAGAGGATATACATCTTTTCTTGATTGAGCTATTATGAAGTTAGCTTCAAACAATACTGCAGTAAATAAGTTTGGGATGTATTATTAAAACAATCCCAGACAGAATGATCAGGTCTCCTATCATGTAAAGAGGTTGGTGTCCAGTTTTATCTTTCATTGTTGACTGCAATAAAGTACCAAAGCTTCAGTTTTCACCAGATTTGGTGGCTGTAGTTAAAAATAACAGAAGTTGTAATGTTAAAAAAATAACCCCCCCCCCCACTTATTTACATTAGGCTATTTAAAAGATTCCAGTAAAACAGCTCCTGTAAATTGCTTTAAAGTCTTTGTACAAGTAAACTAAAACTTTAAAAATTATAAACTGTACCTCCCACACTATTTTACACAAGCCTACATTAAAAATATTAAACTTAAAATGTACAAATATTTAACTATATTAATTTAGATAGACTTATTTTCATGGATTCAATGTAAACATCATGACATCTAATGTGCTTTTGTCTTTGAAAAGCTTTACAGCTAAACACTGCAGTATATATAATAATAATAATAATAATAATTCGTTACATTTATATAGCGAACTGTGTCCACATAAATCAAAAACAACCAATGTTGCACACAAACAATAAAAGCCATTTTTATCGAAGCCATTCTTATGACTATAGCGTATTTTTTGCGTTATACCAGTGCAGCGATGTGATTTGTTTAAGAATGTGCGGCCCCTTTAAGAAGACGTGACATCGCGCGCACTGACTGAGGATGCGCAGAAGAGAGTATTTCAAACCGAACTCTGTTGATTAACGCCCGTGGAAAAAAAAGACTTGAGATTGGATGCCGTATATTTCCAGTCTGCGTGTTGAGCAATGATCCAAATTTAAATAGTTTGACGTTAATCGGCTCACTATTAATGTAATGACACGCATTATGGGCCCTGGTTTAGTATTAAAAGAATTTTATGTATAAAACAATACCAAAACACTCTGTGTCTAGGAGGAAACGTAATTGAAGTAGCTTTTAGTATACATTCAGAATCTTCTTGCAGCTCTAGTGTCCCTCCCACAACAATTATTAGTGGGAATATTCACCTCATCCTACAAGAGAAGGACAAACTCCAGGTGTAGCAGCTGAAATCTGTGTGACTGTTAAAGATGGAGTTTATTAAAGAGGAGATTGAAGACATGAGTGATCCAGAACCATCCAGAATAAAACATGAAGAGACTGAGGAACAAATAGGTTGGTGTCCATTCTTGATTCTTCTTTGTTGACTGCTTTGATAGATGTGAATTAATGCAGTATATTGATGATAAATGATACAGGAATATATATGATGATAATCATGTATATCAGTTGTCAAACACATTTTGATTGTATGAACAAGTGAATGACAGAACTAAGCTTTTGCCGTATCAAAGATCTGATACCAATGGAAGCCCGTTCCCGCCACTGTTGAGAAAAAAAAATATTCCGTAAGTCATAATAATGAGAAACTTTCTCATAATAATGACTTAGTATCTCATAATAATGAGAAACTTTTCTCAAAAATAATGAGAAACTTTCTCATAATAATGACTTAGTATCTCATAATAATGACTTAACATCTGATAAAAATGACTAAGTATCTAAAAAAACCCTTTTTTATTAAGTTAAAGATGCTAAGTCATTATTATGAGATGCTAAGTCATTATTATGAGATACTAATGAGATGTTAAGTCATTATTATGAGATACTAATGAGATGTTAAGTCATTATTATGAGATGTTAAGTCAATATTATGAGAAAGTTTCTAAAAAAAATATATATTTTTTTTGATTAAGTTAAAGATGCTAAGTCATTATTATGAGATACTATGTCATTATTATGAGATGTTAAGTCATTATTATGAGATACTAAGTCATTATAATGAGATGTTAAGTCATTATTATGAGATACTAAGTCATTATAATGATGTTAAGTCATTATTATGAGATGCTAAGTCATTATTATGAGATGTTAAGTCATTATTATGTGATACTAAGTCATAATGAGATGTTAAGTCATTATAATGAGATGTTAAGTCATTATTAGGAGATACTAAGTCATTATTATGAGATGTTAAGTCATTATAATGAGATACTAAGTCATTATTATGAGATGTTAAGTCATTATTATGAGATACTAAGTCATTATTATGAGATACTAAGTCATTATTATGAGAAAGTTTCTAAAATAATTTTTTTTTGATTAAGTTAAAGATGCTAAGTCGTTATTATGAGATGTTAAGTCATTATTATGAGATGTTAAGTCATTATTATGATATACTAAGTCATTATTATGAGATACTAAGTCTCATTATTATGAGAAAGTTTCTCATTATTATGACTTAAGGAATTTTTTTTTTCTCAATGGGCTTCCATAGATACTTGATCTGATCTCGTTTACTTGAATTTTCATATTTTTTCTACTTGAATCGATTCTAACTATCTAATATTTTCATTCTAGACCAGGTGGAAGTTATGGAACAAAGACACAGACTGAATGAAATAGAGAAACATGATTTGAAACCTGAAGGAACCAAAGCCAAAAAGCCGCACACCTGCTCACAGTGTGGAAAGAGTTTCCAAAATGAAGGAACCCTTAACAGACACATGAGAGTTCACACTGGAGAGAAACCGTTTACATGCACTCAGTGTGGAAAGAGTTTTCCCGGTGAATCGGGTCTCATTTATCATCTGCACATCCACACTGGAGAAAAGCCATTTAACTGCGATCAGTGTGGTAAAAATTTTATTTCATCATCAAATCTAAAAACACACCTGAAAGTTCATTCAGATGAGAAGCCGTATGTGTGTTCTCTCTGTGGGAAGAGTTTTTCACGACAGGACAGCTTTAAACTGCACCAGAAAACACATGATGAAGTGAGAGATCACGTGTGTTGTGAATGTGGGAAGAGCTTTAATGTATCTAGTCAACTGAAACAGCACCAAAGAGTTCATACCGGAGAGAAGCCGTTCCACTGTACTCAGTGTGGAGAGAGTTTCAGATGCACCAAAGCTCTCAAGTATCATCTGCTCTGTCACTCTGGAGATAAGCCATTTAACTGTAATCAGTGTGGTAAAAGTTTCATTTCATCGTCATATCTCAAAAAACACCTAGCAGTCCATGAAGGTGTTAAGCCTCACTTGTGTTCTCTCTGTGGAAAGAGTTTTTCAAGGCTGGACAGTTTTAAAATACACCAGAAAACACATGATGAAGTGAGAGATCATGTGTGTTGTGACTGTGGGAAGAGCTTTACCAAATCTAGTCAACTAAAACAGCACCAAACACTTCACACCGGAGAAAAACCTTTCCAGTGCTCATCTTGCAGCAAGAGTTTTGCTCGGTCGGGATCTCTAAAAGTGCACGAGCGAGTTCACACCGGAGAGAAGCCGTACCACTGTACTCGATGTGAGAAGAGATTCAAACATTTATCAAGCCGTTACAATCATATGAAAAAATGTTGCAAGTGAGCAACGTTCGTTTTCACGTCAAACTGTGAGATAAAATATGGAGTTTATACTAAAAGCAGCTTAATTTTAGAGAAAGACTTAAAGTTGAAGATTCACTCGGGTAAATAAAATCAGTTTTTTTCCTGAATTAAGTCGGGTGTACACTGTACGATTTATAATAGTCATTTACAATTGTTGCTTATCACACTGTATGATCCTCAGCTCAGCTGTCATTTATGTCAGTAATGTGATTAAAACTATATAACTATTGTGATAAATATGTTTGGGATGTACAGTATTATTGTCAACCAAATGATCAAGGTTGTATCCTTCCAGTGCATCCAGTATTTATCCACTGACTGCTTACGAACAATAAAGTACCAAAGCTGAAATATGATCCACATTTGGTGGATGAATTGAAAAATAACAGAAGCTGTAAAATATTAAACAACAAACAAACAAACTGTTGATCCGTTTACATTATTTATTAGTCAAATGGGCAAACCTGTGATGATTTTTTAAAATATATTTATATGAAGTAGAGACAAAACAAGCAAGTTTCAACAAGCAAAAGTGCTGTTTTCCCAAATATCAGGCCTACTAGCCATTGGGAGCACCGGTGAATTCCTGGGGGACTAATTTGACCCACTTCCTTGTTTTTTTTCTACATTTTGTTTATTATTTTATTGCCTGCCCAATGTAACCAAAGTGATAATTTCCAAATCTGGCATTAAATAAACACACTGTATAACCTGCATCAAAGATTCTCCAACAAAGATTATTGGCGCCCAGTTACGTTATTTAATTTTGATTATAACTTTCTCTTTACACAAATAGTTTGAAGCATGCTTAGAAGTGATTCCCTGTTTCTGGCTTTATGAAAGGTAGATATGTAGCAAGTAATATTCAGCTTGATATTTTAAGTTATAAGGAATTAATCAATGTAATAGCGATTATTTTTAGACTTTTATAAATCCTTCGGCACGGCCGAGCATGAGTTTATGTTTGAATCTGTCAATAGCTGGTTATGAGAACTGAATCGATTTACAAACTAGAAAACTGACTAAGAAACTGTAGACAGGAAAAAAATGAAAACTTATCAAAATCAAACTCTAAACATGACATTAATCTAATTTTATTTTTGATTTCGCTGTCATTTCTCCCCAGGGCTGGGTATGTTACTCTTAAAATGTATTTCACTACAGATTACAAAATACATGCTTTAAAAAGTCATTTGTAACGTATTTCGTTACATTACTCAAGTTTAGTAACTTAATCTAAATACTTTAGAATACTTTGGAATACTAATAAGTGTGGAACAAACACAAAAAAGGCAATTGCAAGTTTTTATCTCACAATTCTGACTTTTTCCATCAGAATTGTGTGATATAAAGTTGCAATTGCGAGTTATAAAGTCAGAATTATGAGATATAAACTCACAATATTGAGAAAAGTCAGAATTATGAGATATAAACTCACATGCTAAATTCAAAATTGCAAGAAAAAAAGTCAGTATTGCAAGTTTATATCTCCCTACTCTGACTTTATAACTTGCAATTGTGAGTTTAAATCTCGCAATTCTGAGAAAAAGAAGTCAGAATAGTGAAATGCAAACTCACAATTGTGAGGGAAAAAACAAATTGTGAGGAAAAGTTGCAGTGACGAGTGAATTATAAAATGACTCACAAACAACTATCACAAAACATGAAAACAGTGGAAAACGTGAAACTTAACTCCACTTTTTCAGACTGTCAGAGTCAGAGAATCACCAATTGCTGTTTAAATGACATTAAAACTCAAAGTAATCACTTTGGTAATCTAAAATACTTTTCAGATGTAACTGTAATCTGATTACCACCCATTTAAAATGTAACTGTAATGAAATACAGTTACTCAAATTTTGTATTTTAAATACGTAACTAAGTTACTTGTATTTCGTTACTCCCCAACCCTGTTTCTCCCTAAACCCAAACCTACACTGTAAAAAATGTAACGTAAAAATACCAGTAACTTCCTTGCAACAAATAACCAGCAAGCTTCTCTATTTTATAGCACAGTAAAAAAAAAATAGTATTTTTAAGCATACTGCAAAATTATTTTCACTGTTACATATTCAATGACACACGCTTCACATCAACAGCTTTGTTCAGATTTCATTTTTTACATTTCATAACTGAAATTCAATCAAATATACAGAATTACCAGCATATTTCAGCAATAAACAAAATACAATTATTGCCATACCGGTAAAATCACATTGTGTAAGTGAAAAAATAAATGCAGAAAATATAAAAATAAAACTTTAAAGAGTTAAAGTATTTAACCGGTAGAAGTACACAACAATAATGGTATGGAAGCCCGTTCCCACCACTGTTGAGAAAAAAAAAATATTCCGTAAGTCATAATGAGAAACTTTCTCATAATAATGACTTAGTATCTCATAATAATGACTTAGTATCTCATAATAATGACTTAGCATCTTTAACTTAATCAAAAAAATTGTTTTTTTTAAGAAACTTTCTCATAATAATGACTTAACATCTCATAATAATGACTTAATATCTCATAATAATGACTTAATATCTTTAACTTAATAAAAAAACCTTTTTTATTTTTTTATTAAGTTAAAGATGCAAAGTCATAATTATGAGATATTAAGTCATTATTATGAGATGTTAAGTCATTATTATGAGAAAGTTCCTAAAAAAAAAATAAATTTTTTTTTTTTTTGTTAAGTTAAAGATGCAAAGTCATTATTATGAGATACTAAGTCCTTAGTTTCATAAAGTTTCTCATTATTATGACTTATGGAATTTTTTTTTTCTCAACAGTGGTGGGAACGGGCTTCCATAATAATGGAGAATACATATCATCTTAAAACGTTTAAAACCACATGCTGTATAGAAAAATGTTTTCTTTATCACTCTTTCCGCCTGTCTCACGATGGTCCGACCGGTCTGCCGGAAACGCTAGCACGGCTTTACTGGGATATGAGCACCTGCTCTGATGTTCTTACAATATTATTAACTCATTAAACAAATAGTTGTGCGAAAATGTGTATTATAAGATTTGCACTGAGGCATCAGTCTAATAAACCTGCTGCTTTAACAAAAGGCATAGAGAAAAGTACTCACTGAATAACTAACAAGCATTAATCTATCAATTCATACAGTGAAAACTATGCAGTGTTATTTTACATTTGATTACTTTATTAGATGTCTTGCCTTAAAGAATTAGTAGATCAGTTGTGTTAGCAGACCTTCGTGTAATTTATTTCATTTGTACCTTCGTTTTATTGTATAATTATTGCATTTATTTGACAATTAGCATTTCTTTGTTCTGGTTGTATATTATCTTATGTACATGAAATGGTCCATTTACAATTAAATGTTTTACATTCATTTGTTTCTTTTGCTATGGATACATATTCCAGAATATGTTAAATATATTATTGTTCTTAATTTGTTTCCTTTCTTATATATACTTATATATAAAATAATATAACAAAAAGAACAGATGAACACAGTTAACGTACAGGATCAATAAGAAGTATCGGTAAGAATAGTAATACCAGTAAAAACTAAACCATACCCATCCCTACCCCTAATATATATATATACATACATGTATATATATATATATATATATATATATATATATATATATATATATATATATATATATATATATACACATATATACATATTTATATATATATATATACATATATACATATTTATATATATATATATATATATATATATACATATACATATATATATATATATATACACATATACATACACACACATATATATATACATATATATATATATATATATATATATATATATATATATATATATATATATATATATATATAGTACACATTTAAAGTCATAAGCAGATGGCATTAATGTATCCTACTCATATAATACCTAGCACACAAGCCAGCCTGACAGAATTTGCAATAAAAAAACAACTTTATTTACACTAATTTAGATGAATTCTGTGTTCATTTGAGTGTCAATTTCTAAGATGGGCGTAAAGAAACCTCTTCTTTATTAGGTGAAACTCTTAAGCAGTGGTACGGTCTCTCAACCGTCTATGGTGGTTTTGCAATGAAGTCGCTCGTGTTTTTTCAAGGTTCCAGACCGAGTGAAACTCTTGTCACAATGTGAACACTTAAAAGGTCTTTCTCCAGAGTGAACACGCAGATGGCAATTGAGACTTGATTTATGTGCGAAACTCTTTCCACACTGAGGACAGGTGTACGGTTTCGCTCCAGTACAAACACGAAGGTGAATCTTAAGTTTGTGTTCGAGGGTGAAGTTCCAGCCACACTGGGAGCAAGTGTAAAGCTTTTGTCTAGTGTGAATACTTATGTGCTTGATAAGATGTGTTTTTTGTATGAAACTCTTTCCACACTGAATGCAAGCGAATGGCTTTTCTCCGGTGTGAATTCTTGTGTGTTTCTTCAGACTGTCCTTGTGTGCAAAACCAATTCCACATTGATGACATACGAAAGGTTTCTCTCCAGTATGAACTCGCTCGTGCACTTTCAGATTTCCAGACACAGTGTAACTCTTGTCACAATATGAGCACTTGTAAGGTCTTTCTCCAGTATGAATTCTTTGGTGCTGTTTTAGATGGTCATCTCTGGTAAAGCTCTCTCCACACTCAAAACACACATGATCTCTGACTTCATTATGTGTTTTTTGGTGAAGTTTAAAATGATCCAGCCTTGAGAAACTCTTTCCACAGAGAGAACACGAGTGAGGCTTCTCATCTGAATGAACTTTCAGGTGTTGTTTTAGATGCGATGATGAAATAAACTTTTTACCACACTGATCACATTTAAATGCTTTTTCTCCAGAGTGATGGAGCAGATGAACACTGAGACCTGATGCTTGTGAAAAACTCTTTCCACACTGAGTGCATGTATACATTTTCTCTCCAGTGTGAACTCTTATGTGTTTGTTAAGGTTTCTTTTTTGTGTGAAACTCTTTCCACACTGAGAGCAGGTGTGCAGCTGTTTGGATTTTGTTGCTTGAGTTGTGAAGGTACAACTTTCCTCCTCCACTTCATTCAGGTCTTGTCTTTTCTGCTTCACTTCCATCCAGTCTAAAGTAACAATATTGTGTGGTTAAAATCAGTTCAAGTGAACTCTGATTTAACAGCAGAAAGTAACAGAGATCAGGTATCAGATGTTTTTGATGTGACAACGGCTTGTTCTGTCATTGTTAATAAAATTAAAATGTGTTAACTTCTGTACAAGACCATTTTAAAGCATTTTCTATCATCCATAAACTGCTTATTATTTCACAGCCACCCAATCTGTTGAAATGAAGCTTTGTTAATGTTTCTCAACAGTCAACAATGAAGAATCAAGAATGGACACCAACCTATTTGTTCCTCAGTCTCTTCATGTTTTATTCTGGATGGTTCTGGATCACTCATGTCTTCAATCTCCTCTTTAATAAACTCCATCTTTACTACAGTATGGCACACAGAATTCAGCTGTTTCTGCTTGGATTTCTTCTATTCTTCTCAGGACGAGCATCTTCTTCTTTTACATTTTATGATAGTTCTTGAACTGCTTTAAGTGCGTTGGCGCCACCTACTGGAGTGTAGTATTGAGTTTGGAAAAGGGAATATTGTAATTCTGGTTTGCTGATTTTTTATTTAATTTAGAAGTGTGTTATACTGTATATGCGACTTTAAACTTATTCAAGGCATTATGTAGGAGAATCTAAGGCATATTTAGACTTAAAATAATAATGAAACATATGTTAACAATTAAAAAACAATACAGAGTTGTTCAATATAGCAGACTGAGAAAATGTTTTTATATTGAAGCGAATGTTTGGAGAAAACCTTACAGATCAAATTAAAAATGGAAATATGCAGATTCAGTTTAGACCTTTCATCATTTAATTTGGATTAAAATGGTCACAAATCAAACAGTTGTTGAATAGTCAATTGACACAACTTTGCACAGCGGGCAAGATGTTTTATTACTCATTTTTTCATTCAGTTGCGAAGCTCTTTCCACACAGACGACAGGTGAAAAACATTTCTCCAGTGTGAATTCTTGGATGTTTATTGACATTGATCACATTTGAAAGGCTTTTCTCTAGTGTGAATTTTCATACAATATTTAAACTATTTCCTCAATGATTTCAGTGTGAGGTTTTTCTTTGTGAAACAGACATCAGAGTGAGTAATGTACGTGAGCTATTATGTAGAATTCCAACCGTTTACATTACATGGAAATGTAAGTAAATGAACCAATTAAGTAACTAAACACAATTATCTATTTTATTTGTCAATTAGTACTATTGAAAAATTGAGGTTGAACATCAAAAACATCTCAACATGTAAATGCAGTATTTTTTCTTTGTACACTGGACACAGAAGGTTTGTCTACAGTATGAACTCGCTCGTGTCCTTTAAATCGTCCAGGCCGAGTGAAACTCTTGTCACAATGTGAACACTTACACTCACCTAAAGGATTATTAGGAACACCTGTTCAATTTCTCATTAATGCAATTATCTAATAAACCAATCACATGGCAGTTGCTTCAATGCATTTAGGGGTGTGGTCCTGGTCAAGACAATCTCCTGAACTCCAAACTGAATGTCAGAATGGGAAAGAAAGGTGATTTAAGCAATTTTGAGCGTGGCATGGTTGTTGGTGCCAGACGGGCCGGTCTGAGTATTTCACAATCTGCTCAATTACTGGGATTTTCACGCACAACCATTTCTAGGGTTTACAAAGAATGGGGTGAAAAGGGAAAAACATCTAGTATGCGGCAGTCCTGTGGGCGAAAATGCCTTGTTGATGCTAGAGGTCAGAGGAGAATGGGCCGACTGATTCAAGCTGATAGAAGAGCAACTTTGACTGAAATAACCACTCGTTACAACCGAGGTCTGCAGCAAAGCATTTGTGAAGCCACAACACTCACAACCTTGAGGCAGATGGGCTACAATAGCAGAAGACTCCACCGGGTACCACTCATCTCCACTACAAATAGGAAAAAGAGGCTACAATTTGCACAAGCTCACCAAAATTGGACAGTTGAAGACTGGAAAAATGTTGCCTGGTCTGATGAGTCTCGATTTCTGTTGAGACATTCAGATGGTAGAGTCAGAATTTGGTGTAAACAGAATGAGAACATGGATCCATCATGCCTTGTTACCACTGTGCAGGCTGGTAGTGGTAGTGTAATGGTGTGGGGGTTGTTTTCTTGGCACACTTTAGGCCCCTTAGTGCCAATTGGACATTGTTTAAATGCCACGGCCTACCTGAGCATTGTTTCTGACCATGTCCATCCCTTTATGACCACCATGTATCCATCCTCTGATGGCTACTTCCAGCAGGATAATGCACCATGTCACAAAGCTCGAATCATTTCAAATTGGTTTCTTGAACATGACAATGAGTTCACTGTACTAAAATGGCCCCACAGTCACCATATCTCAACCCAATAGAGCATCTGTGGGATGTGGTGGAACGGGAGATTCGTGCCCTGGATGTGTATCCCACAAATCTCCATCAACTGCAAGATGCTATCCTATCAATATGGGCCAACATTTCTAAAGAATGCTTTCAGGACCTTGTTGAATCAATGCCACGTAGAATTAAGGCAGTTCTGAAGGCGAAAGGGGGTCAAACACAATATTAGTATGGTGTTCCTAATAATCCTTTAGGTGAGTGTATAAGGTCTTTCTCCAGAGTGAACACGCAGATGACAACCAAGACTTGATTTATGTGCGAAACTCTTTCCACACTGAGGACAGGTGTATGATTTCTCTCCAGTACAAACAAATCTTAAGTTCATGTCGAAGTGTGAAGCTACATCCGCACAAGTGTAAAGCTTTTGTTTAGTGTGAATGCATGTGCTTGATAAGATGTGTTTTTTGAATGAAACTCTTTCCACACTGAGTGCATGAATACGGTTTCTCTCCAGTGTGAACTCTTATGTGCTTGTTAAGATTTATTTTTTGTATGAAACTTTTTCCACAGTGATTGCAAGAGAATGGCTTTTCTCCAGTGTGAATTCTTGTGTGTTTCTCAAGACTGTCTTTACGTGCAAAACCAATTCCACACTGATGACATACGAAAGGTTTCTCTCCAGTATGAATTCGCTCGTGTGATTTCAGATTAGTAGACACAGTGAAACTCATGTCACAAGATGAGCACTTGTAAGGTTTTTCTCCAGTATGAATTCTTTGGTGCTGTTTCAGTTGGGCAATTGTAGTAAAGCTCTTCCCACAGTCCAAACACACATGATCTCTCACTTCATCATGTCTTTTCTGGTGCAGTTTTAAATTGTTCAGCCATGAGAAACTCTTTCCACAGAGAGAACACACATAAGGTCTCTCATCTGAATGAACTTTCAGGTGATTTTTTAGATCTGATGACGAAACAAAATCTTTACCACACTGATCACATTTGAATGGTTTTTCTCCAGAGTGACGGGGCAGATGTTTACTGAGAGATGACATATGATAAAAACTCTTTCCACACTGAGTGCATGAATGCGGTTTCTCTCCAGTGTGAATTCTCATGTGTTTGTTAAGATATATTTTTTGTATGAAAGTCTTTCCACATTGATTGCAAGCGAATGGCTTTTCTCCAGTGTGAATTCTTGTGTGTTTCTCAAGATTGTCCTTACGTCTAAAACCAATTCCACATTGATGACATATGAAAGGTTTCTCTCTAGTATGAAGTTGCTCGTGTGATTTCAGATTAGTAGACACAGTGAAACTCTTGTCACAATGTGAGCACTTGTAAGGTCTTTCTCCAGTATGAATTCTTTGATGTCGTTTCAGATCACCAGCTCTAGTAAAGCTCTTCCCACAGTCACAACACACGTGATCTCTCACTTCATCATGTGTTTTCTGGTGCTGTTTAAAATTGTTCACCCAGCAGAAACTCTTTCCACAGAGAGAACACACATAAGGCTTCTCGTCTGAATGAACTTTCAGGTGTCGTTTTAGATCTGATGACGAAATAAAATCTTTACCACATTGATCACAGTTGAATGGTTTTTCTCCAGAGTGAATGCGCAGATGTTTACTGAGAGCTGTTGTACGATTAAAACTCTTTCCACACTGAGTGCATGAATACGGTTTCTCTGCAGTGTGAATTCTTATGTGTTTGTTAAGGTTTCTTTTTTTTGTGAAACTCTTTCCACACTGTGAGCAGGTGTGCAGCTTTTTAGCTTTTGTTCCTTGAGTTTTGAAGCCATGAATTTCCTCCACTTCATTCAGGTCTTGTCTTTCCTGCTTCACTTCCATCCAGTCTAAGATAAAAATATTATGTGGTTAAAATCAGTTTAACTCTAATTTAACATAAACAGAGATCAGGTATCTATGGAAGCCCGTTCCCGCCACTGTTGAGAAAAAAAATATTCCGTAAGTCATAATAATGAGAAACTTTCTCATAATAATGACTTAGTATCTCATAATAATGACTTAGTATCTCATAATAATGACTTAACATCTCATAATAATGACTTAATATATCATAATAATGACTTAGCATCTTTAACTTAAAGGTTTTTTATTAAGTTAAAGATACTAAGTCATTATTATGAGAAACTTTCTCATTATTATGACTTACGGAATTTTTTTTTTCTCAACAGTGGCGGGAACGGGCTTCCAGTGGTATCAGATCTTTGATGAGCCAAAGTTTACTTCTGTCATTTACTTGTTAACACAATTAATGTGTTCGACAACTTCCATACAAGATTATGATCATTTAAAAGCATTTTCTGTCTCATTTATCATCTATAAACTGCTTATTATGTCACAGCCACCCAATCTGTTGAACTGAAGCTTTGTTAATGTTTCTCAACAGTCAACAATGAAGAATCAAGAACGGACACCAACCTATTTGTTCCTCAGTTTCTTCATGTTTTATTCTGGATGGTTCTGGATCACTCATGTCTTCAATCTCCTCTTTAATAAATTCCATCTTTACTACAGTATGGCACACAGAATTCAGCTGTTTCTGCTTGGATTTCTTCTATTCTTCTCAGGACGAGCATCTTCTTCTTTTACATTTTATGATAGTTCGTGAACTGCTTTAAGTGCGTTGGCGCCACCTACTGGAGTGTAGTATTGAGTTTGGAAAAGGAGTATTGTAATTCTGGCTTGCTGATTTTTTATTCAATTTAGAAGTGTGTTATACTGTATATGCGACTTTAAACTTATTCAAGGCATTATGTAGGAGAATCTAAGAATCATATTTAGACTTGAAATAATACTGAAACATATGTTAACAATTAAAAACAATACAGACTTGTTCAATATAGCAGACTGAGAAAATGTTTTTATATTGAAGCGAATGTTTGGAGAAAACCTTACAAATCAAATTAAACAAGGAAATATGCAGATTCAGTTTACACCTTTCCTCATTTAATTTGGATTAAAATGGTCACAAATCAAACAGTTGTTGAATAGTCAATTGACACAACTTTGCACAGCGGGCAAGATGTTTTATTTCTCATTTTTCAAGTACAAAACTCTTTTATTTCTCATAATTTCATGTCTTTTAAGTCTGCATTCAGTTGCGAAGCTCTTTCCACACAGATGACAGGTGAAAAACATTTCTCCAGTGGGAATTCTTGGATGTTTATTGACATTGATCACATTTGAAAGGCTTTTCTCTAGTGTGAATTTTCATACAATATTTAAACTATTTCCTCAATGATTTCAGTGTGAGGTTTTTCTTTGTGAAACAGACATCAGAGTGAGTAATGTACGTGAGCTATTATGTAGAATTCAAACCGTTTACATTACAGGGAAATGTAAGTAAATGAACTGATTAAGTAACTAAAAACAATTATCTATTTTATTTGTCAATTAGTAATTTGAAAAATTGAGGTTGAACATCAGCAACTATCTCAACATGTAAATGTAGTATTTATTCTTTGTACACTGGACACAGAAGGTTTGTCTACAGTATGAAACTCTTTCCACACTGAATGCAAGCGAATGGCTTTTCTCAAGTGTGAATTCTTGTGTGTTTCTCAAGATTGTCCTTACGTGCAAAACCAATTCCACACTGATGACATACGAAAGGTTTCTCTCCAGTATGAAGACGCTCGTGTGATTTCAGATTAGTAGACACAGTGAAACTCTTGTCACAATACGAGCACTTGTAAGGTTTTTCTCCAGTATGAATTCTTTGGTGCCGATTCAGTTGGGCAATTGTAGTAAAGCTCTTCCCACACTCACTACACACATGATCTCTCACTTCATCATGTGTTTTCTGGTGCAGTTTAAAATTGTTCACCCATGAAAAACTCTTTCCACAGAGAGAACACACATAAGGCTTCTCATCTGAATGAACTTTCAGGTGTTGTTTTAGACTTGTTGACGAAATAAAATCTTTACCGCACTGATCACATTTGAATGGTTTTTCTCCAGAGTGACGGGGCAGATGTTTACTGAGAGATGACATATGATAAAAACTCTTTCCACACTGAGTGCATGAATACGGTTTCTCTCCAGTGTGAATTCTCATGTGTTCCTTAAGATTTATTTTTTGTATGAAACTCTTTCCACACTGAATGCAAGCGAATGGCTTTTCTCCAGTGTGAATTCTTGTGTGTTTCTCAAGATTTTCCTTACGTGTAAAACCAATTCCACACTGATGACATACGAAAGGTTTCTCTCCGGTATGAATTCGCTCATGTGATTTCAGGTGTGCAGACTGAGTGAAAGTCTTGTCACAAGATGAGCACTTGTGAGGTTTTTCTCCAGTATGAATTCTTTGGTGTTGTTTCAGATCACCAGCTGTAATAAATCTCTTCCCACAGTCCAAACACACGTGATCTCTCACTTCATTATGTGTTTTCTGGTGCCCTTTAAAACTGTTCAGCAATGAGAAACTCTTTCCACAGAGAGAACACACATAAGGCTTCTCATCTGAATGAACTTTCAGGTGTTGTTTTAGATCTGATGACGAAACAAAATCTTTACCACATTGATCACAGTTGAATGGTTTTTCTCCAGAGTGAATGCGCAGATGTTTACTGAGAGCTGATGTACGATTAAAACTCTTTCCACACTGAGTGCATGTATACATTTTCTCTCCAGTGTGAACTCTTATGTGTTTGTTAAGATTTATTTTTTGTGTGAAACTCTTTCCACACTGTGAGCAGGTGTGCAGCTGTTTGGCTTTTGTTCCTTGAGTTGTGAAGGTACAACTTTCCTCCTCCACTTCATTCAGGTCTTGTCTTTCCTGCTTCACTTCCATCCAGTCTAAGATAAAAATATTATGTGGTTAAAATCAGTTTAACTCTAATTTAACAGCAACAGAGATCAGGTATCAGATCTTTGATGTGCCAAAGTTTACTTCTGTCATTTACTTGTTAACACAATTAATGTGTTCGACAACTTCCATACAAGATTATGATCATTTAAAAGCATTTTCTGTCATTTATCATCTATAAACTGCTTCTTATGTCACAGCCACCCAATCTGTTGAACTGAAGCTTTGTTAATGTTTCTCAGCAGTCAACAATGAAGAATCAAGAATGGACACCAACCTATTTGTTCCTCAGTCTCTTCATGTTTTATTCTGGATGGTTCTGGATCACTCATGTCTTCAATCTCCTCTTTAATAAACTCCATCTTTACTACAGTATGGCACACAGAATTCAGCTGTTTCTGCTTGGATTTCTTCTATTCTTCTCAGGACGAGCATCTTCTTCTTTTACATTTGATGATAGTTCTTGAACTGCTTTAAGTGCGTTGGCGCCACCTACTGGAGTGTAGTATTGAGTTTGGAAAAGGAATATTATAATTCTCCTTTGCTGATTTTTTATTTAATTTAGAAGTGTGTTATACTGTATATGCGACTTTAAACTTATTCAAGGCATTATGTAGGAGAATCTAAGGCATATTTAGACTTAAAATAATTCTGAAACATATGTTAACAATTAAAAACAATACAGACTTGTTCAATATAGCAGACTGAGAAAATGTTTTTATATTGAAGCGAATGTTTGGCGAAAACCTTACAAATCAAATTAAACAAGGAAATATGCAGATTCAGTTTAGACCTTTCGTCATTTAATTTGGATTAAAATGGTCACAAATCAAACAGTTGTTGAATAGTCAATTGACACAACTTTGCACAGCGGGCAAGATGTTTTATTTCTCATTTTTCAAGTCCAAAACTCTTTTATTTCTCATAATTTAATGTCTTTTAAGTCTGCATTCAGTTGCGAAGCTCTTTCCACACAGACAACAGGTGAAAAACATTTCTCCAGTGGGAATTCTTGGATGTTTATTGACATTGATCACATTTGAAAGGCTTTTCTCTAGTGTGAATTTTCATACAACATTTAAACTATTTCCTCAATGATTTCAGTGTGAGGTTTTTCTTTGTGAAACAGACATCAGAGTGAGTAATGTACGTGAGCTATTATGTAGAATTCAAACCGTTTACATTACATGGAAATGTAAGTAAATGAACCGATTAAGTAACTAAACAATTATCTATTTTATTTGTCAATTAGTAATTTGAAAAATTGAGGTTGAACATCAAAAACATCTCAACATGTAAATGCAGTATTTTTTCTTTGTACACTGGACACAGAAGGTTTGTCTACAGTAAGAACTCGCTCGTGTCCTTTAAATCGTCCAGGCCGAGAGAAACTCTTGTCACAATGTGAACACTTAAAAGGTCTTTCTCCAGAGTGAACACGTAGATGACAATTGAGACTTGATTTATGTGCGAAACTCTTTCCACACTGAGGACAGGTGTATGATTTCTCTCCAGTACAAAAAAATCTTAAGTTCGTGTCTAAGTGTGAAGCTACATCCGCACAAGTGTAAAGCTTTTGTTTAGTGTGAATGCATGTGCTGGATAAGATGTGTTTTGTAAGAAACTCTTTCCACACTGAATGCAAGCGAATGGCTTTTCTCAAGTGTGAATTCTTGTGTGTTTCTCAAGACTGTCCTTACGTGCAAAACCAATTCCACATTGATGACATACGAAAGGTTTCTCTCCAGTATGAAGACGCTCGTGTGATTTCAGGTTTCCAGACTGAGAGAAATTCATGTCACAATATGAGCACTTGTAAGGTTTTTCTCCAGTATGAATTCTTTGGTGATGTTTCAGTTGGCCAATTGTAGTAAAGCTCTTCCCACAGTCACGACACACATGATCTCTCACTTCATCATGTGTTTTCTGGTGCAGTTTTAAATTGTTCAGCCATGAGAAACTCTTTCCACAGAGAGAACACACATAAGGCTTCTCACCTGAATGAACTTTCAGGTGTTGTTTTAGATTTGTTGACGAAACAAAATCTTTACCACACTGATCACAGTTAAATGGTTTTTCTCCAGAGTGACGGGGCAGATGTTTACTGAGAGATGACATATGATAAAAACTCTTTCCACACTGAGTGCATGAATACGGTTTCTCTCCAGTGTGAATTCTCATGTGTATATTAAGATATATTTTTTGTATGAAACTCTTTCCACATTGATTGCAAGCGAATGGCTTTTCTCCAGTGTGAACTCTTGTGTGTTTCTCAAGATTTTCCTTACGTGTAAAACCAATTCCACATTGATGACATATGAAAGGTTTCTCTCTAGTATGAAGACGCTCATGTGATTTCAGGTGTGTAGACACAGTGAAACTCTTGTCACAAGATGAGCACTTGTAAGGTCTTTCTCCAGTATGAATTCTTTGGTGTTGTTTCAGATCACCAGCTCTAGTAAAGCTCTTCCCACAGTCACGACACACGTGATCTCTCACTTCATCATGTGTTTTCTGGTGTAGTTTAAAATTGTTCACCCATGAAAAACTCTTTCCACAGAGAGAACACACATAAGGCTTCACATCTAAATGAACCTTCAGGTGTTGTTTTAGACTTGATGACGAAATAAAATCTTTACCACACTGATCACAGTTGAATGGTTTTTCTCCAGAGTGAATGCGCAGATGATTCCTGAGAGCTGATGTACGACTAAAACTCTTTCCACACTGAGTGCATGTAAACGGTTTCTCTCCAGTGTGAACTCTTATGTGTTTGTTTAGGTTTCCTTTATGTGTGAAACTCTTTCCACATTGTGAGCAGGTGTGCAGCTTTTTAGCTTTTGTTCCTTGAGTTGTGAAGGTACAACTTTCCTCCTCCTCTTCATTCAGGTCTTGTCTTTCCTGCTTCACTTCCATCCAGTCTAAGATAAAAATATTATGTGGTTAAAATCATTTTAACTCTAATTTAACAGCAACAGAAATCAGGTATCAGATCTTTGATGTGCCAAAGTTTACTTCTGTCATTTACTTGTTAAAACAATTAATGTGTTCGACAACTTCCATACAAGATTATGATCATTTAAAAGCATTTTCTGTCATTTATCATGTAGAAACTGCTTATTATGTCACAGCCACCCAATCTGTTTGTTAATGTTTCTCAAAAGTCAACAATGAAGAATCAAGAACGGACACCAACCTATTTGTTCCTCAGTCTCTTCATGTTTTATTCTGGATGGTTCTGGATCACTCATGTCTTCAATCTCCTCTTTAATAAACTCCATCTTTACTATATTACAGCACACAGAATTCAGCTGTTTCTGCTTGGATCTTTCTGTTCTTTGTACTCAGCTCAGAACGACCATCTTCTTCTATTATGTTTCATGACAGTTTGTAAACTGCTTTAATGCGCATTAGCACCACCTACTGGAGTGTAGTATTGACTTTGGAAAAAGGGAATTTTGTAATTCTGGCTTGCTGATTTTTATTTAATTTAGAAGTGTGCTATATAGGCTACTTTAAATTTCTTTAAGGCAATATGAAGGAGAATGTAAGGCATTACTGCATATTTAGACTCAAAATAATACTGAAACATATATATTATGCAATATAGCAAATCAAACGATAAAACTGTGGTTGTTGAATAGATCAAAACTGTTTTATATTTGCACACACAACTTAATAAAGTGGAAAAGATGTTTTATATCAGTGTAGGGTAGTCGTGGCCTAGTGGTGGGGGAGTCGGGCTTGTAATCTGAAGGTTGCCGGTTCGATTCCCACGCCGGCAGGAATTGAAAGTGGGGATTGTGAATAAACAGCACTCTCTCCACCTTCGATACCATGACTAAAGTGCCCTTGAGCAAGGCATGAAACCCCGAATTGCTCCCCTTGTAAGTCGCTTTGGATAAAAGCGTCTGCTAAATGACGAAAAATGTAAAATGTAAATCAGTGCTTTGGCCAGTAATGGCAGCTATTCGTCTGCTTTGGAGGCCGCACCAATGGACCTCCAGTCTCGAAACTGTTTTATATTTGCAGATTGTTTTATATTTGCAGATGTTTTATATTTGCAGAATTCCAGATGGATCGTAGATGCGATAGTGCTGGCTTACAAGTCCATGGACCTGTTGTGTCCCTTAGGAGTGAGGGCCCACTCCACCAGAGGGATGGCCTCCTCTTGGGCATGGTCCAGTGGAGTTTCTATCTCAGACATCTGTGCGGCGGCCGGCTGGTCCTCGCCATCCACCTTCGCCAGATTTTATTACCTGGACGTCCCTGCTCTCCAAGTTGTCAGACTGAGATGCTAATGGACTATTTAGCGGGCTCTGATCATGGTCTGAGCCTCTTCCTATGCAGCTGGTCTAGGTGCCCTCAGTTGAGGCCCCAGTATATATTGCAGAGGAGTTTCCGTTCTGCGCTTGCTATTGGATTATTGGATCAGCTAAAAGCAGATACAATGCAAGTGAGCCGTGTCGAAAGGGAACATACGTTTACACACGTAATCCCGGTTTCCTGAGATAACGGGAACAAGGATTGTGTAGCTTGCCGTGCTACCACTCTTCAGTCGAATTATTCTGACGAGGTCTGGCATTTCTATCGCTTTTATAGGCAGTCAATCCCACGCATTTTGGTGGGCTGAAATGCCATTTGACTGTGCACTTGCACAGACGTGAACCAATCAGGCTTCAGAATTAATTTAGACTTTTATTCCCGAATGTAAAGCTCTGAAAGGGGTCATTTTTGTAAATTCAACTTCTATTTTGTCTTGTGGACTATATGTATTGTAAGCATATTCTGAGAATTATCAGTTAAAACACATAAATAACTGCTTTAATGTGAATGTACATGATGATGTACATCTTATGAATCTCTTGATTCATGTTTGGCATGAAATGTGCTATTTCACGTTGAGTGATTTTGACTTTGAATTACGAGGCTCGATCGTAATTCCTTCGTATGTTATCTTGTGTTTTATGTAAGACTGATTTAATCCCTCTGCTCCAATCTCCCTTATTTCTAGGTTTTGTGTCTCTATTGTGTAGATATGTTGAAAAATGTGTTGTAATGCGATTGAGAGATTAATTATTTGATCGAATACATGTTCGCCACTAGGTGGGGATGTTTTCCTTCACATTGAATTTGTTCTGTAATTGCCTGAAAATGTCTGTTGTAATTGTCAATCTGCAAAATTGTACTCATTACACAATCACAACTCTAAAGTTTTCAACAATTTAAAAAGATTAAAACAGAATCAGAGTTAATGGGAAATGCTGTTGGACTGATTCATTCCCTCGGCTATACGATCTCTTTTATTTCCACTTTATGTGTCTCCATTGTGCAGCATTACAAGTCACACATTGCGAAGAGACCGTCACATAAGCAAGAGGGTCACCAGCCATTAAAGGATTAGTTCACTTTCAAAGGAAAATTACCCCAAGCTTTACTCACCCTCAAGCCATCCTAGGTGTATACAACTTTTTACTTTCTGATGAACACAATGGGAGTTATATTAATAAATATCCTGATGCATCTAAGCTTTATAATGGCAGTGAGTGAAACCAACGAGTATGAGCTGAAGAAAGTGTCTCCATCCACATCCATCCATCATAAACGTACTCCATACGGCTCTGGGGGGTTAATAAAGTCCTTCTGAAGTGGAGCGATGCGTTTGTATAAAAAAAAAACCATATTTAACAAGTTATGAAGTAAAATATCTAGCTTCCGTCAGACAGCCTTCCCTATTCAACTTATGAAGAAAGTGTAAACTGGCATCGCGTCAGTTAAGCTTTTTCCGTAAGTTTAATAGGGAAGGCATAGGACGTAGTGTAAGCTTTTTGAACTGCGAGAGTTTTACACTTTCTTCGTATGTTGAATACTGCTTCGTACTGTATTCAGTACGAATACTATCGCTTCGCTTCAGAAGTACAATTCTGATGGATGCATGCACCTTCTTGAGCTTCATACTCGTTGGTCCTGTTCATCGCCATTATAAAGCTTGGACGCGTCACAATATTTATTAATATAACTCTGATTGTGTTCATCAGAAAGAACACAGTCACATACACCTAGGATGGCTTGGGGTAATGTTCACTTGAAAGTGAACTAATCCTATAAATAAAGCCAAGCTGCTTAAATGTTTCGCCAGGAGTGGCATAAAGTTGCCCAACAGCAATGTGACAGACTATAAGAGAGCATGCCAAGACGCATGAAAGCTTTGATTGGAAATCAGGGTTATTCCCCCAAATATTGATTTCTGAACTCTTCCTAAGTTGGAACACTAGTATATTGTGGTATAAAAATTGAAATAAACTTGTTTTCTTTACATTATTCTTGGACTGAAAACATTAAATCTTTTTTCTTTATGTTGACCAGTGTGTCATTTTCAGCAAATAAATGCTTTAAATGACAATATTTTTATTTGAAGTCTGGAAGAAGTGTTGTCAGCAGTTTGTAGAATAAATCAGAAATCAGTTAATTTTTTTATCAAACAGATACATATAAATAATAAATCCAGAGAAACTGCTAATTTTGCTGTGGTCTCTTAGTTTTTTCCAGAGCTTATAGTTCATTTTCTATGAGTAAAGAAACATCCTGATTGGGTGAAACTCTTCCCATATAAGCAGTGGTACGGTCTCTCAACAGTCTATGGTGGTTTTGCAATGAAGTCGCTCATGTTTTCTCATGGTTCCAGACCGAGTGAAACTCTTGTCACAATGTGAACACTTATAAGGTCTTTCTCCAGAGTGAACACGCAGATGACAACCGAGACTTGATTTATGTGCGAAATTCTTTCCACACTGAGGACAGGTGTATGATTTCTCTCCAGTACAAACACGAAGGTGAATCTTAAGTTTGTATTCAAGTGTGAAGCTGCATCCACACTGAGAGCAAGTGAAAAGCTTTTGTCTAGTGTGAATACTTATGTGCTTAATAAGATGTGGTTTTTGTATGAAACTTTTTCCACAGTGATGGCAAGCGAATGGCTTTTCTCCGGTGTGAATTCTTGTGTGTTTCTTAAGACTGTCCTTGCGTGTAAATCCAATTCCGCACTGAGCACAATAGTACGGTTTCTCTCCAGTATGAAGTCGCTCGTGCACTTTCAGATTTCCAGACACAGTGTAACTCTTGTCACAGTATGAGCACTTGTAAGGTCTTTCTCCAGTATGAATGATTTGGTGTCGTTTCAGTTGGGCAATTGTAGTAAAGCTCTTCCCACACTCAAAACACACATGATCTCTGACTTCTTTATGTATATTTTTGTGCAGTTTAAAACTGATCAGCCTTGAAAAACTCTTTCCACAAAGAGAACACGCGTAAGGCTTCTCATCTGCATGAACCGTCAGGTGGTTTTTTAGCTGCGATGACGAAACAAACTTTTTACCACACTGATCACATTTAAATGCTTTTTCTCCAGAGTGACAGAGCAGATGATTACTAAGAACTGATGTACAATAAAAACTCTTTCCACACTGAGTGCATGAATACGGTTTCTCTCCAGTGTGAATTCTTATGTGTTTGTTAAGGTTTCCTTTTTGTGTGAAACTCTTTCCACACTGTGAGCAGGTGTGCAGCTTTTTAGCTTTTGTTCCTTGAGTTTTGAAGCTATGAATTTCCTCCACTTCATTCAGGTCTTGTCTTTGCTGCTTCACTTCCGTCCAGTCTAAAATAAAAATATTATGTGGTTAAAATCAGTTTAACTCTAATTTAACAGCAACAGAAATCAGGTGTCAGATCTTTGATGTGCCAAAGTTGACTTCTGTCATTTATGTGTTAAAACAATTATAATGTATTTGGACTTATATACAATAATTTAAATACGTTTATCATCTATAAAGAGCTTATTATTTCACAACTACCCAATCTGTTGAAATGAAGCTTTGTTAATGTTTCTCAGCAGTCAACAATGAAGAATCAAGAATGGACACCAACCTATTTGTTCCTCAGTATCTTCATGTTTTATTCTGGATGGTTCTGGATCACTCATGTCTTCAATCTCCTCTTTAATAAACTCCATCTTTACTGTAGTATGGCACACAGAATTCAGCTGTTTCTGCTTGGATTTCTTCTATTCTTTCTTCTCAGGACGAGCATCTTCTTCTTTTACGTTTTGATAGTTTGTGAACCGCTTTTAGGTGCGTTAGCGCCACCTACTGGAGTGTAGTATTGAGTTTGGAAAAAGGGAATGTTGTAATTCTGGCTTGGTGATTTTTATTTAATTTTAGAAGTGTGTTATATATGATACTTTAAACTTTTTCAATGCATTATGAAGGAGAATCTAAGCCATTATTGCATATTTATACTTCAAAAAATACTGAAACATATACTAAGAATTAAATACAATACAGACTTGTGCAATGACAAACGTTGGCATATCTTTGTGGGTCGACATATTGAAGTGAAAGTTTGGTGTAAATGTTAAAAATCTAATTCAACAAGGAAATTTGTCAATTCAGATTTCGTCAGTTAACTCAGATTAAAGTCAAACAATAAAACAGTGGTTGTTGAATAGTCTATCAGAACCGTTTTATTTGTGCACACACACAACTTAATGTAGTGGACAATATGTTTTATTTTTGAAGATTTTTGGAACAATATAGTATAGTACATTGATAGACTGACTAGTCATAAGCAGATAGCATCTATCATGGTGAGTCTTAAATATGGTTATTTAAGAAATAAAATGTTACACACTCCATCAATTAAGGTTAGAAGTAGTTGCCAAACATATGCTAGAAACATAATAATCACTGCAATAATGATCCTCAATTATGTGCCTATTTAAATCCAAACAGAGACTTTTTCCGGCCGGGCAGTGTATACTGTGGCAATGATTTAACTTTTTCTATATTATTTATATATTGTGGTATGCAAATATGTCCATGCAACTTTTAGTGGGCAGGAGTTATTGACATGTTAGAGCGATAAAATTTAAATGTATGACTCCGTAATAAAGAGCGGGAAGTGCTTGAAGTGAAAAAGAGTTAATAAAAATACAAATATGCTATGACAGAGAACTCATATTCAGCATTCGCACCTAGACGGGCGGCTTTCTGTTCATGGCGAAACATGAATTATTTTTCTACTGACTATTTACTTGTCTTGAAAAATTGCTTAAGAACTTGTATTAACAATATTATTAACAATACCAGAACTGGTATTGAGAATAATGATCTTAATTTTTGGTATCTTAACCTTATTTCCAGAAAAAAAGACTATCATGATATATATTGTTACTGTAAAAAGTATTAATATTGTGATAAGATTTTAGCCATCCATATTCCTTGCTATATAGCAGGAAAGGTTCCCACAGGGTTACACACAATTTATTTATTAGTGTTCACCACAAGTAATCGGCTGCAGTGTAACCTGGTCATTTAATCATATAGCAGATGGTTTTTCCCAAAGTGTCTTAAAAATTAGATGTGCAATAAAAACAATCAAACTAACAATAATATGAAAGTGCTGCGACCAGTCCACATATAAATTTGTATAGAAATGCCTGAGTTGGGGCAAAAAACCTGCACGTTATACACCGTATGCCAGCATGCGTGTTCTGCTCCTGTGCATATTTTTCTCATATATAAGTGTCCGTGATTCAGAAAGGGAGACCGGCACTGCAGGCTGCAGATACACAAACCGTAAACAAAGCAGAGCGTGCTTACCATTTTGAATATCATTCATGCTTGATCACTTTCTATATTCCACTCGTTGATATTTTAGATTCGCCCAGGAACACTCGGGTACATGATATAAAACTAGAACAGCCTTCTGTCTGCACCGCCTTGACTTGTTTGGTCACTGTTTTGCCGTTTCGCGCTTCGACTCGTTCACTAAACTGAACTGCCAATCAGGGTTCTCTCTCTACGGCCCGACGCCGATTACTTTTTTGTCATGTTTTTGACACTGAAGCATTGCAATATTTTTTCATATGAGTGTAACGGCTTGACAAATGTTTAAAACTCTTTCCACACTGAGTACAGTAGTACGGCTTCTCTCTAGTATGAACTCGCTCATGTGCTTTCAGGTTTTCAGAACGAGTGAAACTCTTTTCACAACATGCGCACTTGTAAGGTTTTTCTCCGGTATGAATTCTTTGGTGATTTTTCAAATGGGAAGATCTTGTAAAGCTCTTGCCACATTCAGAACACACATGATCTCTCACTTCATCATGCGTTTTCTGGTGCAGTTTAAAATGACGCAGCCATGAGAAACTCTTTCCACAGAGAGGACACACATAAGGCCTCTCGTCTGAATGAACTTTCAGGTGTTCTTTTAGATCTGATGCCAAAATAAAATCTTTACCACACTGATCGCAGCTGAATGGTTTTTCTCCAGAGTGACGGAGCACATGATTCCTGAGACTTGATGCTTGGGAAAATCTCTTTCCACACTGAGTGCATGTATACGGTTTTTCTCCAGTGTGAATTCTTATGTGTGTCTTTAGGTTTCCTTTGCGACTGAAACTCGTTCCACATTGAGTGCAGGTGTACGGCTTATTAGCTTTTGTTTTTTGAATATCGATGCTCTGCTTTTCCTCCTCGGCTTCATTCAGTTCATGTTTTTGTGGTTGCATCTCCATCCAGTCTAAAATGAAAATATTATGTGGTTAAAACTCTGATTTAACAGAAGAGATCAACAAAGTATCAAGTAACAGATCTCTGATGTGTTAGTTCTGTCTTCTCTTTATTAATTCATTTAAAATGTGGATAAGATTTAGATGCATCTTCTGTATCATTTATCATCTCTATTTTGCTCGTTATTTCACAGGCATCACATCTGTTGAACTGAAGCTTTGTTACCTCAATGTTTAAACTGTCAACAATGAAGAATCAAGAACGGACACCAACCTGTTTGTGTCTCAGTATCTTCATGTTTTATTCTGGATGGTTCTGGATCACTCATGTCTTCAATCTCCTCTTTAATAAACTCCATCTTTAACAGTCACACAGATTTCAGCTGCTACACCTGGAGTTTCTCCTTCTCTTGTAGGATGAGGTGAATATTCCCAGGATTTATTGGTGAATTGTTGTGGGAGGAGCTTCACTGCAGGTGTGAACTGTGATCACTGTGTGATACTGACGCCCACAGGACCAGATCTGGAACAATCAAAGACAAGTTTCTGAATCGATACTAAATTTCTTTAACAGCAAACATACATGGTGACTTTAATTTAGTTCAAATAAAAAGCACTTTGATGGTTATATATTAGTGGTGTAGAAGTTGTATTAGAAGATTGCTTATTTTTATGTAACCCATGATATTATAAGGATGAATCAGGGCACATTATTTAATTAATATCTAAACTAATCCGAAATCAGAAATGAGCTTCAATGCTTTAAAATCACTTGTTTTTAAATCGCAATGCTTAAAAACGCATTTATAACTTTCATGACAGCAATGCCACATGAGCGCAACTGTGATAGAGATGATAGTCCAGGCCGATCTCACCACGGCTGATATATCTGTTGACCACCTGTGATATTCTGTTGTTTTATAGCGTTAGTTTTCATATTATTAGTAACAGAGAGGCAAATTATACTTTCCCATTTACCGTCAGCATTCAGCAAATAAACATTTATATAATTTAACGGCACATTATATAAGTTTTCGCTGGTAGAGTTCGCATTTTCAAAACAATAACAAAGCCGAAACTTGATGACACTAAGACGGAGAGTGGAACTATGGGAGATGTTGTTTTCACCATCCAGAGAAGTATGGAATTCACGAATCACGTTCACGGATGAATTAGTTTTTGTATTATCTGTACGTTTGAGCGCACTATTTTATGTCATCGTTTATGAATTAGTTTTACAATCGCAGCAGAAACCGAGGATATTACATTATTGATAGGCGACAATGACAAGAGATGAGCCACTAATTAAAATTGGAATTTCTCAAGATTTACTATCCCTTGGAAACTTTTGGGATAATGTTAAGTACACAACTGCATGAAATATTTTTGGATATTTTATTTAACCCTTGTGCATTGTTCAAATTCACTACCCTTTCGTTATGTTGATTTTAACTGCTTTAAAAATGTATGAGATAAATATTTTTTTCACATTTTTTTGCTTAAATCTATTAATCAACCTCAGTCCTGATCAAAACTACTAAATTTAAAAAAAAATAAAAATCAGGATTTTAACTCTTTAAAACGTTAAAATCTGATGCTGCACAAAAACTAACAATGCATCAAAGCCAATGTTGTTTCTAATTTTTGACACGTTTTTTCCCAAATCAGTGACATCATTTATGAATTTGGCAATTAAAGAGTTAAAGTCCTGAATTTTTTTTTTTAAATTTAGTAGTTTTGATCAGGACTGAGGTTGATTAATAGATTTAAGCAAAACAATTTGAAAAAAATATTTATCTGATACATTTTTAAAGCAGTTAACGAAAGGGTAGTGAATTTGCCCACAGAGTACTGTTGAGTTTTTGAAAATTTTCAAAGCATTTTCCCAAAATATGTGTCAAAATAAGATTTGTCACCAAAAATCATTCCATTTGCTGAAACACGGAGAAAGTTACGGCCAAATTAAGACTCAAAAATTCCCCATAGTGGATGAAAACATCCCGAACAGCACATAAGGGTTAAAAATCTTGCATATAGTGCCTTTAAACATTTAAATATTAATACAATTTAAATATTTCATTTTACAAACTTCACTTTTTTTTCATATTTTTCTAACAATATCTTTATCTGTGAAAAAACCCTGTAATACGATTACAGAATCAAGAAGACGGTTTAATTTAGAGATTTATTTTTAAGTTATTTATTTCTAATTTATTAAATATTAATTCAAATAAATATAAAGCGTTCATGTAGGTCTTTTTATCGGTCAACCTGCTCTCTAGATATCCGATATCAAATAACTAATATCGGTCAACCACTACATGTCACCATCACTTGATATAAAACAATCCACATACAACGTAATTCAATAATCAATGTCATTAGTACACATTAACACCAGTTAAACTTGTTGTTAATTCCTAATAATTAACTTGTATATCACGCGTTTATTTGTATTTTACGTTTTGGTGTATAATTCCGTTGTTCTTCATTCTCGTTTTTTACTAAATGTATATTAAAATCAGATAAACATTTCGCGGTTTTTTCTGTCATTATTGAACAAATACCCAGTTGGTCCGTTTTGCAACAAGATTGAATTAAAATCACAGCGCCACATACCTGACATACTGGACACCTTTTACCACATATGAACGCATTAAGATGTTATTTAATAATTCCTGAAGTAATTCATCCAGTAGATTTTCTCTCAGTGACAACAAAAGCAGGCTACCGTTGAGAGCGGCTAGCACTTAGCATCAACAAAACTAGGGGGAGGAGTTGAGTAAATTCAGTCTAGAGTCACACAACAGCAGATTCGACAGGGAGTGGGTCAAATTCAGATAATATTCAGATAATGAAAAGATCATTTTGACTAGTTGTTAGATTAATTTTCAGATAAAAAAAATGACATTGGGGTGGGTGTTAGTAAAACAATGTTAAAAATGAACTCCAACCCTTTTGTATGATAGAAAATCTGATCATTTGAGTTGGTTTTACAATTATACTGTATATCTCAAAACATATTTATGGCAGTTAGAATGTCTAAATTTAGTTTAATCAAGAAAGAGATGTTTTTGATTTATTTCTCATACTTTCATGCACTATTAGAACACAATATAGTACACTTATTCAATAAGTAGATGACATGAATATATAAAATTCAAGAAAGACCTTGGGGAAGTTTCTTGTGGCCGTCGTTGCCTAATGGTTAGAGTCAGACTGGTAACCCGAAGGGTTGTGGGTTCGAACCTAAATACCAACAGGAAATGACTGAAGTGCCCAATCACTCCCACAATTTACCTTGATCTTCAAATTCAATTCAATTCTCTTAATGCATCATATTGCTTTCTAGAGCATCTGTGAATGTTTGAACTTTCTTTAAAAGTTGTGTATGAGTCCCTCAATTGACAGGCGATCTGACCAATCATAACCCCATATCCGACATTTTGTCCGTCAAAGCAGTCAGGGGAGTTAGTAGATTAACGTTAGTGAACTTGAATCACGTCTTGAAACAACATTCCTTCTGATGTTCATTCATGTTTATTTGATGCTATAAATGAACTAGTATGAAGAGATGATCGGTTCACGAGGAGCTACAGCGATCTGTCACCACACATTAAACACACACTAGACGCTATTTATTGATTAAACCTCTTTAAAAAATTACAATATTTTAAATATGAAACTGTTTCATATGACTGTCGACGCGTTTTCAGTGTCCTCTTTGCTCTGTGATATATTTTTTTTCGTGAGAGCGCATGGTTTGTCGGACAGAGCAACAGTGACTAAAGGGTCTTTGTGAAGGGTCAGTTGTCCACAGTATAAAAATATGGATCTAAAAATCATACACTCATTAATGGAAAGGGTTCAAATATGCAAAAGATGCTGGTAAACGGAAGAATTTTCAGGATCTAGATGATTTTTCAGAAGAAAATTGGGCAGTTTAACTGCTCTCGACAAACAAGGGAATCATGAACAACCATCACAAAACATTAAAACAGTCGTGGATCATCCAGGCAACCACACACAGTGTTAAGAATCAAGTGTATGTAAACTTTTCAATTGGGTAATTTTTATAAATTCAGACATTTTTTGTCTTGTGAACCATATGGAAACATCTTTTTTATGTAAAATATCTTATTCAGGACAGTACTAAATAAAATAATAACATACATTTTATGTATTTGTTAAAATAATTAACATTTTGCAGATTCTACAAGGTGTATGTAAACTTTTGAGCTGTAAATGATGTAAAAAGTATGTTTTACCACCCTTGGCTTTCACTTTCACCTATTTAGCACACAACCAATCCTGACTGAATAAATAATAAATACAAAAACGACTTTAGACAAAATTATCAAAAAATAAACTCCACATTTTATATCACACTATTTACTTGAATGTATTTGATATAAAAATAACAAATGTTGATCACTTGCAACATATTTTCATATGATTGTGAAGGCTTGATAAACGGTCGAAACTCTTCTCACACTGAGTACAGTAATACGGCTTCTCTCCAGTATGAACTCGCTTGTGTACTTTCAGGCTTTCAGAACGAGCGAAACTCTTCTCACAATATGAGCACTTGTAAGGTTTTTCCCCAGTATGAAGTCGCTCATGTAATTTCAGGTTTCCATAATGAGTGAAGCTCTTGTCACAATATGAGCAGTTGTAAGGTCTTTCTCCAGTATGAACTCGCTCATGAACTTTCAGTTGTCCAGACCGAGCGAAACTCTTGTCACAAGATGAGCACTTATAAGGTTTTTCTCCAGTATGAATTTTTTGGTGCTGTTCCAGATCGGCAGCTCTAGTAAAACTCTTCCCACATTCAGAACAAACATGATCTCTCACTTCATCATGTGTTTTCTGGTGAAGTTTAAAACGGTTCATCCTTGAGAAAGTCTTTCCACAGAAGGAACACACATAAGGCCTCTCACCTGAATGAACGTTTAGATGCTGGTTTAGATTTGATGATGAAATGAACTTCTTACCACACTGATCACAGTTAAATGGTTTTTCTCCAGAGTGAAGGAGATGATGATAATTGAGATCAGTTTTACATCTGAAACTCTTCTCACACTGAGTACAGTGGTACGGCTTCTCTCCAGTATGAACTCGCTCATGTGATTTCAAGGATCTTGTGTGAGTGAAACTCTTGTCGCAATATGAGCACTTGTAAGGTCTTTCTCCAGTATGAATTCTTTGATGCTGTTTCAGACAGCCAGATGCAGTAAAGCTCTTGCCACAGTCAAAACACACATGATCTTTCACTTCATTATGTGTTTTCTGGTGATGTTTAAAACTGTGCAGCAATGAGAAACTCTTTCCACAGACAGAACACACATAAGGCTTCTCATCTGAATGAACCTTCATGTGTTGTTTTAGATTTGCTGATGAAGTAAAATCTTTACCACAATGATCACAGCTGAAAGGTTTTTCTCCAGAATGAATGCGTAGATGATAACTGAGACCTGATGCTTGAGAAAAACTCTTTCCACATTGAGTGCATGTAAACGGTTTCTCTCCAGTATGAATTCTCATGTGTGTCTTTAGGTTTCCTTTTAGACTGAAACTCGTTCCACACTGAGAGCAGGTGTGCGGCTTATTACCTTTTCTTCTTTGAGTTTTGATGCTCTGCTTTTCCTCTTCATCTTCATTCAGTTCGTGTTTTTGCAGTTTCATCTCCATCGAGTCTAAAATTAAAACATGTGGTTAAAACTCTGATTTAACAGAAGAAAGCAACAGAGTATCAAGTATCAGCTCTTTAATGTGTTAAAGTTTAGTTCTGTCATTTTCTTGTTAATCCATTTAAAATGTGGATGACAAAAGCTATTCAAGATTATGAACATTTAGATGCATTTTCTGTATCATTTATCACCAAATTTGTTGAACTGAAGCTTTGTTAATGTTTCTCAGCAGTCAACAATGAAGAATCAAGAATGGACACCAACCTATTTGTTCCTCAGTCTCTTCATGTTTTATTCTGGATGGTTCTGGATCACTCATGTCTTCAATCTCCTCTTTAATAAACTCCATCTTTAACAGTCACACAGATTTCAGCTGCTACACCTGGAGTTTGTCCTTCTCTTGTAGGATGAGGTGAATATTCCCAGGATTTATTGGTGAATTGTTGTGGGAGGAGCTTCACTGCAGGTGTGAACTGTGATCACTGTGTGATACTGACGCCCACAGGACCAGATCTGGAACAATCAAAGACAAGTTACTGAATTCATACTGGATTACTTTAACAGCAAACATACATGGTGTCTTTAGTTTAGTTCAAATATAAAGCATTTTGATGGTTATATATTAGTGGTGAATAAGTCGTATTGGAAGGTTGCTCATTTTTATGTAACCCATGATATTATAAGGATGAATCAGGGCACAGGTTCTATTATTTATTCAATATCTAAACTAATCAGAAATGTGTTTCAATGCTTTAAATGAAAACCTTTTTTAAACTGCAATTCTTAAAAATGCATGTAAATGCAGAACAGCAATGCCACGAGCGTAGCCGTGATAGACATGATAGTCCAAAATCTCTACCAGGTGACAAATTTCTACCAAGCAATCATGTCTTCCGATATATCGCCCACCGTTAATCTTGAGTGAACATTCGTAGTAGTCAAAATTACTTTAAAGATACCTTTAACATGCACGAAAAAGCACCAATGCTAAGCCCCACCTTAACCAATCCTAACCTGTAAGCTGTTGTCATCCGCAATTTTGTCTACGAATTCTATAATAAAGGTCTTGTATGTTTGGGTCATGAACTGCTTTCTACTAAACATTCAAAAATATGAAAATAAAAATTAGCTGTGGCACATGTAAAAGTGGCAAAGTATGAAGAGAGGAAGGGCTTTCCTATTCTATATCATAAAGAAGGGTAATGTTGAAATGTGCATACTGTGGATTAAATTGTGTTAGCCTTCTGAAAGTAATGATGGATATAACTTCATTGTTTTGTTCTTCATTCTCGTCTTTTCAAAATGTATATTAAAATCAGTTAAACATTTCGCGGTTTTTTCTGTCATTATTGAACAAATACTCCAGTTGGTCCGTTTTGCAACAAGATTGAATTAAAATCACAGCGCCACATACCTGACATACTGGAGACCTTTTACCTCATATGAACGCATTAAGATGTTATTTAATAATTCCTGAAGTAATTCATCCCGTAGATTTTCTCTCAGTGACAACAAAAGCAGGCTACCGTTGAGAGCGGCTAGCATTTAGCATCAACAAAACTAGGGGGAGGAGTTGAGTAAATTCAGCCTCACGTCACACAACAGCAGATTCGACTCGGAGTGGGTCAAATTCAGATATATAAAAATGTCATTTGGATAGTTTTTTCAGGTTAAAAAAGGTATTTTGTCTTGGGGGTGGGGGGATTTAAGTGCATTTTTCTCATTTTGCAAATTATCTGCCAATGATTTGTATCTTTTCAGCCAGCATTTGGAGAAAATATTCCACATTTCCCCTTCATTCACATCTTAAGTTGACTATACAATCCATTCTTTGTGTAAATTTAATAGATCAATCAAGACGAGATGTTTGTTTCTTTTATTTCTCATACTTGCATGTACTATTAGAACACAATATAGTACACTTATTCAATAAGTAGATGATATGAATTTATATAATTCAGGAAAGACCTTGGAGAAGTTTCTTGTGGCCGTCGTGGCCTAATGGTTAGAGTCAGACGGGTAACCCGAAGGGTTGCGGGTTCAAACATAAATACCAACAGGAAATGACTGAAGTGCCCAATCACTCCCTGGGCTCTGCCGTGAATGCCCAAAGCTCCAGGTTTTTGTGTGTTCACTACTCACTACACATAATGTGTGTGAACTAACTTGGATGAATTAAAAGAAGAGGACAAATTCCAAGTATGTTTTACCATACTTTACTATTTAGCACACAACTCATCCATTCCTGACAGGAAAAAAAAACCCAGCTTCATTTAGACTGTCGGAGTTATTGACTCATAAAGCTTCAACTATTTGGTCTTTATACTTTTCCAAGCTTTTCACCAAAATGACACAATTGAACAAGATGATATTGTGCAATTTAAGACAAACTCCATATTTTATCTCACACTATTTAGTTGAATGTATTTGACATAAAAATAACAAATGTTGATCACTTGCAACATATTTTCATATGATTGTGAAGGCTTGATAAACGGTCGAAACTCTTCTCACACTGGGTACAGTAATACGGCTTCTCTCCAGTATGAAGTCGCTCGTGTACTTTCAGGCTTACAGAACGAGCGAAACTATTGTCACAATATGAGCACTTGTAAGGTTTTTCTCCAGTATGAAGTCGCTCATGTATTTTCAGGTTTCCAGAAAGAGTGAAACTCTTGTCACAATATGAGCAGTTGTAAGGTTTTTCTCCGGTATGAATTCTTTGGTGCCGTTTCAGACTGATAGGTTTAGTAAAGCTCTTCCCACAGTCAGAACAAACATGATCTCTCACTTCATCATGTGTTTTCAGGTGCTGTTTTAAATGACACAGCCATGAAAAACTCTTTCCACAGAAAGAACACACAAAAGGCTTCTCTTCTGAATGAATGCTTAGGTGTTGTTTAAGATGTGATGATGAAAAGAACTTTTTGCCACACTGATCACAGTTAAATGGCTTTTCTCCAGAATGACGGCGCAGATGATAACTGAGACCTGATGCTTGAGAAAAACTCTTTCCACATTGAGAGCATGTAAACGGTTTCTCTCCAGTGTGAATTCTCATGTGTCTCTTTAGGTTTCCTTTTAGACTGAAACTCGTTCCACACTGAGAGCAGGTGTACGACTTATTAGCTTTTGTTCTGTGAGTTTTGATGCTCTGCTTTTCCTCTTCAGCTTCATTCAGTTCATGTTTTTGCAGTTTCATCTCAATCCAGTCTAAAATGAAATTATTATGTGGTTAAAACTCTGATTTAACAGAAGAACGCAACAGATTATCAAGTATCAGATCTTTAATGTGTTAAAGTTTAGTTCTGTCATTTTCTTGTTAATCCATTTAAAATGTGGATGACAAAAGCTATTCAAGATTAGGAATATTTAGATTAATTTTCTGTATCATTTATTACCCAATCTGTTAAAATGAAGCGTTGTTACCTAAATAGTTAAATGGTCAACAATGAAGAATCAAGAACGGACACCAACCTATTTGTTCCTCAGTCTCTTCATGTTTTATTCTGGATGGTTCTGGATCACTCATGTCTTCAATCTCCTCTTTAATAAACTCCATCTTTAACAGTCACACAGATTTCAGCTGCTACACCTGGAGTTTGTCCTTCTCTTGTAGGATGAGGTGAATATTCCCAGGATTTATTGGTGAATTGTTGTGGGAGGAGCTTCACTGCAGGTGTGAACTGTGATCACTGTGTGATACTGACGCCCACAGGACCAGATCTGGAACAATCAAAGACAAGTTACTGAATTAATACTGGATTACTTTAACAGCAAATACACATGGTGCCTTTAATTTAGTTCAAATATAAAGCATTTTGATGGTTATATATTAGTGGTGAATAAGTCGTATTGGAAGGTTGCTCATTTTTATGTAACCCATGATATTATAAGGATGAATCAGGGCACAGGTTCTATTATTTATTCAATATCTAAACTAATCAGAAATGTGTTTCAATGCTTTAAATGAAAACCTTTTTTAAACTGCAATTCTTAAAAATGCATGTAAATGCAGAACAGCAATGCCACGAGCGTTGCAGTGATAGACATGATAGTCCAAAATCTCTACCAGTTGACAAATTTCTACCAAGTAATCATGTCTTCCGATATATCGCCCACCGTTAATCTTGAGAGAACATTCTTAGTAGTCAAAATTACTTTAAAGATACCTTTAACATGCACGTAAAAGCACCAATGCTAAGCCCCACCTTAACCAATCCTACCTTGTAAGCTGTTGTCATCCGCAATTTTGTCTACGAATTCTATAATAAAGGTCTTGTATGTTTGGGTCATGAACTGCTTTCTACTAAACATTCAAAAATCTGAAAATAAAAATTAGCTGTGGCACATGTAAAAGTGACAAAGTATGAAGAGAGGAAGGGCTTTCCTATTCTATATCATAAAGAAGGGTAATGTTGAAATGTGCATACTGTGGATTAAATTGTGTTAGCCTTCATTCTCAAACAAACTCATATAAAGTCATTTACATTTAGTCATTTAGCAGACGCTTTTATCCAAAGTGACTTACAAGGGGAGCAATTAGGGGTTAGGTGTCTTGATCAAGGGCACTTTAGTCATGGTATCAAAGGTGGAGAGAGTGCTGCTCATTCACAATCCCCACCTTCAATTCCTGCCGGTGTGGGAATCGAACCAGCAACCTTCAGGTTACAAGCCCGACTCCCTCACCATTAGGCCACGACTATCCCACATCAGTAGCATCTGTACACGTCTCATGTCTGGTGCGACATTTGTAATAATTTTAAAAGAACTATTCAATGGACATCACTCAAAACAATAGAATATAACTAGTGGTCAACCGATATATCCGCCATGGCAATATATCGGTTGACCACAAGTGATATTCTGATATTTGGCATTTCTCAAACATCAGCATTGGTCAATAAGTTTTTCTGTTTGGTTGTGCAGGAAGTGGAACATTTATTTTGTGCGAGCAGGGCACTAGATAGAGAGGGAAGAAAGAGAGGGATTTAGCTTTTAATTTAATTAATCCTTTTTTTTGGACATTAACTTGGAATTATTTCACTTAAATCAAAAAATTAGAACCCGTTTAGTTATTCTAAATCCAAATTATCTTTTCCTCCATTCAACAAAGTACCAAAACCCGGCCCGCACCAACCAAGAGCGGCATATAGTGAACGGGAGCGTGACGTCAGCAGTGCAATGCATTCTGGAACTTTAGGACGTCGACGCTACGATAGAGACTGAGTAGTAATGGAGGTAAACTTGAATATTTATTTTATACATTTAAAAACACGGTGAACGCTTGCCGTGTTATGAACTGCCTTAGCTGCTCTTATGACTGGCGTGAAAACGGATTTCCAACGAAGCCCAATTTCTGCTTTTTAGCTCGGAAACATCAAAACACAACGGTGAAAGTATGATTTCTCTGAGTGTATAATACGCGATGAATATGTGCAGTGTTTTGGCCGCAGAATGAGTGCTGGAATACAAGTAAGGCATTTAAATATTACTCTGCTTATTCTAAGCAAGTGCAAACAGTGTTTAAAAAGTAATAACGCAAATACAGCCATTTTTCTCTGTTGATTTTTATTCGGTGTCAATGTGTGCTCCTGAGCGTCTCCTAAAACATGGCGATGACTACCAAGAATGCAACGCACCATGATGTAGACTCCCATTCTCTATAGGCCGTGAAGGGGTGGATTCTGGAATCCACTGCCGTTTCAATATATATATATATCTTGAACGATTTATCACAAAATTATCTTTCTAAATATTGAATTATTTAGAATGACTAACTTCAACTTATGTTAGAGCCTTTAATTTCCTTTTCATTTTAAAATACTAGAAAATAATGTATATTGCTGTACCTCAGACTGAGAGAAAAGTACAACTTATCAGTATGTTTTGGAAAAGTTTCCTGTTCAGTGCAAAGCTCAGATCAACTTCAGCCTTGAAGAAGCTGTGAATCATGTGTATCTTTGTATGTGCGCTCAGTGTTCTGTACAGGTCTGTTATGGGTACTGGTGGACTGTTGTCATCTGGACTGGAGACCTGAAGACGCCTATAGGCCTGACCTAGAAGGACATTCTGTGCCTAACTTCAGGGTCTGATCGTCAGCATCATGATGGAAGGAGATATGCTTCTGACTATCTGTCCATGTGTGGAAAATTACCAGTTTTGTCTAGTTTTCTTAACCAATCAGTATCTTAGTAATGACGTAGTTAGTGGACTCTGTTAGAGTATAAATGTTGTGGAAATGTGAATGTACGAAAAGAGAGGAGGAGAGAGAGAGAGAGCGGCCTATGAACTCCTTGTGAGACTTGAAGCTGCTTCTGCTGATGAAACTGCAAACTATTCTTTATTAAAAAAATTTTCAAATTATTTTTTTTAAACTCTGACTCCGGGTCTTCATTTATCATATCTGATCTTTTGGGTCTTTAACTGTAAAATCCCCTACAGCCGAGTACAGAACAAAAACACCGGCGTTTTGAGAGGTGAGTGGACTCAAGTTTGCACGCTCGCAAATCCTCTCATAATAAAAAACAAATGTTAGACATTATGTAAATAAGAGATTCATTGTGCAAACAGCTTCGTTCATAATAACAGAACTTTGCATATGCATTATCAGCTTTTGTTTTTTTGTCAACACATTCACATTTGTCCACGCGAGTTGCCGTAGTTTCTACAAAGCGGAAACTGAGGATAGCGGGGACATTGTGTTCTTGATAGGTGACAAGCCACTATTTAAAATTGGATTTTTTTCTGGATTTCTCAAATCCTTGGGAACTTTTGGGATAATGAAAGTACACAGCAGCATGAAATATATCACACTGTGCAAGTAGTTTTTGGATATTTTATTAAAAAAAAAATCTTACATATTGTGCCTTTAAACAAATCTTTGAATATCAAATAAACATTTAATTAATATCGCAAACATTGCAGACTTTTTATTCATATTCTTCTAACAAAATCATTATCTGTGAAAAAATACTGTAACATGATTACAGAATCAAGGATTTGCCAACTAAGGTAAGTTTGTTTAATTTAGAGATTTATTTTTTAATTAATTTTCAAATGTCTTTTTTTTCACCCTAATTCATTAAATATTCATTCAAATAAATATGTATGTCTTTTATCTCGCCCTTTTGCAACCCTGCTCTCTAGACATCGGCCATAAACAAACTAAAATCACAACATTGACACAGAAATCACAATCCATATACAACGTAATATAATATGTAATTATTAGTACATGTTAGTACCAGTTAAACTTGTATTAACTTAATCAATAAAATCCACCTTCACCTTTTTTTGACTGTTTTTGCCTTGACTCTTAAGTATTATTCTTTTATATGTACTTCCCATTTTTGGTGTATAATTTCATTGTTTTGTTCTTCATTTTCGTCTTTTCAAAATGTATATTAAATAAAATCAGATAAACATTTCGCGGTTTTTTCTGTCATTATTGAACAACTACTCCAGTTGGTCCGTTTTGCAACAAGATTGAATTAAAATCACAGCGCCACATACCTGACATACTGGAGACCTTTTACCACATATGAACGCATAAAGATGTTATTTAATAATTCCTGAAGTAATTCATCCAGTAGATTTTCTCTCAGTGACAACAAAAGCAGGCTACCGTTGAGAGCGGCTAGCACTTAGCATCAACAAAACTAGGGGGAGGAGTTGAGTAAATTCAGTCTAGAGTCACACAACAGCAGATTCGACTAGGAGTGTGTAAAATTCTGATATATAAAAATGTCATTTGGATAGTTTTTTCAGGTTAAAAAAAAAAAAGACGAGGTATTTTGTCTGGGGGAGGGGGGAGGGGGGAGGGGGGAGATTTAAGTGCATTTTTCTCATTTTGCAAATTATCTGCCAATGATTTGTATCTTTTCAGCCAGCATTTGGAGAAAATATTCCACATTTGCCCTTCATTCACATCTTAGGTTGACTATACAATCCATTCTTTGTGTAAATGTAATAGATCAATCAAGACGAGATGTTGTTTGTTTTATTTCTCATACTTTCATGCACTATTAGAAAACAATATAGTACACTTATTCAATAAGTAGATGATATGAATTTATATAATTATAATTAATAAAAAATATAAGAGATTCAGGATACGGACCGTCTACAAAGTACAAAACGAAAACACAATTATTCCATCCAAATGCTTCAGTCTTGAAAAAAAAGCTAACAAATTGTACATACAGAGGCTTCTGACACACAGACAAATACACACAACTCTTACATGCTAATGTAAAAGACGTAGGCTAGTAAGAGCTGTCTGTGTAAACATCACTCCCCTTGTTAGAGCGCCCAACTCCCATGCCGGCGGATATGGGTTCGAGTCCCAGGCGGTTTGAACAAGAGGGGTTACATTGGTGCCGTGACCCGGATGGGAGTGAGTGTAACAGACGTAGGCTAGCAAGAGCTGTGCGTGTAAACCTCACTTCCCTTGTTAGAGCGCCCAACTCCCATGCCGGCGGATATGGGTTCGAGTCCCGGGCGGATTGAACAGGAGGGGTTACATTGGTGCCGTGACCCGGATGGGAGTGAGTGTAACAGACGTAGGCTAGCAAGAGCTGTGCGTATAAACCTCACTTCCCTTGTTAGAGCGCCCAACTCCCATGCCGGCGGATATGGGTTCGAGTCCCGGGCGGTTTGAACAGGAGGGGTTACATTGGTGCCGTGACCCGGATGGGAGTGAGTATAACAGACGTAGGCTAGCAAGAGCTGTGCGTGTAAACCTCACTTCCCTTGTTAGAGCGCCCAACTCCCATGCCGGCAGATATGGGTTCGAGTCCCGGGCGGATTGAACAGGAGGGGTTACATTGGTGCCGTGACCCGGATGGGAGTGAGTGTAACAGACGTAGGCTAGCAAGAGCTGTGCGTGTAAACCTCACTTCCCTTGTTAGAGCGCCCAACTCCCATGCCGGCGGATATGGGTTCGAGTGCCGGGCGGTTTGAACAGGAGGGGTTATATTGGTGCCGTGACCCGGATGGGAGTGAGTGTAACAGACGTAGGCTAGCAAGAGCTGTGCGTGTAAACATCACTCCCCTTGTTAGAGCGCCCAACTCCCATGCCGGCGGATATGGGTTCGAGTGCCGGGCGGTTTGAACAGGAGGGGTTATATTGGTGCCGTGACCCGGATGGGAGTGAGTGTAACAGACGTAGGCTAGCAAGAGCTGTGCGTGTAAACATCACTCCCCTTGTTAGAGCGCCCAACTCCCATGCCGGCGGTCCTGGGTTCGAGTCCCGTTGCGGGTTCAAACATAAATACCAACAGGAAATGACTGAAGTGCCCAATCACTCCCTGGGCTCTGCCGTAAATGCCCAAAGCTCCAGGTTTTTGTGTGTTCACTACTCACTACACATAATGTGTGTGAACTAACTTGGATGAATTAAATGCAGAGGACAAATTCCAAGTATGTTTTACCATACTTTACTATTTAGCACACAACTCATCCATTCCTGACAGGAAAAAACCCCCAGCTTCATTTAGACTGTCGGAGTTATTGACTCATAAAGCTTCAACTATTTGGTCTTTATACTTTTCCAAGCTTTTCACCAAAATGACACAATTGAACAAGATGATATTGTGCAATTTAAGACAAACTCCATATTTTATCTCACACTATTTAGTTGAATGTATTTGACATAAAAATAACAAATGTTGATCACTTGCAACATATTTTCAGATGATTGTGAAGGCTTGATAAACGGTCGAAACTCTTCTCACACTGGGTACAGTAATACGGCTTCTCTCCAGTATGAAGTCGCTCGTGTACTTTCAGGCTTACAGAACGAGCGAAACTATTGTCACAATATGAGCACTTGTAAGGTTTTTCTCCAGTATGAAGTCGCTCATGTATTTTCAGGTTTCCAGAAAGAGTGAAACTCTTGTCACAATATGAGCACTTATAAGGTTTTTCTCCAGTATGAATTCTTTGGTGCCGTTTCAGACAGATAGGTTTAATAAAGCTCTTCCCACAGTCACAACACACATGATCTTTCACTTCATCATGTGTTTTCAGGTGCTGTTTTAAATGACACAGCCATGAAAAACTCTTTCCACAGAAAGAACACACAAAAGGCTTCTCATCTGAATGAATGCTTAGGTGTTGTTTAAGATGTGATGATGAAAAGAACTTTTTGCCACACTGATCACAGTTAAATGGCTTTTCTCCGGAGTGATGGAGCAGATGATACTTGAGATCTGATGGTCGAGTAAAACTCTTCTCACACTGAGTACAGTGGTGCGGCTTCTCTCCAGTATGAACTCGCTCATGTGATTTCAGGGATCTCGAGTGAGCGAAACTTTTGTCACAATATGAGCACTTGTAAGGTCTTTCTCCAGTATGAATACTTTTATGCCGTTTCAGATCACCAGAAGCAGTAAAGCTCTTCCCACAGTCACGACACACATGATCTTTCACTTCATCATGTGTTTTCTGGTGATTTTTAAAACTGTGCAGCAATGAAAAACTCTTTTCACAGACAGAACACACAAAAGGCCTCTCATCTGAATGAACCTTCAGGTGTTGTCTTAGATTTGCTGATGAAGTAAAATCTTTACCACACTGATCACATTTAAAAGGTTTTTCTCCAGAGTGAATGCGTAGATGATAACTGAGACCTGATGCTTGAGAAAAACTCTTTCCACATTGAGAGCATGTAAACGGTTTTTCTCCAGTGTGAATTCTCATGTGTCTCTTTAGGTTTCCTTTTAGACTGAAACTCATTCCACACTGAGAGCAGGTGTGCGGCTTATTATCTTTTGTTCTGTGAGTTTTGATGCTCTGCTTTTCCTCTTCAGCTTCATTCAGTTCATGTTTTTGCAGTTTCACCTCCATCCAGTCTAAAATGAAATTATTATGTGGTTAAAACTCTGATTTAACAGAAGAACGCAACAGATTATCAAGTATCAGATCTTTAATGTGTTAAAGATTAGTTCTGTCATTTTCTTGTTAATCCATTTAAAATGTGGATGACAAAAGCTATTCAAGATTAGGAATATTTAGATTAATTTTCTGTATCATTTATCACCCAACCAGTTAAAATGAAGCTTTATTACCTAAATGGTTAAATGGTCAACAATGAAGAATCAAGAACGGACACCAACCTATTTGTTCCTCAGTCTCTTCATGTTTTATTCTGGATGGTTCTGGATCACTAATGTCTTCAATCTCCTCTTTAATAAACTCCATCTTTAACAGTCACACAGATTTCAGCTGCTACACCTGGAGTTTGTCCTTCTCTTATAGGATGAGGTGAATATTCCCAGGATTTATTGGTGAATTGTTGTGGGAGGAGCTTCACTGCAGGTGTGAACTGTGATCACTGTGTGATACTGACGCCCACAGGACCAGATCTGGAACAATTAAAAAGAAGTTACTGAATCAATACTGGATTACTTTAACAGCAAAAACACATGGTGTCTTTAGTTTAGTTCAAATATAAAGCATTTTGATGGTTACACTCTAAGAATAATAAATATTGCTTAAATGTCATTAGTACATGTTAATATCAGTTACACCGTGATTCCCAAGTATTACACTTTGCTGTTGCATGTTTGTACAGTTTCATGTTTTTGGTTTTTAATCCCATTGTTCTTCACTCTCGTCTTTTCAAAATTTATATTAAATAAAATCAGATGAGCAGTTTGCGGTTCTTTGTCATTTACACTTGAGACCGAGAAAAAGTTGGCTGGACATTTGATATTTGTCAGAGATTGAGCCTCAGAAATTTCAACAGATTGTTAACGTTTTAGTATAATGACAAGAAACATGCTGCCTTGAGGTATTGAAACAGATAGATTTTATAATTTAATGATTTAGGATACGGACCGTCTACAAAGTACAAAACGATGACAATTATTCCATCCAAATGCTTCAGTCTTGAAAAAAAATGCTAACAAATTGTACATACAGAGGCTTCTGACACACAGACAAATATACACAACTCTTACATGCTAGTGTAAAAGACGTAGGCTAGTAAGAGCTGTGCGTGTAAACATCACTTCCCTTGTTAGAGCGCCCAACTCCCATGACGGCGGTCCTGGGTTCGAGTCCCGTGCGGTTTGAACAAGAGGGGTTATATTGGTGCCGTGACCCGGATGGGAGTGAGTGTAACAGACGAAGGCTAGTAAGAGCTGTCCGTGTAAACCTCTCTCCCCTAAACTCAATAGACGCTCTAATGACTGACGCTAGACCCTGCAGTCTTTACCCTTGTTGTTAAGAGTGCACGACCCCCATGGCGGTAGACCTGGGTTCGAGTCCCACTTAGAGTGGGAGTTTCGAATAGGAGCAGTGACACTAAAATAACAAAATTTTAGAAAACAAAAACATTAATAGTGTTGTTAATAATATCTTACTTTTTGAGTTAAACCCATAATATTAAATATGGGTACAATTCAATCTCAATTTATTTTTTTGCTGCAGCTGTTGTTGTTTGTTTTTTACTGTTTCTGAAACTATGGCTCCATTTCTACAAACAAATCCACAAAACACGCACACAACATGCAAAACACCACACCTGTTGCAAAAGCAAACGCTTCATTCAAAACTATTTTTAAAATGATAAAATTATTAAACAAATATGTCAAAATAATTGTTACAAAATGTTTTTAAAAATACTTCTCCAAACATTGAGTTTTGATTTATAAGAGATCAAATGAGGTATATGTACAGACTAAAGAGAAATATTAGGGGGTAAAAATTAATTATTAATTTATTTCTAAAAACATAGTAAAAAAATTATGTCTGTTATCACACATGATAACTGGGTGAAGGTATTTTGTTAATCAGCGAGGCATTAAAATGGCAGTGTTTCCCAAATTAAACAAAAGAGCAGTGAGTTTTGAATGATGTGTCTAATATAGAGAACCATCTGGTTTCCCCCCACGTTTTTTCCTTCCACATGTATTTTGTAGACGGTCCCTAACGGGGCTAAGCGCTATCTCTGCAACACATTGAGGAGGATTAAAACAAACCGCGATGTGTGTTCAATGTTTTCACAATTATAATTATTCACTTAAGAATCTATTGACTTTTTCCAAGGCTTAATATCTGTAGAATATCCACCATCAAACCAACTTTTTCGCGGTACACTCCAGTTGGTCCGTTTTGCAACATGATTCATTTAAAACCACAGCTCTACATACCTTTCATGCAGGAGATCTTTCACCACATATGAATGCATCCCGATGTTATTTAATAAGTAATTTCTCCGTGACAACAAAAGCAGACAACTCGGATTCTTCTTCTTTCATTTTACTGCTGTTGGCATCCAGATACTTGGTGCATTACTGCCACCTTCAGCTCCAGAGTGTGGATCAGATAAAAGGTCTACAATCTATTATCTTTTGTCTCGCTAACCTTTTAAACGTAAACTCCTGCATCCCAATCTCCATCATCACCTCTCTCTGTGCTTCATATCTCCTACAAGTATATGCTGTATACAAATTAGATTGATCAAGACAAAATAATCTTTGTTTTATTTCTCATAAATACATGTACTATTAGAAAACAATATAGTAAATTTAGAAAAGAAATAAATGACATGAATATATCTCATTCAAGAATGACAGCTATTTAGCATACAATCAATAATAACAGAAATAAACTACAACAGCAACTTTATTTAGACCATTGACTGGTGAAGCTTGAGTGCAGAGGCTTGACTAATGTCTGAAACTCTTTCCACACTGAGTGCATTAGTTCGGCTTCTCTCCAGTATGAACTCGCTTGTGTGATTTCAGGTGTGCAGACTGAGTGAAACTCTTGTCACAAGATGAACACTTGTAAGGTTTTTCTCCAGTATGAATTCTTTGATGCTCTTTCAGACTCTCAGGTGCAGCAAAGCTCTTCCCACAGTCACAACACACATGATTTCTCACTTCATCATGTGTTTTCCGATGCAGTTTTAAATAATGGTGACTTGAAAAACTTGCTCCACAGAGAGAACACAAGTAAGGCTTCTCATGTAAATGAAAGTTCAGGTGACGTTTTAGATTTGAAGATAAAATAAACTTTTTGCCACACTGATCACATTTAAACGGCTTTTCTCCAGAGTGAACAAGCAGATGATACTTGAGATCAGTTTTACATCTGAAGCTCTTCTCACACTGAGTACAGAAGTACGGCTTCTCTCCAGTATGAACTCGCTCATGTAATTTCAGTTTTTCAGAACGACAGAAACTCTTGTCACAGTATGAGCACTTATAAGGTTTTTCGCCGGAATGAATTCTTTGATGCTGTTTCAGATTGTCAGCTCTAGTAAAGCTCTTCCCACAGTCAGAACAAACATGATCTCTCACTTCATTATGTGCTTTCTGGTGCAGTTTAAAATGACGCAGCCATAAGATACTCTTTCCACAGACAGAACACACATAAGGCTTCTCATCTGAATGAACATTCAGGTGTTGTTTTAGATGTGTTAATGAAATAAATTCTTTACCACACTGATCACATTTAAAAGGTTTTTCTCCAGAGTGAATGCGCAGATGATTCCTGAGACCTGATGATTGTGAAAAACTCTTTCCACATTGAGTGCATGTAAACGGTTTCTCTCCAGTATGAATTCTTATGTGTGTATTTAGGTTTCCTTTTTGTCTGAAACTCTTTCCACACTGAGAGCAGGTGTGCGGCTTTTTAACTTTTGTTCTGTGAGTTTTGATGCTCTGCTTTTCCTCCTCAACTTCATTCAGTTCATGTTTTTGTGGTTTCATCTCCATCCAGTCTAAAATAAAAACATATCATGTGGTTAAAATAAGTTCAAGTGAACTCTAATTTAATAAAAGAACACAACAAAGTATCAAGTATCAGATCTTTGATGTGCCAATGTTTAGTTTCATCTTTTTTTTGTTAATCCACTCAAAATGACAATGATAAACGCTATTCAAGATTATGAACATTTAGACGCATTTTCTGTATCATTTAACGTCGCTAATTTGTTTATTGTTTTACAGCAGCCAAATCTGTTGAACTGAAGCTTTGTTACTTTAATGTTTCTACATGTCAACAATGAAGAATCAAGAACGGACACCAACCTATTTGTTCCTCAGTCTCTTCATGTTTTATTCTGGATGGTTCTGGATCACTCATGTCTTCAATCTCCTCTTTAATAAACTCCATCTTTAACAGTCACACAGATTTCAGCTGCTACACCTGGAGTTTGTCCTTCTCTTGTAGGATGAGGTGAATATTCCCAGGATTTATTGGTGAATTGTTGTGGGAGGAGCTTCACTGCAGGTGTGAACTGTGATCACTGTGTGATACTGACGCCCACAGGACCAGATCTGGAACAATCAAAGACAAGTTTCTGAATCGATACTAAATTTCTTTAACAGCAAACATACATGGTGACTTTAATTTAGTTCAAATATAAAGCACTTTGATGGTTACACAATAAGAATATTAAATATTGCATATATGTCATTAGTACATGTTAATACTAGATAAACTTGTATTACCTTGTAATCTATGAAATCATCTTTCACCTTTTTTTTGATGGTTTACCTTGATTTCTAAGTATTACACTTTGCTGTTGCATGTTTTTTTGTACAGTTTCATGTCAAGCACACAGAGTCTTCTAATATACAGACAAATACACACAACTCTTACATGCCGGCGGACCTGAGTTCAAGTCCCGGGCGGTTCAAACAGGAGGGGTTACATTGGTGCCGTGACCCGGATGGGAGTGAGTGTAACAGACGTAGGCTAGTAAGAGCTGTCTGTGTAAACATCACTCCCCTTGTTAGAGCGCCCAACTCCCATGCCGGCGGATATGGGTTCGAGTCCCGGGCGGTTTGAACAGAAGGGGTTACATTGGTGCCGTGACCCGGATGGGAGTGAGTGTAACAGACGTAGGCTAGTAAGAGCTGTCTGTGTAAACATCACTCCCCTTGTTAGAGCGCCCAACTCCCATGCCGGCGGATATGGGTTCGAGTCCCGGGCGGTTTGAACAGGAGGGGTTACATTGCTGCCGTGACCCGGATGGGAGTGAGTGTAACAGACGTAGGCTAGTAAGAGCTGTCCGTGTAAACATCACTCCCCTTGTTAGAACGCCCAACTCCCATGCCGGCGGATATGGGTTCGAGTCCCGGGCGGTTTGAACAGGAGGGGTTACATTGGTGCCGTGACCCGGATGGGAGTGAGTGTAACAGACGTAGGCTAGTAAGAGCTGTCTGTGTAAACATCACTCCCCTTGTTAGAGCGCCCAACTCCCATGCCGGCGGATATGGGTTCGAGTCCCGGGCGGTTTGAACAGGAGGGGTTACATTGGTGCCATGACCCGGATGGGAGTGAGTGTAACAGACGTAGGCTAGTAAGAGCTGTCTGTGTAAACATCACTCCCCTTGTTAGAGCGCCCAACTCCCATGCCGGCGGATATGGGTTCGAGTCCCGGGCGGTTTGAACAGGAGGGGTTACATTGGTACCGTGACCCGGATGGGAGTGAGTGTAACAGACGTAGGCTAGTAAGAGCTGTCTGTGTAAACCTCATTCCCCTGAACTCAATAGATGCTCAAATGACTGACGCTAGAGACTGCAGTCTTTACCCTTGTTGTTAAGAGTGCCCGACTCCAATGGCGGCAGAGCCGGGTTCGAGTCCTGCTTAGAGTGGGCAGTTCGAACAAGAGGGGTTACATTTAAATAACAAAATTTTTGATAGCATAAACATTAATAGTGGTGGTAGTAATAATAATGTTATTAATAATAACTTACTTTTTGAGTTAAACACGTAATATTACATATGGGTACAATTTAATCCCAAATCCAAAGCTTTTGTCCAAATACAAGATACTAAGAGAAGTACTTTCAGTTGGATTTACTACCATAAGTGATCCAGAAAAAAAAGTTATTGAGATTTAAATGTGTTAAGAAATTTATGTAAAATAAATCTAAGGTCTAAAGGGTCTAAAATAAAACACATGCTACTGAAATGTGAAGAAATACATAAATTAATTTAAAATATATATGGTCTTCTATCTCAACTTCAAATGCTGTCTTCTTATTAGTTCCTAGAAAAACATTTAGTTGTTGGTTTTATTCACAGAACTGAAACATAAAAAATGCTATTGGCAGTAAAGAATCAAGAAAAAGCTTGCAAAGCCTCTCAAAGTGTGTGGTGTACACTGCCCCCTAGAGGAACATATAGCAGTTGTTTTGACTTTTACATTAAAACTTGGAATAAATTCATTTAAAATTCATGCCATTTTCACTTTCCATGAAAACAGGGTGATGGAAACATAGGTATTGACACTTACTGAACTGAATTAAATTAATATTGAAACAAACTGAGTTGAATATTGATTCTATTGTCTTTAAAGCTGAATTCATGACTAAATAACTTTGATATTAATATTATCCTCGCCATTGCTGTAAAGCTGCTTTGACAATAAGAAATGAAGGTGATGTGACTTGTTTTCTAGGAATCTGTAACATGACCAATATCAAATGTTTTTATAGAAATACACAGCCCATGAACCAGAAAGAGATTACACTATTTTATAGTTATTTTGTTGCTGCTGTTGTTTGTTTTTTACAGTTTCTGAAACTATGGCTCCATTTTTACAAACAAATCCACAAAACACCACACCTCTCGCAAAAGCAAACGCTTCATTCAAAACAACTTTTAAAATGATAAAATTATTATTACACAAATATGTAAAAAGTAATTGTCATAAAACATTTTTAAAAATGCTTCTCAAAACATTGAGTTTTGATTTATAAGAGATCAAATTAGGTATATGTACAGTATAAAGAGAAATATAATGCGGTAAAAATTATTATTTCTTTCTAAAAACATTGTTAACAAATTATGTCTGTTATCACACATGATAACTGGGTGAAGGTATTTTGTTAATCAGTGTGGCATTAAAATCGCAGTGTTTCCCAAATTAAACAAAAGAGCAGTGAGTTTTGAATGATGTGTCTAATATAAAGAACCATCTGGTTTCCCCCCACGTTTTTTACTTCCACATGTATTTTGTAGACGGTCCCTAACGGGGCTAAGCGCTATCTCTGCAACACATTGAGGAGGATTAAAACAAACCGCGATGTGTTTTCAATCTTTTCAAAATTTTAATTATTCACTTAAGAATCTATTGACTGTTTTCAAGGCTTAATATCTGTAGAATATCCACCATCAAACCAACTTTTTCGCGGTACACTCCAGTTGGTCCGTTTTGCAACATGATTCATTTAAAACCACAGCTCTACATACCTTTCATGCAGGAGATCTTTCACCACATATGAATGCGTCCAGATGTTATTTAATAAGTAATTTCTCCGTGACAACAAAAGCAGACAACTCGGCTTCTTCTTCTTTCATTTTACGGCTGTTGGCATCCAGATAATTGGTGCATTACTGCCACCTTCAGCTCCAGAGTGTGGATCAGATAAAAGGTCTAAAATCTATAATCTTTTGTCTCGGTAACCTTTTAAACGTGAACTCCTGCATCCCAATCTCCATCATCACCTCTCTCTGTGCTTCATATCTCCTACAAGTATATGCTGTATACAGATTAGATTGATCAAAACAAAATAATGTTTGTTTTATATCTCATGAACACATGTACTATTAGAAAACAATATAGTAAATTTAGAAAAAAAATAAATGACATGAATATATCTCATTCAAGAATGACAGCTATTCGGCACACAATCAACACTGACAGAAATAAACTACAACAGTAACTTTATTTACATCATTGACTGGTGAAGCTTGAGTGCAGAGGCTTGACTAATGTCTGAAACTCTTTCCACACTGAGTACATTAGTTCGGCTTCTCTCCAGTATGAAGTCGCTTGTGTGATTTCAGGTGTGCAGACTGAGTGAAACTCTTGTCACAAGATGAGCACTTGTAAGGTTTTTCTCCAGTATGAATTCTTTGGTGCTGTTTCAGACAGCCAGCTTTAGTAAAGCTCTTCCCACAGTCAGAACAAACATGATTTCTCATTTCAGTATGTGTTTTCTGATGGAGTTTAAAATAATAATGACTTGAAAAACTTGCTCCACAGAGAGAACATAAGTGCGGCCTCTCGACTAAATGAACGTTCAGGTGTTGTTTTAGATGTGAAGATGAAATAAACGTTTTACCACACTGATCACATTTAAATGGTTTTTCTCCAGAGTGATGGAGCAGATGATACTTGAGATCAGTTTTACTTTTGAAACTCTTCTCACACTGAGTACAGAAGTACGGCTTCTCTCCAGTATGAATTCGCTCATGTAATTTCAGATTTTCAGAACGACAGAAACTCTTGTCACAATATGAACACTTGTAAGGTTTTTCTCCAGTATGAATTCTTTGATGCTGTTTCAGATTGTCAGCTCTAGTAAAGCTCTTCCCACAGTCACTACACACATGATCTCTCACTTCATCATGTGTTTTCTGGTGCAGTTTAAAATGACGCAGCCATAAAATACTCTTTCCACAGAAAGAACACACAAAAGGCTTCTCATCTGAATGAACTTTCATGTGTTGTTTTAGATGTGATGGTGAATTAAATTCTTTACCACACTGATCACATTTAAAAGGTTTTTCTCCAGAGTGAATGCGCAGATGATTCCTGAGACCTGATGATTGTGAAAAACTCTTTCCACACTGAGTGCATGTAAACGGTTTTTCTCCAGTGTGAACTCTCATGTGTGTCTTTAGGTTTCCTTTTTGTGTGAAACTCGTTCCACACTGAGAGCAGGTGTACGGCTTATTAGCTTTTGTTCTGTGAGTTTTGATGCTCTGCTTTTCCTCTTCAACTTCATTCAGTTCATGTTTTTGTGGTTTCATCTCCATCCAGTCTAAAATAAAAATATGTGGTTACAATAAGTTCAAGTGAACTATGATTTAATAAAAGAACGCAACAAAGTATCAAGTATCAGATCTTTGATGCGCCAATGTTTAGTTCTATCATTTTTTGTTAATCCACTCAAAATGTGGATGACAAAAGCCATTCAAGATTATGAACATTTAGGCGCATTTTCTGTATCATTTAATATCGCTAATTTATTTATTGTTTTACAGCAGCCAAATCTTTTGAACTGAAGCTTCGTTACTTTAATGTTTCTCAACAGTCAACAATGAAGAATCAAGAACGGACACCAACCTATTTGTTCCTCAGTCTCTTCATGTTTTCTTCTGGATGGTTCTGGATCACTCATGTCTTCAATCTCCTCTTTAATAAACTCCATCTTTAACAGTCACACAGATTTCAGCTGCTACACCTGGAGTTTGTCCTTCTCTTGTAGGATGAGGTGAATATTCCCAGGATTTATTGGTGAATTGTTGTGGGAGGAGCTTCACTGCAGGTGTGAACTGTGATCACTGTGTGATACTGACGCCCACAGGACCAGATCTGGAACAATCAAAGACAAGTTACTGAATCGATACTAAATTTCTTTAACAGAAAACATACATGGTGACTTTAATTTAGTTCAAATATAAAGCACTTTGATGGTTACACACTAAGAATATTAAATATTGCATATATGTCATTAGTACATGTTAATACTAGATAAATTTGTGTTACCTTGAAATCTATGAAATCATCTTTCACCTTTTTTTTTTGACTGTTTACCTTGATTTCTAAGTATTACACTTTGCTGTTGCATGTTTTTTGTACAGTTTTATGTCAAGCACACAGAGTCTTCTAATATACAGACAAATAGACTCAACTCTTACATGCCGGCGGACCTGAGTTCAAGTCCCGGGAGGTTCATACAGGAGGGGTTACATTGGTGCCGTGACCCGGATGGGAGTGAGTGTAACAGACGTAGGCTAGTAAGAGCTGTCTGTGTAAACCTCACTCCCCTTGTTAGAGCGCCCAACTCCCATGCCGGCGGATATGGGTTCGAGTCCCGGGCGGTTTGAACAGGAGGGGTTACATTGGTGCCGTGACCCGGATGGAAGTGAGTGTAACAGACGTAGGCTAGTAAGAGCTGTCCGTGTAAACCTCACTCTCGTGAACTCAATAGATGCTCTAATGACTGACGCTAGAGACTGCAGTCTTTACCCTTGTTGTTAAGAGTGCCCGACTCCAATGGCGGCAGAGCCGGGTTCGAGTCCTGCTTAGAGTGGGCAGTTTGAACAGGAGAGGTTACACTAACATAACAAAATTTTTGATAGCATAAACATTAATAGTGGTGGTAGTAATAATAGTGTTATTATTAATAACTTACTTTTTGAGTTAAACACGTAATATTACATATGGGTACAATTTAATCCCAAATCCAAAGCTTTTGTCCCAATACAAGATACTAAAAGAAGTACTTTCAGTTGGATTTACTACCATAAGTGATCCAGAAAAAAAAGTTACTGAGATTGAAATGTGTTAATAAATTTATGTAAAATACATCTAAAGTCTAAAGGGTCTAAAACAACATATGTACTGATATTTGAAGAAATACATACATTAATTTAAATTAATATAGTTTTCTATCTCAACTTCAAATGCTGTCTTCTTATTAGTTCCTAGAGAAACATTTAGTTGTTGGTTTGATTCACAGAACTAAAACACAAAAAATGCTATTGGCAGTAAAGAATCAAGAAAAAGCTTGCAAAGCCTCTCAAAGTGTGTGGTGTACACTGCCCCCTAGAGGAACATATAGCAGTTGTTTTGACTTTTACATTAAAACTTGGAATAAATTCATTTAAAATTCATGCCATTTTCACTTTCCATGAAAACAGGGTGATGGAAACATAGGTATTGACACTTACTGAACTGAATTAAATTAATATTGAAACAAACTGAGTTGATTATTGATTCTATTGTCTTTACAGCTGAATTCATGACTAAATAACTTTGATATTAATTTTATTCTCGCCATTACTGTAAAGCTGCTTTGACAGTAAGAAATGAAGGTGATGTGACTTGGTTTCTAGGAATCAGTAACATGACCAATATCAAATGTTTTTATAGAAATACACAGCCCATGAACCAGAAAGAGATTACCCTATTTTGTAGTTTTTTTGTTGTTGTTTGTTTTTTACAGTTTCTGAAACTATGGCTCCATTTCTACAAACAAATCCACAAAACACCCACACAACATGCAAAACTCCACACCTCTTGCAAAAGCAAACGCTTCATTCAAAACTATTTTTAAAATGATACAATTATTATTATTATACAAAACAATTGTCATAAAACATTTTTAAAAATGCTTCTCAAAACATTGAGTTTTGAATTTCAAGAGATCAAATTAGGTATATGTACAGTATAAAGAGAAATATAAGGGGGTACAAATTTTACTTTCTTTCTCAAAACACAGTAAACAAATTATGTCTGTTATCACACATGATAACTGGGTGAAGGTATTTTGTTAATCAGCGTGGCATTAAAATCGCAGTGTTTCCCAAATTAAACAAAAGAGCAGTGAGTTTTGAATGATGTGTCTAATATAGAGAACCATCTGGTTTCCCCCCACGTTTTTTCCTTCCACATGTATTTTGTAGACGGTCCCTAACGGGGCTAAGCGCTATCTCTGCAACACATTGAGGAGGATTAAAACAAACCGCGATGTGTTTTCAGTTTGTTCACAATTATACAATTATAAGCATTTACTTAAGAATCTATTGACTTCTTTCAAGGCTTAATATCTGTAGAATATCGAACATCAAACCAACTTTTTCGCGGTACACTCCAGTTGGTCCGTTTTGCAACATGATTCATTTAAAACCACAGCTCTACATACCTTTCATGCAGGAGATCTTTCACCACATATGAATGCGTCCAGATGTTATTTAATAAGTAATTTCTCCGTGACAACAAAAGCAGACAACTCGGCTTCTTCTTCTTTCATTTTACGGCTGTTGGCATCCAGATAATTGGTGCATTACTGCCACCTTCAGCTCCAGAGTGTAGATCTTTTAACCTCAGCATGAACTGAAGCTTTGGTACTTTATTATTCCTAAGCCGTCAATAATCAGGGTTTGGGAGTAACGAAATACAAGTAACTAAATTACGTATTTAAAATACAAAATTTCAGTAACTGTATTTCATTACAGTTACATTTTAAATGGGTGGTAATCAGATTACAGTTACATCGGAAAAGTATTTTAGATTACCAAAGTGATTACTTTGAATTTTAATGTCATTTATTCCATTTAAACATTGATGTGATAACTGTAACGGGCAATAAATGTAAACAGAAATTGGTTATTCTCCGAAACTAATAGTCTGCAAAATCATCCTAATTCACATTTCTGCTCATAAGTTTCATAAGTTTTCAGTGCATTTGAATCATTTTAACAAAATAAGAGGGATCATAAAAATGACATTTTTATTTAATACTGAATAAGCTATTTCACATACCTGATGACAGAAGTTATAAAAATTGAGTTCCTTGTAATTGTAAAAAAAAAGAAAGGTAATTGTGACTTTTTTCTGGAAAATTGTGAGTTTATATCTCAATTCTGACTTTTCTCACAATTCTGACATTTTTCTCAAAATTGAGAGTTTATAATTAATTAATATAATTGCAACTTTATATCAGGGAATTCTGAGAAGTAAAGATAATTACTGACTTTTTGCAATTACTGTTTTTGTGTGTGTTTCAAAATTATTAGTTTTCCAAAGTATTCTAAAGTATGTAGATTAAGTTACAAAACTTGGGTTATGTAATGAAATACGTTACAAATTACTTTTTATAGCACGTATATTGTAATCTGTAGAGATATACATTGCCCTGTCAATAATGAAAGATAAAAATTAACTCAACCTCTTTTAATGATCATTTATTTGACAATAATACTGTATATCCCAATTACATATATATATATATATATATATCACAGTATTAAGATTGAATGTTTAAACTCACTATTGTGATTAAAACTGTGCAACTCATTCTTTGTTAATTAAATATAGTGTAACGATGAGCGAGTCAGCGGGTTTAAATCCAAATGCAGCTTTATTAAGAGACGTAGTCAGACAGGCAATGGTCAACTCAACAGCAAACAGAAATAGTAGGGAACAGGCAAACTCGTTGTAAATATCCAGGCAATAGGTCAAAGGCGGGCAGATAAACATCAAAAACAAGAAACAGGCAGGATCCGAAAAACAGGTAAACAAGACAAGGAGAATGCTCAGAAATGTTACAGGGAAACAATACTTCGCAAATAACAAGTAAAACAGAACAGACTTAAATGGGGAGCGAGATTGGCTACAGCTGGGCAGTAATTAACATAAGGGGCTTATGGGAAGTGTAGTGTGGTGTATGGAGTCCATGATAGAGTTCCCCAAGGAGCGGCTTCCAGATGGTACAAATGAACAAACCGGGAGGGAGGGAGGGAGGGGTGGGGTAACAGGGACAATGGGGGACCGCATCCATGGAGCGGAGGTTTATTCGACAGTGGGGGTTGAGTGGATGGCCAGGGTTGAATAGACTGTGTAGGCGGCCGGGGTGAAACAGGCTGTGCAGGCAGCCAGGGCGGAACAGGTTGTGCAGGCGGCCAGGGCGGAACAGGCTGTGCAGGCGGTCAGGGCGGAACAGGCTGTGCAGGCGGTCAGGGCGGAACAGGCTGTGCAGGCGGCCAGGGCGGAACAGGCTGTGCAGGCGGTCAGGGCGGAACAGGCTGTGCAGGCGGTCAGGGCGGAACAGGCTGTGCAGGCGGCCAAGGCGGAACAGGCTGTGCAGGCGACAGTGGGACAGGCTGAGCAGGCGGCCAGGGCGGAACAGGTTGTGCAGGCGGCCAGGGCGGAACAGGCTGTGCAGGCGGCCAGGGTGGGACAGGGTGTGCTGACGGCCAGAGCGGATTTCTAGGTCCCCAGGGCTACTAAGGAAAAACTGTAAGCGAGGTACGAGATTGTTAGTGGAGAGCGCTTGGGCCATAGCAGGGCAGGCAGGGAACTGCGGGACGACTGCCATGGTCGTTTCAGGGTAAATTAGGCAGACAGACAGTTCGGGGCAGACAGACAGTTCTGGGCAGACAGGCAGTTTGAGGCAGACAGGCAGTTCTGGGCAGACAGGCAGTTTGGGGCAGACAGGCAGTTCTGGGCAGACAGGCAGTTCGAGGCAGACAGGCAGTTTGTGGCAGACAGACTGTTCGGGGCAAACAGACAGTTCGGGGCAGACAGACAGTTCGGAGCTGACAGACAGTGTGGGGTTGACAGACAATTCAGGGATGGTGACAGATGGTTCAGGTCTGACAGATAGTTCGTTAGGTTCAACTGACACTTCTGGAGGTTCCGCAGCAGTTTCCGCCACCTCTGGAGGTTCTACAGTTGTAAGCACATGAAGAGCAGGAGACTGAGGGACCGACTTGGTAGCGCCCTCTTGTGGCAGGTCAGGAACTATACCGGTGTGTTCGGGAACTGACTCAGGAGTACCCTCTTGAGGTTGGTCCAAGGTGGGAGTCGATGAATGTGTTGCCCACACACATAATATGGTCATAGCCATTACGGACAGGACAGCATCTTCTAATATTTCAGGCATAGTAGGCGTGAAGTGAGCAGTCGTTGGAGGCTGGACAGGCCTGACGTGAACCGTCTGAGGCTGGACAGGCGTGACATGAACCGTCTGAGGCTCGACAGGCGTGGCGTGAACCTTTGGCGGCTGGGCAGACGTGGCTTGAACCTTTGGCGGCTGGGCAGACGTGGCTTGAACCTTTGGCTGCTGGGCAGACGTGGCTTGAAGCTTTGGCTGTGGGGCAGACGTGGCTTGAACTATGGGTTGCTGAGTAGGTGTAATTTGAACCGTTGGCTGTTTGGCAGACATAGTTTGAACCGTGGAATGCTGGGCTAGCCTGGTTTAATTATGGGTCATTGACTAGGTGTGATTTGATCCGTTGGCTGTCTGGCTGGCATAGTTTGATCCGTGAATTGCTGGGCTGACGTGGTTTGAATTGTAGGCTGTTGGACAGACGTTGCGTGAACCATCAGGTGACAGAGGAACTGGCTTGTGAATCGCTGGAGCGAGCGCGTGGAGCGCTGGAGCGACCTTCTTTCAGCGCGGGGCTTGACTCGCGGTGATCTGGGACGACTTGACTTGACTCTTGTTGATCTGGGACGACTTGACTTGACTCGCGATGATCTGGGATGACTTGACTTGACTCTCGTTGATCTGGGACGACTTGACTTGACTCGCGATGATCTGGGATGACTTGACTTGACTCTCGTTGATCTGGGACGACTTGACTTGACTCGCAATGATCTGGGACGACTTGACTTGACTCTCGTTGATCTGGGACGACTTGACTTGACTCTTGTTGATCTGGGTCGACTTGACTTGACTCGCAATGATCTGGGACGACTTGACTTGACTCACGGTGATCTGGAATGACCTGGCTTGACTCGCAATGATCTGGGACGACTTGACTTGACACACGTTGATTTGGGACGACTTGGCTTGACTCACGGTGATCTGCGACGACCTGGCATGACTCGCAATGATCTGGGACGACTTGACTTGACTCGCGATGATCTGGGACGACTTGACTTGACTTGACTCGCGATGATCTGGGACGACTTGACTTGACTCTCGTTGATCTGGGACGACTTGACTTGACTCACGGTGATCTGGAATGACCTGGCTTGACTCGCAATGATCTGGGACGACTTGACTTGACACATGTTGATTTGGGACGACTTGGCTTGACTCACGGTGATCTGCGACGACCTGGCATGACTCGCAATGATCTGGGACGACTTGACTTGACTCTTGTTGATCTGGGACGACTTGACTTGACTCGCGATGATCTGGGACGACTTGACTTGACTCGCAATGATCTGGGATGACTTGACTTGACTCGCGATGATCTGGGACGACTTGACTTGACTCTCGTTGATCTGGGACGACTTGACTTGACTCTCGTTGATCTGGGACAACTTGACTTGACTCGCGATGATCTGGGACGACTTGACTTGACTCTCGTTGATCTGGGACGACTTGACTTGACTCTTATTGATCTGGGTCGACTTGACTTGACTCGCGATGATCTGGGATGACTTGACTTGACTCTTATTGATCTGGGTCGACTTGACTTGACTCGCGATGATCTGGGACGACTTGACTTGACTTGACTCACGATGATCTGGGACGACTTGACTTGACTCACGGTGATCTGCGACGACCTGGCATGACTCGCAATGATCTGGGACGACTTGACTTGACTCTTGTTGATCTGGGACGACTTGACTTGACTCGCGATGATCTGGGACGACTTGACTTGACTCGCGATGATCTGGGATGACTTGACTTGACTCGCGATGATCTGGGACGACTTGACTTGACTCTCGTTGATCTGGGACGACTTGACTTGACTCTCGTTGATCTGGGACAACTTGACTTGACTCGCGATGATCTGGGACGACTTGACTTGACTCTCGTTGATCTGGGACGACTTGACTTGACTCTTATTGATCTGGGTCGACTTGACTTGACTCGCGATGATCTGGGACGACTTGACTTGACTCTTATTGATCTGGGTCGACTTGACTTGACTCACGATGATCTGGGACGACTTGACTTGACTCACGGTGATCTGCGACGACCTGGCATGACTCGCAATAATCTGGGACGACTTGACTTGACTCTTGTTGATCTGGGACGACTTGACTTGACTCGCGATGATCTGGGACGACTTGACTTGACTCACGTTGATCTGGGACGACTTGACTTGACTCACGTTGATCTGGGACGACTTGACTTGACTCTCGTTGATCTGGGACGACTTGACTTGACTCTTGTTGATCTGCGACGACTTGACTTGACTCGCGATGATCTGGGACGACTTGACTTGACTCTCGTTGATCTGGGACGACTTGACTTGACTCTCGTTGATCTGGGACGACTTGACTTGACTCTTGTTGATCTGCGACGACTTGACTTGACTCTCGTTGATCTGGGACGACTTGACTTGACTCTTGTTGATCTGCGACGACTTGACTTGACTCTCGTTGATCTGGGACGACTTGACTTGACTCTTGTTGATCTGCGACGACTTGACTTGACTCTTGTTGATCTGGGACGACTTGACTTGACTCTCGTTGATCTGGGACGACTTGACTTGACTCTTGTTGATCTGGGACGACTTGACTTGACTCTCGTTGATCTGGGACGACTTGACTTGACTCTTGTTGATCTGCGACGACTTGACTTGACTCGCGATGATCTGGGACGACTTGACTTGACTCTCGTTGATCTGGGACGACTTGACTTGACTCTCGTTGATCTGGGACGACTTGACTTGACTCTTGTTGATCTGCGACGACTTGACTTGACTCTCGTTGATCTGGGACGACTTGACTTGACTCTTGTTGATCTGCGACGACTTGACTTGACTCACGTTGATCTGGGACGACTTGACTTGACTCGCGATGATCTGGGACGACTTGACTTGACTCGCGATGATCTGGGACGACTTGACTTGACTCTCGTTGATCTGGGACGACTTGACTTGACTCTTGTTGATCTGCGACGACTTGACTTGACTCGCGATGATCTGGGACGACTTGACTTGACTCACGGTGATCTGGAATGACCTGGCTTGACTCGCAATGATCTGGGACGACTTGACTTGACACACGTTGATTTGGGACGACTTGGCTTGACTCACGGTGATCTGCGACGACCTGGCATGACTCGCAATGATCTGGGACGACTTGACTTGACTCGCGATGATCTGGGACGACTTGACTTGACTTGACTCGCGATGATCTGGGACGACTTGACTTGACTCTCGTTGATCTGGGACGACTTGACTTGACTCACGGTGATCTGGAATGACCTGGCTTGACTCGCAATGATCTGGGACGACTTGACTTGACACATGTTGATTTGGGACGACTTGGCTTGACTCACGGTGATCTGCGACGACCTGGCATGACTCGCAATGATCTGGGACGACTTGACTTGACTCTTGTTGATCTGGGACGACTTGACTTGACTCGCGATGATCTGGGACGACTTGACTTGACTCGCGATGATCTGGGATGACTTGACTTGACTCGCGATGTTCTGGGACGACTTGACTTGACTCTCGTTGATCTGGGACGACTTGACTTGACTCTCGTTGATCTGGGACAACTTGACTTGACTCGCGATGATCTGGGACGACTTGACTTGACTCTCGTTGATCTGGGACGACTTGACTTGACTCTTATTGATCTGGGTCGACTTGACTTGACTCGCGATGATCTGGGACGACTTGACTTGACTCTTATTGATCTGGGTCGACTTGACTTGACTCGCGATGATCTGGGACGACTTGACTTGACTTGACTCACGATGATCTGGGACGACTTGACTTGACTCACGGTGATCTGCGACGACCTGGCATGACTCGCAATGATCTGGGACGACTTGACTTGACTCTTGTTGATCTGGGACGACTTGACTTGACTCGCGATGATCTGGGACGACTTGACTTGACTCGCGATGATCTGGGATGACTTGACTTGACTCGCGATGATCTGGGACGACTTGACTTGACTCTCGTTGATCTGGGACGACTTGACTTGACTCTTGTTGATCTGCGACGACTTGACTTGACTCGCGATGATCTGGGACGACTTGACTTGACTCTCGTTGATCTGGGACGACTTGACTTGACTCTCGTTGATCTGGGACGACTTGACTTGACTCTTGTTGATCTGCGACGACTTGACTTGACTCTCGTTGATCTGGGACGACTTGACTTGACTCTTGTTGATCTGCGACGACTTGACTTGACTCTCGTTGATCTGGGACGACTTGACTTGACTCTTGTTGATCTGCGACGACTTGACTTGACTCTTGTTGATCTGGGACGACTTGACTTGACTCTCGTTGATCTGGGACGACTTGACTTGACTCTTGTTGATCTGCGACGACTTGACTTGACTCTTGTTGATCTGGGACGACTTGACTTGACTCTCGTTGATCTGGGACGACTTGACTTGACTCGCGATGATCTGGGACGACTTGACTTGACTCTCGTTGATCTGGGACGACTTGACTTGACTCTTGTTGATCTGCGACGACTTGACTTGACTCGCGATGATCTGGGACGACTTGACTTGACTCTCGTTGATCTGGGACGACTTGACTTGACTCTCGTTGATCTGGGACGACTTGACTTGACTCTTGTTGATCTGCGACGACTTGACTTGACTCTCGTTGATCTGGGACGACTTGACTTGACTCTTGTTGATCTGCGACGACTTGACTTGACTCACGTTGATCTGGGACGACTTGACTTGACTCGCGATGATCTGGGACGACTTGACTTGACTCGCGATGATCTGGGACGACTTGACTTGACTCTCGTTGATCTGGGACGACTTGACTTGACTCTTGTTGATCTGCGACGACTTGACTTGACTCGCGATGATCTGGGACGACTTGACTTGACTCACGGTGATCTGGAATGACCTGGCTTGACTCGCAATGATCTGGGACGACTTGACTTGACACACGTTGATTTGGGACGACTTGGCTTGACTCACGGTGATCTGTGACGACCTGGCATGACTCGCAATAATCTGGGACGACTTGACTTAACTCGCGATGATCTGGGACGACTTGACTTAACTCGCGATAATCTGGGACGACTTGACTTGACTCATGACGAACAGCTGCGGTGTGCTGTGACTCTGGACGAACAGCTGCGGCGTGCTGTGACTCTGGCACATCAATTTTACCTGACTACCTTTATTAAAGTGTTAGTTCACCCAAAAATGAAAATTCTGTCATTAATTCCTCACCTTCATGTCATTCTACACCTTTAAGACCTTCGTTCATCTTCTGAACACAAATTAAGATATTTTTGATGAAATCCGAGAGCTCTGACTTGTCCATAGACAGCAATTTAACAACCACTTACAAGTTCCAGAGAGGTACTAAAGGCATCTTTTAAATAGTCCATGTGAGTGCAGTGGTTCAACCTTAATTGTATGAAGCGACAAGTATACTTTTTATGTGTAAAATCAAAACAAAAATAACGACTTTATTCAACAATATCCTCTCTTCTGTGTCATTCCCTTACGCTCTTACCTTTAGCGCTTCCAGATTCTACATCAGAATGCCGGCTCAGTATTGGCTGATGCTGATCACGTGATCAGCACGATGCAGGAGCTGGCCAATAATGAGTCTGCGTTCGGATTAAAACATGGAAGCGCTAAACTGCATCAACTGCGTTCGAGACTGACAGGGAAGAAAAAAAATTGTTCCAGTCCCACATTTGCCCTTAATTCACAGCTTTGGTACTTTATTGTTCCAAAGCAATCAATAATGAAAGATAAAAATGAACTCAACCTCTTTTTATGATCATTTATTTGACAATAATACTGTACATCCCAATTACATATATATATATATATATATATATATATATATATATATCACAGTATAAAAATTTAATGTTTAAACTCACTATTGTGATTAAAACTGTGCAACTCATTCTCTGTTCATTACATACAGATTGATCAAGACAAAATAATGTTTGTTTTATTTCTCAAAAATGCATGTACTATTAGAAAACAAAGTAAATTTAGAAAAGAAATAAATGACATGAATATATCTCATTCAAGAAAGACACCTATTTAGCACACAATCAATAATAACAGAAATAAACTACAACAGCAACTTTATTTACACCATTGACCAGTGAAGCTTGAGTGCAGAGGCTTGACTAACGTCTGAAACTCTTTCCACACTGAGTACATTAGTTCGGCTTCTCTCCAGTATGAAGTCGCTCGTGTGATTTCAGGTGTCCCAACCGAGTGAAACTCTTGTCACAATATGAGCACTTATAAGGTTTTTCTCCAGTATGAATTCTTTGGTGCTGTTTCAGATTGCCAGCTTTAGTAAAGATCTTCCCACAGTCAGAACACACATGATCTCTCACTTCATCATGTGTTTTCTGATGCAGTTTTAAATGACAATGACTTGAAAAACTCTTTCCACAGAGAGAACACAAGAGAGGCCTCTCATCTAAATGAACTTTCAGGTGTTGTTTTAGATATGAAGATAAAATAAACTTTTTACCACACCATTCACATTTAAATGGCTTTTCTCCAGAGTGAATGCGCAGATGATACTTGAGATCAGTTTTACGTTTGAAACTCTTCCCACACAGAGTACAGTGATGCGGCTTCTCTCCAGTATGAACTCGCTCATGTAATTTCAGGTTTCCAGACTGAGAGAAACTCTTGTCACAAGATGAGCACTTATAAGGTTTTTCTCCAGTATGAATTCTTTGGTGCTCTTTCAGACAGTCAGCTCTTTTAAAGCTCTTCCCACAGTCACGACACACATGATCTTTCACTACATTATGTGTTTTCTGGTGCAGTTTTAAATGATAATGACTTGAAAAACTCTTTCCACAGAGAGAACACAAGAGAGGCCTCTCATCTAAATGAACGTTCAGGTGTCGTTTTAGACGTGAAGATGAAATAAACGTTTTACCACACTGATCACATTTAAATGGCTCTTCTCCAGAGTGAACGCGCAGATGATACTTGAGATCAGATTTACATCTGAAACTCTTCTCACATTGAGTACAGTGGTACGGCTTCTCTCCAGTATGAAGTCGCTCGTGTGATTGCAAGTGTCCCAACCGAGTGAAACTCTTGTCACAAAATGAGCACTTGTAAGGTCTTTCACCAGTATGAATTCTTTGATGCTGTTTCAGATTGCCAGCTTTAGTAAAGCTCTTCCCACAGTCAGAACACACATGATCTTTCACTTCATCATGTGTTTTCTGATGCAGTTTTAAATGATAATCACTTGAAAAACTTGTTCCACTGAGAGAACACAAGAGACGCCTCTCATGTAAATGAACGTTCAGGTGTCGTTTTAGACGTGAAGATAAAATAAACGTTTTATCACACTGATCACATTTAAATGGCTTTTCTCCAGAGTGAACGCGCAGATGATACTTGAGATCAGATTTACTTCTGAAACTCTTCTCACACTCAGTACAGCGGTGCGGCTTCTCTCTAGTATGAACTCGCTCATGTGCTTTCAGTTTTTCAGAACTACAGAAACTCTTGTCACAAGATGAGCACTTGTAAGGTTTTTCTCTGGTATGAATTCTTTGATGCTGTTTCAGATTGTCAGCTCTAGTAAAGCTCTTCCCACAGTCAGAACACACATAAGTCTTCCCATCTGAATGAACCTTCAGGTGTTGTTTTAGATGTGATGGTGAATAAAATTCTTTACCACACTGATCACAATTAAAAGGTTTTTCTCCTGAGTGAATGTGTAGATGATTCCTCAGACCTGATGCTTGAGAAAAGCTCTTTTCACACTGAGTGCATGTAAACGGTTTCTCTCCAGTGTGAACTCTCAGGTGTTTGTTTAGGGTTTTTTTTAGTGTGAAACTCTTTCCACATTGAGAGCATGTAAACGGTTTCTCTCCAGTGTGAATTCTCATGTGTGTCTTTAGGTTTCCTTTTTGTGTGAAACTCGTTCCACACTGAGAGCAGGTGTACGGCTTTTTAACTTTTCTTCTGTGAGTTTTGATGCTCTGCTTTTCCTCTTCATCTTCATTCAGTTCATGTTTTTGTGGTTTCATCTCCATCCAGTCTAAAATGAAAATATTATGTGGTTAAAATAAGTTCAAGTGAACTATGATTTAATATAAGAACGCAACAAAGTATCAAATATCAGATCTTTGATGTGCCAATGTTTAGTTCCATCTTTTCCTTGTTAATCTGCTCAAAATGAGGATGACAAAAGCTATTCAAGATTATGAACATTTAGACGCACTTTCTGTATCATTTAACGTCGCTAATTTATTTATTGTTTTACAGCCACCAAATCTTTTGAACTGAAGCTTTGTTACTTTAATGTTTCTCAGCAGTCAACAATGAAGAATCAAGAACGGACACCAACCTATTTGTTCCTCAGTCTCTTCATCTTTTACTCTGGATGGTTCTGGATCACTCATGTCTTCAATCTCCTCTTTAATAAACTCCATCTTTAACAGTCACACAGATTTCAGCTGCTACACCTGGACTTTGTCCTTCTCTTGTAGGATGAGGTGAATATTCCCAGTATTTATTGGTGAATTGTTGTGGGAGGAGCTTCACTGCAGGTGTGAACTGTGATCACTGTGTGATACTGACGCCCACAGGACCAGATCTGGAACAATCAAAAAGAAGTTACTAATACTGGATTACTTTAACAGCAAAAACACTTGGTGCCTTTAATTTAGTTAATATATAGAGCATTTTGATGGCTACATATCATTAGCAAATAAAACTGCTATATGTTGCTCATTTTTATGTAGCCTCACCCAGGATATAATAAGGATGAAACGTGGCACAGGTTATATTCAATTAATATATTAAATAACCAGAAATTTAACAAGACGACAGAAATCCACTTAATAAACAATATGCAGACTGAATAAAGGGTTATAATTATACATAATAATTATTTTAAAAATTGTGATAGTACAAAGTTTTGATATTAGAACAAAACATGTAACAAAGATGTTTTGAAACAACACTGATCTGGTAACAAACTATGATCATATAAATACGATTTAAACAACTTTACAGTTCAAATAATACCAGTTTTGACAAAACAAGAGCTTTTAAATAATGTTAAACCTAATGTAAATTTCTGAAACTATGGCTCCATTTCTATAAAGAAAACACGTTTTTTTATTTCACATGTACTTTGTAGACGGTCCCTACCTGGCCTAAACGCTAGACACTCACTGCTAGAGAGTTAAACATATACCGCGATGAATTTTCAGTTTTAAGTTCTGATACTTTTCAAATAAGGTACCTTTTAACAATTACAATTATTCAAAATATCTGTAGAATATCCAACGTCAAACCAACATTATGGTCTGGTCTGTTTAGAAACACACTCCAGTTGGTCCGTTTTGCAACATGATTCATTTAAAACCACAGCTCTACATACCTTTCATGCAGGAGATCTTTCACCACATATGAATGCATCCCGATGTTATTTAATAAGTAATTTCTCCGTGACAACAAAAGCAGACAACTCGGCTTCTTCTTCCTTCGTTTTACGGCTGTTGGCATCCAGATAATTGGTGCATTACTGCCACCTTCAGCTCCAGAGTGTGGATCTTTTAACCTCAGCATGAACTGAAGCTTTGGTACTTTATTATTCCTAAGCCGTCAATAATCAGGGTTTGGGAGTAACGAAATACAAGTAACTAAATTACGTATTTAAAATACAAAATTTCAGGAACTGTATTTCATTACAGTTACATTTTAAATGGGTGGTAATCAGATTACAGTTACATCGGAAAAGTATTATAGATTACTAAAGTGATTACTTTGAATTTTAATGTCATTTATTCCATTTAAACATTGATGTGATAACTGTAACGGGCAATAAATGTAAACAGAAATTGGTTATTCTCCGAAACTAACAGCAAAACAGTCTGCAAAATCATCCTAATTCACATTTCTGCTCATAAGTTTCATAAGTTTTCAGTGCATTTGAATCATTTTAACAAAATAAGAGGGATCATAAAAATATTTTTATTTAATACTGAATAAGCTATTTCACATACCTGATGACAGAAGTTATAAAAATTGAGTCCCTTGTAATTGTAAAAAAAGAAAGAAAGGTAATTGTGACATTTTTCTGGAAAATTGCGAGTTTTTATCTCAATTCTGACTTTTCTCACAATTCTGACATTTTTCTCAAAATTGAGAGTTCATAATTAATTAATATAATTGCAACTTTATATCAGGGAATTCTGAGAAAAGTTTGCAATTACTGTTTTTGTGTGTGTTTCAAAATTATTTGTTTTCCAAAGTATTCTAAAGTATGTAGATTAAGTTACAAAACTTGGGTAATGTAACGAAATACGTTACAAATTACTTTTTATAGCACGTATATTGTAATCTGTAGAGATATACATTGCCCTGTCAATAATGAAAGATAAAAATGAACTCAACCTCTTTTTATGATCATTTATTTGACAATAATACTGTATATCCCAATTACATATATATATATATATCACAGTATTAAGATTGAATGTTTAAACTCACTATTGTGATTAAAACTGTGCAACTCATTCTCTGTTAATTAAATATAGTGTAACGATGAGCGAGTCAGCGGGTTTAAATCCAAATGCTTTATTAAGAGACGTAGTCAGACAGGCAATGGTCAACTCAACAGCAAACAGAAATAGTAGGGAACAGGCAAACTCGTTGTAAATATCCAGGCAATAGGTCAAAGGCGGGCAGATAAACATAAAAAACAAGAAACAGGCAGGATCCGAAAAACAGGTAAACAAGACAAGGAGAATGCTCAGAAATGTTACAGGGGAACAATACTTCACAAATAACAAGTGAAACAGAACAGACTTAAAAGGGGAGCTAGATTGGCTACAGCTGGGCAGTAATTAACATAAGGGGCTTATGGGAAGTGTAGTGTGGTGTATGGAGTCCATTATAGAGTTCCCCAAGGAGCGGCTTCCAGATGGTACAAATGAACAAACCGGGAGGGAGGGAGAGGTGGGGTAACAGGGACAATGGGGGACCGGGTCCATGGAGCGGAGGTTTATAGGACAGTGGGGGTTGAGTGGATGGCCAGGGTTGAATAGACTGTCTAGGCGGCCGGGGTCAAACAAGCTGTGCAGGCAACCAGGGCGGAACAGGCTGTGCAGGCGGCCAGGGCAGGACAGGCTGTGCTGATGGCCAGAGCGGATTTCTAGGTCCCCAGGGCTGCTAAGGAAAAACTGTAAGACGAGGCACGAGATTGTTAGTGGAGAGCGCTTGGGCCATAGCAGGGCAGGCAGGGAACTGCGGGACGACTGCCATGGTCGTTTCAGGGTAAATTAGGCAGACAGACAGTTCGGGGCAGACAGACAGTTTGGGGCAGACAGACAGTTCTGGGCAGACAGACAGTTCTGGGCAGACAGGCAGTTTGGGCCAGACAGGCAGTTCTGGGCAGACAGGCAGTTTGGGGCAGACAGGCAGTTCGTGGCAGACAGACTGTTCGGGGCAAACAGACAGTTTGGGGCAGACAGACAGTTCGGAGCTGACAGACAGTGTGGGGTTGACAGACAATTCAGGGCTGACAGATGGTTCAGGTCTGACAGATAGTTCGTTAGGTTCAACTGACACCTCTGGAGGTTCCGCAGCAGTTGCCGCCACCTCTGGAGGTTCTACAGTTGTAAGCACATGAAGAGCAGGAGACTGAGGGACCGACTTGGTTGCGCCCTCTTGTGGCAGGTCAGGAACTGTACCGGTGTGTTCGGGAACTGACTCAGGAGTAACCTCTTGAGGTTGGTCCAAGGTGGGAGTCGATGAATGTGTTGCCCACACACATAATATGGTCATAGCCATTACGGACAGGACAGCATCTTCTAATATTTCAGGCGTAGTAGGCTTGAAGTGAGCAGTCGTCTGAGGCTGGACAGGCGTGACGTGAACCGTCTGAGGCTGGACAGGCGTGACGTGAGCAGTCTGAGGCTGGACAGGCGTGATGTGAGCCGACTGAGGCTGGACAGGGGTGACGTGAGTCGACTGAGGCTGGTCAGGCGTGACGTGAGTCAACTGAGGCTGGGCAGACGTGGCTTGAACCTTTGGCGGCTGGGCAGACGTGGCTTGAACCTTTGGCTGCTGGGCAGACGTGGCTTGAAGCTTTGGCTGTGGGGCAGGCGTGGCTTGAACTATGGGTTGCTGAGTAGGTTTAATTTGAACCCTTGGCTGTTTGGCAGACATAGTTTGAACCGTGGATTGCTGGGCTAGCCTGGTTTGAATTATGGGTCACTGACTAGGTGTGATTTGATCCGTTGGCTGTCTGGCTGGCATAGTTTGATCCGTGAATTGCTGGGCTGACGTGGTTTGAATTGTAGGCTGTTGGACAGACGTTGCGTGAACCATTGGCTCAGGTGACAGAGGAACTGGCTCGTGAATCGCTGGAGCGAGTGCGTGGAGCGCTGGGGCGACCTTCTTTCAGCGCGGGGCTTGACTCGCGGTGATCTGCGACGACCTGGCTTGACTCGCAATGATCTGGGACGACTTGACTTGACTCTTGTTGATCTGGGACGACTTGACTTGACTCGCGATGATCTGGGACGACTTGACTCACGTTGATCTGGGACGACTTGACTTGACTCGCGATGATCTGGAACGACTTGACTTGACTCACGTTGATCTGGGACGACTTGACTTGACTCACGGTGATCTGGAATGACCTGGCTTGACTCGCAATGATCTGGGACGACTTGACTTGACTCTCGTTGATCTGGGACGACTTGACTTGACTCGCGATTATCTGGGACGACTTGACTTGACTCTCGTTGATCTGGGACGACTTGACTTGACTCGCGATGATCTGGGACGACTTGACTTGACTCTCGTTGATCTGGGACGATTTGACTTGACTCTCGTTGATCTGGGACGACTTGACTTGACTCTTGTTGATCTGGGACGACTTGACTTGACTCGCGATGATCTGGGACGACTTGACTTGACTCGCGGTGATCTGGAATGACCTGGCATGACTCGCAATGATCTGGGACGACTTGACTTGACTCTTGTTGATCTGGGACGACTTGACTTGACTCGCGATGATCTGGGGCGACTTGTTAACTCACGTTGATCTGGGACGACTTGACTTGACTCACGGTGATCTGGAATGACCTGGCTTGACTCGCAATGATCTGGGACGACTTGACTTGACTCGCTATGATCTGGGACGACTTGACTTGACTCTCGTTGATCTGGGACGACTTGACTTGACTCGCGATGATCTGGGACGACTTGACTTGACTCTCGTTGATCTGGGACGACTAGACTTGACTCGCGATGATCTGGGACGACTTGACTTGATTCACGATAATCTGGGACGACTTGACTTGACTCGCAGTGATCTGGAATGACCTGGCTTGACTCGCAATGATCTGGGACGACTTGACTTGACTCTCGTTGATCTGGGACGACTTGACTTGACTCGCGGTGATCTGGAATGACCTGGCTTGACTCTTGTTGATCTGGGACGACTTGACTTGACTCTCGTTGATCTGGGACGACTTGACTTGACTCGCGGTGATCTGGAATGACCTGGCTTGACTCGCAATGATCTGGGACGACTTGACTTGACTCTCGTCGATCTGTGACGACTTGACTTGACTCGCGATGATCTGGGACGACTTGACTTGACTCTCGTTGATCTGGGACGACTTGACTTGACTCTTGTTGATCTGAGACGACTTGACTTGACTCACGTTGATCTGGGACGACTTGACTCACGTTGATCTGGGACGACTTGACTTGACTCGCGGTGATCTGGAATGACCTGGCTTGACTAGCAATGATCTGGGACGACTTGACTTGACTCTCGTTGATCTGGGACGACTTGACTTGACTCGCGGTGATCTGGAATGACCTGGCTTGACTCGCAATGACCTGGGACGACTTGACTTGACTCGCGTTGATCTGGGACGACTTGACTTGACTCGCGGTGATCTGGAATGACCTGGCTTGACTCGCAATGATCTGGGACAACTTGACTTGACTCTCGTTGATCTGGGACGACTTGACTCGCGATGATCTGGGACGACTTGACTTGACTCTTGTTGATCTGGAACGACTTGACTTGACTCGCGATGATCTGGGACGACTTGACTTGACTCGCGTTGATCTGGGACGACTTGACTTGACTTGCGATGATCTGGGACGACTTGACTTGACTTGACTCGCGATGATCTGGGACGACTTGACTTGACTCGCGATGATCTGGGATGACTTGACTTGACTCATGACGAACAGCTGCGGTGTGCTGTGACTCTGGACGAACAGCTGCGGCGTGCTGTGACTCTGGCACATCCATTTTACCTGACTACCTTTATTAAAGTGTTAGTTCACCCAAAAATGAAATTTCTGCATTTTAACAACCACTTACAAGTTCCAGAGAGGTACTAAAGGCATCTTTTAAATAGTCCATGTGAGTGCAGTGGTTCAACCTTAATTGTATGAAGCGACAAGTATACTTTTTATGTGTAAAATCAAAACAAAAATAACGACTTTATTCAACAATATCCTCTCTTCTGTGTCATTCTCTTACGCTCTTACCTTTAGCGCTTCCAGATTCTACATCAGAATGCCGGCTCAGTATTGGCTGATGCTGATCACGTGATCAGCACGATGCAGGAGCTGGCCAATAATGAGTCTGCGTTCGGATTAAAACATGGAAGCGCTAAACTGCATCAACTGCGTTCGAGACTGACAGGGAAGAAAAAAAATTGTTCCACAGTCCCACATTTGCCCTTCATTCACAGCTTTAGTACTTTATTGTTCCAAAGCAGTCAATAATGAAAGATAAAAATGAACTCAACCTCTTTTTATGATCATTTATTTGACAATAATACTGTACATCCCAATTACATATATATATATCACAGTATTAAGATTGAATGTTTAAACTCACTATTGTGATTAAAACTGTGCAACTCATTCTCTGTTCATTACATATAGATTGATCAAGACAAAATAATGTTTGTTTTATTTCTCATAAATGCATGTACTATTAGAAAACCAAGTAAATTTAGAAAAGAAATAAATGACATGAATATATCTCATTCAAGAAAGACACATATTTAGCACACAATCAATAATAACAGAAATAAACTACAACAGCAACTTTATTTACATCATTGACCAGTGAAGCTTGAGTGCAGAGGCTTGACTAATGTCTGAAACTCTTTCCACACTGAGTACATTAGTTCGGCTTCTCTCCAGTATGAAGTCGCTCGTGTGATTTCAGGTGTCCCAACCGAGTGAAACTCTTGTCACAAGATGAGCACTTATAAGGTTTTTCTCCAGTATGAATTCTTTGGTGCTGTTTCAGATTGCCAGCTGTAGTAAAGATCTTCCCACAGTCAGAACACACATGATCTTTCACGTCATCATGTGTTTTCTGATGCAGTTTTAAATGATAATGACTTGAAAAACTCTTTCCACAGAGAGAACACAAGAGAGGCCTCTCATCTAAATGAACTTTCAGGTGTTGTTTTAGATATGAAGATAAAATAAACTTTTTACCACACCATTCACATTTAAATGGCTTTTCTCCAGAGTGAATGCGCAGATGATACTTGAGATCAGTTTTACGTTTGAAACTCTTCCCACACAGAGTACAGTGATGCGGCTTCTCTCCAGTATGAACTCGCTCATGTAATTTCAGGTTTCCAGACTGAGAGAAACTCTTGTCACAAGATGAGCACTTATAAGGTTTTTCTCCAGTATGAATTCTTTGGTGCTCTTTCAGATTGTCAGCTCTTTTAAAGCTCTTCCCACAGTCACGACACACATGATCTTTCACTACATTATGTGTTTTCTGGTGCAGTTTAAAATGATAATGACTTGAAAAACTTGTTCCACAGAGAGAACACACATACGGCTTCTCATCTAAATTAACATTCAGGTGTCGTTTTAGACGTGAAGATGAAATAAACGTTTTACCACACTGATCACATTTAAATGGCTCTTCTCCAGAGTGAACGCGCAGATGATACTTGAGATCAGATTTACATCTGAAACTCTTCTCACATTGAGTACAGTGGAACGGCTTCTCTCCAGTATGAAGTCGCTCGTGTAATTGCAAGTGTCCCAACCGAGTGAAACTCTTGTCACAAAATGAGCACTTGTAAGGTCTTTCTCCAGTATGAATTCTTTGGTGCTGTTTCAGATTGCCAGCTGAAGTAAAGCTCTTCCCACAGTCAGAACACACATGATCTTTCACTTCATCATGTGTTTTCTGATGCTGTTTTAAATGATAATCACTTGAAAAACTTGTTCCACTGAGAGAACACAAGAGACGCCTCTCATGTAAATGAACGTTCAGGTGTCGTTTTAGACGTGAAGATAAAATAAACGTTTTATCACACTGATCACATTTAAATGGCTTTTCTCCAGAGTGAACGCGCAGATGATACTTGAGATCAGATTTACTTCGGAAACTCTTCTCACACTCAGTACAGCGGTGCGGCTTCTCTCTAGTATGAACTCGCTCATGTGCTTTCAGTTTTTCAGAACTACAGAAACTCTTGTCACAGTATGAGCACTTGTAAGGTTTTTCTCTGGTATGAATTCTTTGATGCTGTTTCAGATTGTCAGCTCTAGTAAAGCTCTTCCCACAGTCAGAACACACATAAGTCTTCCCATCTGAATGAACCTTCAGGTGTTGTTTTAGATGTGATGGTGAATAAAATTCTTTACCACACTGATCACAATTAAAAGGTTTTTCTCCTGAGTGAATGCGTAGATGATTCCTCAGACCTGATGCTTGAGAAAAGCTCTTTTCACACTGAGTGCATGTAAACGGTTTCTCTCTAGTGTGAACTCTCAGGTGTTTGTTTAGGGTTCCTTTTAGTGTGAAACTCTTTCCACATTGACTGCATGTATACGGTTTCTCTCCAGTGTGAATTCTCATGTGTGTATTTAGGTTTCCTTTTTGTGTGAAACTCGTTCCACACTGAGAGCAGGTGTGCGGCTTAGTAACTTTTCTTCTGTGAGTTTTGATGCTCTGCTTTTCCTCTTCAGCTTCATTCAGTTCATGTTTTTGTGGTTTCATCTCCATCCAGTCTAAAATGAAATTATTATGTGGTTAAAATAAGTTCAAGTGAACTCTGATTTAATAAAAGAACGCAACAAAGTATCAAGTATCAGATCTTTGATGTGCCAATGTTTAGTTCCATCTTTTCCTTGTTAATCCATTTAAAATGAGGATGACAAAAGCCATTCAAGATTATTGAACATTATCTGTATCATTTAACGTCGCTAATTTGTTTATTGTTTTACAGCCACCAAATCTTTTGAACTGAAGCTCCGTTTCCTTAATGTTTCTCAGCAGTCAACAATGAAGAATCAAGAATGGACACCAACCTATTTGTTCCTCAGTCTCTTCATGTTTTATTCTGGATGGTTCTGGATCACTCATGTCTTCAATCTCCTCTTTAATAAACTCCATCTTTAACAGTCACACAGATTTCAGCTGCTACACCTGGAGTTTGTCCTTCTCTTGTAGGATGAGGTGAATATTCCCAGGATTTATTGGTGAATTGTTGTGGGAGGAGCTTCACTGCAGGTGTGAACTGTGATCACTGTGTGATACTGACGCCCACAGGACCAGATCTGGAAAAAAAAAAAAAAAAATTCAAAGATAGGTTACTGAATTAATACTGGATTTCTTTAACAGCAAAAACACTTGGTGCCTTTAATTTAGTTAATATATAGAGCATTTTGATGGCTACATATCATTAGCATATAAAACTGCTATATGTTGTTTATTTTTATGTAGCCTCACCCAGGATATAATAAGGATGAAACGTGGCACAGGTTATACTTAATTAATATATTAAATAACCAGAAATTTAACAAGACAACAGAAATCCACTTAATAAACAATATGCAGACTGAATAGAAGATTATAATTATAAGTAATAATTATTTTAAAAATTGTGATATCACAAAGTTTTGATATTAGAACAAAACATGTAGCAAAGATGTTTTGAAACAACACTGATCTGGTAACAAACTATGATGATAAAAATATGATTTAAACAACTTTACAGTTCAAATAATACCAGTTTTGACAAAACAAGAGCTTTTAAATAATGTTAAACCTAATGTAAATTTCTGAAAGTATGTCTCCATTTCTATAAAGAAAACATGTTTTTTGTCCCACGTTTTCTTCTTTCACATGTACTTTGTAGACGGTCCCTACCTGACCTAAACGCTAGACACTCACTGCTAGAGAGTTAAACATATACCGCGATGAGTTTTCAGTTTTAAGTTCTGATACCTTACAAATAAGGTACTTTTTAACAATTACAATTATTCAAAATATCTGTAGAATATCCAACGTCAAACCAACATTATGGTCTGGTCCGTTTAGAAACACACTCCAGTTGGTCCGTTTTGCAACATGATTCATATAAAACCACAGCTCTACATACCTTTCATGCAGGAGATCTTTCACCACATATGAATGCATCCCGATGTTATTTAATAAGTAATTTCTCCGTGACAACAAAAGCAGACAACTCGGCTTCTTCTTCTTTCTTGTTTTACAGCTGTTGGCATCCAGATAATTGGTGCATTACTGCCACCTTCAGCTCCGGAGTGTGGATCAGATAATAGATCTACAATCTACTATCTTCTTCTAATGGTGTTTTATGGCGGTTGGCAAACCAACTTTCGGTGCATTACCGTCACCAACTGGACTGGAGTGTGAAGCACTAATAAGCGTCTAGAAATAAACAACTTAAACAATAAATGAGAGAAAAAAAAAATAATTTAATACCTATTTCTTTAAATTCTCCTGTCTACTCCTATTGCTTTAAAATATTTCATAATAACACTATATATTTTATCTTGTTCTGCATGCATTTTCAATAGACTTTCCATATTAAATGATACAACACCCAATTTACTTCCTTCATAAATTCTAATCTGTCTTTTACATATTTCATACATTTTATTAAAACATGTTCAATTGTTTCTACCTGATCACAATAATTAAATTTACCCGTTTTATGTTTTCCTATTTTGAACAATGAATGATTTAATCTAGGATGTCCTATTCGAATGCGCGAAATAATTGTATCTTCACTTCTTCCATTTCCTACTTGTTTCTGCATACTATACATATGTCTACCCTTGCTATCATTGTTCCATACTTCTTGCCATTTGTTGTTTATGAATTCTTTAATTTTACTTTTAACCTCTTTTTTGCTCAGAGTCACTCTATCTCTGTGTGTTTTACAGCTTGCTTCGCTAGTTTATCAACCACTTCATTTGCATCCGATCCCACATGAGCAGGAACCCACACGAACACGATTAAGCTTACACTACTTATTCTTAACAAACTAGCAAGAATCTCATATATAATGTCTTGCCTTGATGCTTTATTTCCACTTACTAGGCTTGTAATTGCTGCATAAGAATCTGAACATATTGCTACTAATCTTGGTTTTACACACCGACTGTGAGTGCTACCATCATGCCAACTAATTCTGCTGCAAACACAGATATGTGATCAGATATTCTTTTCTGAATACTTGTTTGAAGCTTAGGAATATATACAGCAGCTGCCGTTCTTCCAGAGATAGGATCCTTAGAACCATCAGTATATATATATATATATATATATGTAACCATGATGAATAAGTCTGATCTAAGTATTGCTGTGCAATAATATTCTTAATTTTCATCTGAATTTGTAAGTCAATTTTTGCCATTGGATATATATCCATGGTGGTATACTTGGTAATATAACATTTGGACTCACGTCACACCTATGGCAAGCCGTTTTGACTTTTATTCATTCTCAGGATATGAACTTTCACTAGTTAAAATGTTCATTCTTGATATCAGGAATTAGATTTCCACTAGTAACAATGGCAATTTTTGATATCAAGAATTATATTTCCACTAGTAAAAACTATCATTCTTGATATCAACAATTGTATTTTTACTAGTGAAATCTCGCCATAGGCTGCCATTCATATTCAATTGTTGATATCAAGAATGAACTTTGTTACTAGTGGAAATCTAATTCCTGATATCAAGAATGAACTTTGTTACTAGTGGAAATCTAATTCCTGATATCAAGAATGAACTTTGTTACTAGTGGAAATCTAATTCCTGATATCAAGAATGAACATTTTTAACTAGAGAAAATGCAATTGTTGATATCACATGTTCATATCCTGAGAATGAATAAAAGTCAAAACGGCTTGCCATACAATACCAGCTTCTTGTGCTTCTCTGTTGACAATCCATCCCAAACTTTTTATGTTTTTGTTCTCATGTTCCCAGGATTCTTCTACTACTCCCTTCACTGGATGACTCTCTTTATGACCTTTTATATTAACCCAATAATTCAGTCTAATTTTTTTCCTACGAAGTTTTAATGGAACTTCACCAACTTCTACCTGAAGAGCTGCTGTGGGAGATGTTCTGAATGCACCACAGCATATTCTTAGAGCTTGATTTTGTATTGCTTTAATCTTTTTGAGTATGGTCTCGGCTGCAAATCCGTAAATTATACTCCCATAATCCAAACTTGATCTGATTAATGTATTGTATATTCTTTTCAACGATAATCTACAAGCTCCCCATTCAACCCCAGATAAACATCTTAAAATATTTACCCCTATTTTACATTTCTTGATCAGTTTTTTAGCATGTATAGCAAATGTCAGTCTAGATTCCATCCATACGCAGAGATATTTGACTACTGTAACTTGCTCCAGTTCTTTAACTTAACCTCTGGAACTTTTTTCCTTTTAGTAAAACATATAACTTAAGTTTTAGCCACAGATAATCTAAAGCTCCAATTATTTGCCCATTCCTCCACTTCATCTACTGCTTTTTGAATACTTTGTGATACACATGAAATATCTTTTCCATATTGCCCCGTCATCAGCAAATAATGCTTTTCCTACGTCACCTTTTAAATGACTAAAAATATCATTTATCATAATATTAAAAAATACTGGGCTGCATTAACTTCCTTGCGGAGTTCCATTTTCTATCATGTATGTCTTAGAATACTCTACTCCAAACCTAACTTGAATTGTTCTTTCAAGAAGGAAATCCATAATCCAATTGTACAACTTTCCTCCTATTCCCATACAATTAACTTTTATTAAAAGTCCCTCTTTGCAAAGCAAATCATATGCTTTCTCGATATCGAATAATACTGTACATCCCAATTACACACACACATATATATATATATATATATATATATATAACACAGTATTATGATTGAATGTTTAAACTCACTATTGTGATTAAAACTGTGCAACTCATTCTCTGTTCATTAAATATAGATTGATCAAGACAAAATAATGTTTGTTTTATTTCTCATAAATACATGTACTATTAGAAAACAATAAAGTAAATTTAGAAAAGAAATAAATGACATGAATATATCTCATTCAAGAAAGACACCTATTTAGCACACAATCAATACTGACAGAAATAAACTACAACAGCAACACTTGTAAGGTTTTTCTCCAGTATGAATTCTTTGATGCCATTTTCAGATGATCATCTCTAGTAAAGCTCTTCCCACAGTCACAACACACATGATCTCTCACTTCATCATGTATTTTCTAGTGAAGTTTAAAATGACGCAGCCATAAAATTTAACATTTAATCATTTAGCAGACGCTTTTATCCAAAGCGACTTACAAGTGAGGAATACAAACAAGCGATTCTTCATGAATTGGCAAATAACACAGGAAGTGTTCACAATACAAGTTTCATACATTGCTTAGTAACATAATTTAGAGTAGGAAGGGAAAAGGAAAGGATAGATTTTTTTTTTAATGAAGGGATTAAATGTTTACGGAAGAGATGAGTTTTCAGCTGTCTCTTAAATATTGACAGGGATTCTGCGTTCCTGATGAAAGTAGGGAGATCATTCCACCAGCAGGGAGCAGTGAACGAGAATGTTCTGGAGAGTGATTTTGTGCCTCTCTGTGACGGTACCACAAGCCTTCGTTCCTTTAGTGATCGCAGGATTCTGGTGGGGTCGTAGCGTTGTAGCAGTGTGTGGAGGTAGGAAGGTGCAGAGCCTGTGGTGGATCTGTAAGCAAGCATCAACGCCTTGAACTTGATGCGAGCAGCAAGGGGTAGCCATTGCAGAGAGATGAAGAGGGGCATGACGTGGGCTCTCTTAGGCTCGTTGAAGACCAGACGTGCAGCACCGTTCTGGATCATTTGAAGAGGTTTGATTGCACTTGACGGCAGTCCAGCCAGAAGAGCATTGCAGTAATCAAGCCTTGAAATGACCAGGGCCTGGACAAGAAGTTGTGTTGCATGCTCAGTCAGGACGGATTTTCCTGATGTTGTGAAGTGCAAATCTGCATGACCGAGCCGTCTTTGAGATGTGGTCTCTGAAGGTCAGTTGGTCATCAAAGATAACTCCAAGATTTCTGGCCGACTTTGATGGGGTAATCGTGGTTGTACCAAGCTGTATGTTGACGATGTGTTGTAGAGTAGGAGTGGCAGGGAAGACTAAAAGCTCAGTCTTTGCCAGGTTGAGCTGCAGGTGGTGTTCTTCCATCCACGTCGAGATGTCCGCCAGACAGCTTGAGATACGTACAGCTACTGTGGAATCATCTGGTTGGAAGGACAGGTAGAGTTGTGTGTCATCAGCATAGCAGTGGTAGGAGAAACCATGTGCCTGTATGATGGGACCCAGTGATGCAGTATAAATGGAGAATAGGAGGGGACCAAGAACTGAACCCTGAGGAACCCCAGTGATCAGTTGATGAGGTTTGGATACCTCCCCTCCCCAGGCGACGCTGAAAGACCTACCTGTGAAATAGGACTCAAACCATTGAAGTGCAGTACTTGAGATGCCAATTGACGAGAGGGTGGACAGAAGAATTTGATGGTTTACGGTGTTGTAGGCAGCAGATAGAACCAGTAGAATGAGAACAGATGATTAGGAACCAGCCTTTGCAATACGCAGTGATTCTGTGACAGACAGTAGCGCTGTCTCGGTGGAATGGCCGCTCTTGAATCCAGATTGGTTGACGTCCAGATGGTTGTTCTGTGTGAGGAAGGATGACACCTGGTTGAACACAACTTGTTCAAGTGTTTTCTATATGAATGGTAGAAGAGAGAGACAGGTCTGTAATTGTCTACGAGTGACGTGTTTAACGTGGGTTTTTTTAGCAGTGGGGTTACCCGAGCCTGCTTGAATGTGGTAGGGAAAGTGCATATGTGGAGAGACGAGTTAATAATGTGTGTAAGTGCTGGTAAAAGAGTGGGAGAGATGGCTTGTAGAAGGTGTGAGGGGATGGGGTCTAGAGGGCAGGTGGTGGGATGACTGGAGAGGAGAAGTTTTGATACTTCCGCCTCCGTGAGAAGAGAGAAGGAAGAGAGAAGATTAGTGGATAAGGAGGGGCTGAGTTCCTGTGTGGGTGGTGCAGAGAACTGGCTACTGATGGAAGATGTCTTGTGAGTGAAGAAATTGGCGAGTTGATCAGCAGCTAAAGATGTGGAGGGTGGTGGTGGAGGGGGACAGAGGAGTGTGTTGAATGTCTTGAAGAGTGACCGTGTGTTTGTAGCGCTGTTGATCTTGTCGTGGAAGTATGAGGACTTAGCTGCATGGACTCCACCAGAAAAAGATGATAGCAGGTCTTGATACGAACCTAGATCAGATGGGTCTTTTGATTTGCGCCATTTCCTTTCTGCTGCCCTGAGTTTGGTCCGGTCTTCATGAAGTGCATCGGATATCCAGGGGTTAGAAGGAGTTGCATGTGCTGGTCTGGATGACAGAGAACAGATACTGTCTAGGGAAGAAGATAAAGTGGAGCATAAAGTGTGTGTAACAGCATTTACATACTCTTAAAATACTATTTCCACAGAAAGAACACACATAAGGCTTCTCATCTGAATGAACCTTCAAGTGTTGTTTTAGATGTGAATGTGCAGATGATTCCTGACACCTGATGATTGTGAAAAACTCTTTCCACTACTCTGGAGTTGCTTTTTCATAGCCCCCCAGCTCAGCCGCCATGTGTTGGAGTTTACCCCAGTGAACGAGAGGGTCCCTTCACTGCGCCTTCGGGTCAGGGATAGGGCTCTCACTGTTGTTTGTGCTTACGGGCTGAATGGCAGTGCAGAGTACCCGGCCTTCTTGGAGTCTCTGGGAGGGGTGCTGGAAAGTGCTCTGACCGGGGACTCTGTCGTTCTACTGGGGGACTTCAACACTCTTGTGGGTAGCGACAGTGTTACCTGGAGGGGCGTGATTGGGAGGAACGGCCCCATGATCTGAACCAGAGCGGTGTTCTGTTATTGGACGTCTGTGCTAGTTCTGTACAGTTTATCCATAACGAACACCATGTTCAAGGATAAGGGTGTCCACCACTACACGTGGCACCAGGACACCCTAGGACGGAGGTCGATAAGATAGATAAACAGCTTATTTTCCCTTAACGGGAAATTTGTTTTCACAGACTGTCATACAGTACACGCAACTGGCAAAAACATATGTACACAAAAACAAAAACAACAACACAAAAGCACAAAATAGTGAATGTTCAGATGTTCGCAGATGGTACAAAGCTCTTTCTGAAACGAGCCCTTCTCCATGTCGGGGTCCTGTTCCTGCGCCCGGAGGGAAGGAGAGTGAAGTGGAAGTTAAGGGGGTGCTCTGCATCTGTTATTATGGTTCAGGCAAGGCGTGCTATTGCTCTGTCACTGAGTTCTGAGATGTTGGGTGTAGGGGAATGTATTATTTTTGAAGCTATGTGTGTTATTTTATTCAGTTTGTTTTTGTTGGTGACTGACAGCATGGTGTAAAAATGATGATTGACTTTGTAGTTGTTTCATCTGACCTCTGGCCGTATGTCTTGGACACTCGGGTGAAGAGAGGGGCGGAGCTGTCAACTGAGCACCACCTGGTGGTGAGTTGGATCAGATGGCAGGGGAGGAAGCTGGACAGACTTGGCAGGCCCAAACGCACTGTGAGGGTCTCCTGGGAACGTTTGGCCGAGTCCCCTGTCAGAAAGATCTTGAACTCGCACCTCCGGCAGAGCTTCAACCAGATAGGGAGGCTGGAGACATTGAGTCTGAGTGGACCATGTTCTCTACCTCCATTGTCGACGCGGCTGGCTCGGAGCTGTGGCCGTAAAGTCTCCGGGGCCTGTCGTGGCAACCCCCAAACCCGATGGTGGACACCTGATGTAAGGTATGCCGTCAAGCTGAAGAAGGAGGCCTATCGAGCCTGGTTGGCTCGGGGGACTCCTGAGGCAGCCGACGGGTACCGGCAGGCCAAGCGGACTGCAGCCCGGGTAGTTGTGGAGGCAAAAATTTGGGTCTGGAAGAAGTTCGGTGAGGCCATGGCGAATGATTATCGGTCGGCCTCAAAGAAATTCTGGCAAACCGTCCGGCGCCTCAGGAGGGGGAAACAGTGCCCTGCCAACACTGTTTAGTGGGGGTGGGAATCTGCTGACTTCAACTGGGGACATTGTTGGGCGGTGGAAGGAATACTTTGAGGATCTCCTCAATCCCACCAACAGGTCTTCCACTGAGGAAGCAGAGACCGAGGGCTCAGAGGTGGGCTCACCCATCACCCAAGCTGAGGTCACTGAGGTAGTTGGAAAGCTCCTCAGCGGCAAGGCAGCAGGGGTGGATGAGATACGCCTTGAGTACCTCAAGTCTCTGGATGCTGTGGGGCTGTCTTGACTGACACGCCTCTGCAGCATCACGTGGCGGTTGGGGTCAGTGCCTCTGGACTGGCAGACCGGGGTGGTGGTCCCTCTTTTCAAGAAGGGGGACCAGAGAGTGTGTTCCAACTACAGAGGGATCGCACTCCTCAGCCTCCCCGGGAAAGTCTATGCCAGGGTACTGGAGAGGAGAATAAGGCTGATAGTCGAACCTCAGATTCAGGAGGTTTTCGTCCCGGTCGTGGAACACTGACCAGCTCTATACCCTCTCCAGGGTACTTGGAGGGTTTATGGAAGTTTGCCCAACCAGTCCACATGTGCTTTGTGGATATGGAGAAGGCATTCAACCGTGCCCCTCGTGATGCCCTGTGGGGGGTGCTCTGGGTGTATAGAGCCCGAGGCCCTTTGCCAAGGGCTGTCCGGTCCCTGTACGACTAGAGTAAGAGCTTGGTACGCATTGCCAGCAGTAAGTCAGACCTGTTCTCGGTGCATGTTGGACTCCGGCAGGGCTGCCCTTTATCACCAGTCTTGTTCATAATCTTAATGGACAGGATTTCTAGGCGCAGTCAGGGGCCGGAGGGAGTCTGGTTTGGAGACTACAGGATCTCATCTCTGCTTTTTGCGGATAATGTTGTCCTGTTGGCTCTATCGGGCCAGGACTTCCAGTGTGCATTGGGACAGTTGCAGCCAAGTGTGAAGCGGCTGGGATGAGGATTAGCACCTCCAAGTCTGAGACCATGGTTCTCAGTCGGAAAAGGGTGGCTTGCCCTCTTCAGGTTGGTGGAGAGCTCCTGCCACATGTGGAGGAGTTCAAGTATCTTGGGGTCTTGTTCACGAGTGAGGAAAGGAAGGAGCGTGAGGTTTACAGATGGATCGGTGCAGCTTCTGCAGTGATGCGGACGATATACTTGTCTGTCGTGGTGAAGAAGGAGCTGAGCTGCAAGACAAAGCTCTCAATTTACCGGTCAATCTACGTTCCTACTCTCATCTATGGTCATGAGCTTTGGGTCATGACGGAAAAAATGAGATCCCTTATACAGGTGGCCGAAATGAGCTTTCTCCGCAGGGTGGCATGGCACTCCCTTAGAGATAGGGTGAGGAGCTCGGTCACTCGGGAGGAGCTCAAAGTAGACTCATTGCTCCTTCACATCGAGAGGAGTCAGTTGAGGTGGCTCGGGCATCAGTTTCAGATGCCCCGTGGATGTCCCGGGCATGTCCCACCGGGAGAAGGCCCAGGGGAAGACCTAGAACACTCTGGAAAGACTATGTCTCTCGGCTGGCCAGGGAACGCCTCGGTGTCCCCCGGAAGTGGAGGAAGTGTCTGGGGAGAGGGAAGTCTGGGCATCTCTGCTTAGACTGCTGCCCCCGCGACCCCGTCCCGGATAAGAGGTAGAAGATGGATGGATGGATGGATGTATTTTGTAGACGGTCCCTAACGGGGCTAAGCGCTATCTCATCACTGCTAGAGTGTATTTGCGTTGCAACACATTGAAGAAGATTAAAACAAACCACGTGTTCAGTTTTTTTCACAATTCCACAATTATAATTATTCACTTAAGAATCTATTGACTGTTTTCAAGGCTTAACATCTGTAGAATATCGAATATCAAACCAACTTTTTCGCGGTACACTCCAGTTGGTCCGTTTTGCAACATGATTCATTTAAAACCACAGCTCTACATACCTTTCATGCAGGAGATCTTTCACCACATATGAATGCATCCCGATGTTATTTAATAAGTAATTTCTCCGTGACAACAAAAGCAGACAACTCGGCTTCTTCTTCCTTCTTGTTTTACGGCTGTTGGCATCCAGATAATTGGTGCATTACTACCACGTTCAGCTCCAGAGTGTGGATCAGATAATAGGTCTACAATCTACTATCTTATCTACTATCTTCATATCTCCTAAAAGTTATGATTATGTACTGTATACAGATTAGATTGATCAAGATATGACAAAATAATCTTTGTTTTATTTCTCATAAATACATGTATTATTAGAAATCAATATGGTAAATTTAGAAAAGAAATAAATGACATGAACATATCACATTCAAGAAAGACACCTATTTAGCACACAATCAATAATAACAGAAATAAACTACAACAGCAACTTTATTTACATCATTGACTGGTGAAGCTTGAGTGCAGAGGCTTGACTAATGTCTGAAACTCTTTCCACACTGAGTACATTAGTTCGGCTTCTCTCCAGTATGAACTCGCTTGTGTGATTTCAGGTGTGCAGATTGAGTGAAACTCTTGTCACAAGATGAGCACTTGTAAGGTTTTTCTCCAGTATGAATTCTTTGGTGCTGTTTCAGACAGCCAGCTGTTGTAAAGCTCTTCCCACAGTCACTACACACATGATTTCTCACTTTAGTATGTGTTTTCTGATGCAGTTTAAAATAATAATGACTTGAAAAACTTGTTCCACAGAGAGAACACAAGTGCGGCCTCTCATCTAAATGAACTTTCAGGTGTTGTTTCAGATGTGAAAATAAAATAAACTTTTTACCACACTGATCACATTTAAATGGTTTTTCTCCAGAGTGACGGAGTAAATGATACTTGAGATCAGTTTTGCATTTGAAACTCTTCTCACACTGAGTACAGTGGAACGGCTTCTCTCCAGTATGAACTCGCTCATGTAATTTCAGTTTTTCAGAACTAAAGAAACTCTTGTCACAATATGAGCACTTGTAAGGTTTTTCTCCAGTGTGAATTCTTTGGTGTTGTTTCAGATTGCCAGCTGCAGTAAAGCTCTTCCCACAGTCACTACACACATGATTTCTCACTTCATCATGTGTTTTCTGGTGCAATTTTAAATAATAATGACTTGAAAAACTCTTTCCACAGAGAGAACACACATACGGCCTCTCATCTAAATGAACGTTCAGGTGTCGTTTTAGATGTGAAGATAAAATAAACGTTTTATCACACTGATCACATTTAAACGGCTTTTCTCCAGAGTGAACGCGCAGATGATACTTGAGATCAGTTTTACATCTGAAGCTCTTCTCACACTGAGTACAGAAGTACGGCTTCTCTCCAGTATGAACTCGCTCATGTATTTTGAGTTTTTCAGAACGACAGAAACTCTTGTCACAGTATGAGCACTTGAAAGGTTTTTCTCCAGTATGAATTCTTTGATGTTGTTTCAGATTGTCATCTCTAGTAAAGCTCTTCCCACAGTCAGAACAAACATGATCTCTCACTTCATCATGTGTTTTCTGGTGCAGTTTAAAATGACGCAGCCATAAAACACTCTTTCCACAGACAGAACACACATAAGGCTTCTCATCTGAATGAACTTTCATGTGTTGTTTTAGATGTGATGGTGAATTAAAATCTTTATCACACTGATCACATTTAAAAGGTTTTTCTCCAGAGTGAATGCGTAGATGATTCCTGAGACCTGATGATTGTGAAAATCTCTTTCCACACTGAGTGCATGTATACTTTTTCTCTCCAGTGTGAACTCTCATGTGTTTGTTTAGGGTTCCATTTTGTGTGAAACTCTTTCCACATTGAGTGCATGTAAACGGTTTCTCTCCAGTGTGAACTCTCATGTGTTTGTTTAGGTTTCCTTTTAGTGTGAAACTCATTTCACATTGACTGCATGCATACGGTTTCTCTCCAGTGTGAATTCTCATGTGTGTCTTTAGGTTTCCTTTTAGTGTGAAACTCGTTCCACACTGAGAGCAGGTGTACGGCTTATCATCTTTTGCTCTGTGAGTTTTGATGCTCTGCTTTTCCTCTTCAGCTTCATTCAGTTCGTATTTTTGTGGTTTCATCTCCATCCAGTCTAAAATGAAAATATTATGTGGTTAAAATAAGTTCAAGTGAACTATGATCCAATAAAAGAACTCAACAAAGTATCAAGTATCAGATCTTTGATGTGCCATTATTTAGTTCCATCTTTTCCTTGTTAATCTACTGAAAATGTGGATGACAAAAGCCATTCAAGATTATGATCATTTAGCTGCATTTTCTGTATCATTTAATGAGAAGGAAATTTTAATATTAAGGGGTTTGCTAAGAGTTAATGTACGCTTTTCTATCTGCTGTGAACACACATTTGGGATGAAGGAAAGCAGCTGCAGGGCTGAAGGGAGTCTGCTCATGACCTGAGGGTCATCCTGTCCTAAATCTAGGGTGTAAGGCCTAAAACGGTCATCTTGTATTAAGTATAGGCCTTATGTCATGGTACAGTGTCTTATCTTTTTACCATGTGTGGAAAAGTACTGATGTTAAGAGGTGTAATCTTGAAGGGTGTGGATGGGTATAAAAGGGTATAAAAACCAGGCCTTCTTGGTCACACTCTGCAGTAACCTTTGTTTCTGTATGACTGTTTGACCTTCCTTGCAAGGAATAAATTCTTATAAAGACAATTTTCACTGAGTTTGTCTCTTATGCAGTATGAGTTAAATTTCTGCCACAACATTTAACGTCGCTAATTTGTTTATTGTTTTACAGCCACCAAATCTGTTGAACTGAAGCTTCGTTACTTTAATGTTTCTCAGAAGTCAACAATGAAGAATCAAGAATGGACACCAACCTATTTGTTCCTCAGTCTCTTCATGTTTTATTCTGGATGGTTCTGGATCACTCATGTCTTCAATCTCCTCTTTAATAAACTCCATCTTTAACAGTCATACAGATTTCAGCTGCTACACCTGGAGTTTGTCCTTCTCTTGTAGGAAGAGGTGAATATTCCCAGGATTTATTGGTGAATTGTTGTGGGAGGAGCTTCACTGCAGGTGTGAACTGTGATCACTGTGTGATACTGACGCCCACAGGACCAGATCTGGAACAATTAAAAAGAAGTTACTAATACTGGATTACTTTAACAGCAAAAACACTTGGTGCCTTTAATTTAGTTAATATATAAAGCATTTTGATGGCTACATATCATTAGCAAATAAAACTGCTATATGTTGTTTATTTTAATGTAGCCTCACCCAGGATATAATAAGGATGAAACGTGGCACAGGTTATATTCAATTAATATTTTAAATAACTAGAAATTTAACAAGACAACAGAAATCCACTTAATAAACAATATGCAGACTGAATAGAGGGTTATAATTATTAGTAACAATTCTTTTAAAAATTGTGAAATCACAAAGTTTTGATACTAGAACAAAACATGTAGCAAAGATGTTTTGAAACAACACTGATCTGGTAACAAACTATGATCATATAAATACAATATAATCAACTTTACAGTTGAAATAATACCAGTTTTGACAAAACAAGAGCTTTTAAAAAATGTTAAACCTAATGTAAATTTCTGAAACTATGTCTCCATTTCTATAAAGAAAACATCTGTTGTTTGTCCCACGTTTTTTTCTTTCACTTGTACTTTGTAGACGGTCCCTACCTGACCTAAACGCTAGACACTCACTGCTAGAGAGTTAAACATATACCGCGATGTGTGTTCAGTTTTAAGTTCTGATACCTTTCAAATAAGGTACCTTTTAACAATTATAATCATTCAATGATTCACATTTTTCGCGGTTGAATATCTGTAGAATATCCAACGTCAAACCAACATTATGGTTTGGTCCTCTTAGAAACATTCAATTAAAGTCACAGCACAACATACCTGTCATGCTGGAGATCTTTTACCACACATGAATGAATCAAGATGTCATTTAATAACTGTTCCTTGAGTAATTAATCCAGTAGCATTTCTCTCTGTGACAACAAAAGCATACAACTGTTAGCTTCTTCTTCTTCTGATGATGCTTAAAGGCGGTTGGCAAATCAACTTTCCGGTGCATTACCGCCACCCATTGGACTGGAGTTTGGAGAACTTATGGGCAGATTAAAAAATAAACACATTTAAAATGATATTGCACAAAACTGAAACATGAATTCAAAGTTATCTAAATCGCACAAAAAAAATCATGTTTTCTGCTCATATTTTCAATTGTTGTATGCTTATGCTGTTTTAATCTGTTTATTATTTGAAAGACTTTGATAAGATCAAATGTAATTTGCATTTAAATGCATTTAGGTTAGTATTTTCAAAATATATAAAATAATTTCAATTGCCAATGATGTCATTTTTTTTCAACCTCAAATTTGGAACAACTTATTTAAATTAATGATTTTTTTTGCTTTTACTTAGATTTTCTGGCAGTTTTAGAGTTCAACATGTTTAATGAATTATATATTTTACATAAAATAATGTTCGTTAATAAATTTCGCAAACTTAAACCTCTATAAGGTTTCACTTTTTAAACTTTTACTTCAACAATAATCATCAAAAGGTCTTCTTTGAAAAAAATGAGACCAAATTTATGTCTGCACTCCTAAGCTTCAAATTTTTATGAAAGTTTTTGGACATTTTTGTTTTCTATGGACCTAAGCATAACTTTTTTTAATAGATGCACAAGGGTTAAGCATCACTGCTAGGACTGGGTGATGTGACAACATATATCATTGTAACACAGTTCGTAAGAACGGGAAGAAGGAGGCGGGAACCGGCGAACGTTCAACAACTTTAATTAAACTAATAAGCAAACAATAAAACGAAAGTAAAAGGGCGGCAGTTCCTCACGGCGACTGCCGCCCACACAAACAAAATAAAACGCAACATAAAATCCAGGCCTGGTCCTCTCTCGTCCTTCACTGTCGTCGCTCCTCTTTTATGCTTCCGGAGCTCCTCCGTGAGAGAAACGAGACCGGTGTAGCGCGCAGCTGACGCTCATTATCTCTCGCGTCACCAGCCTCGCGCCGTTCCCTCACGGCTCTCGCCCGCCCTGCTCATCTCAATCATGGCAATGATTTAAAGATTAAATTATTTTAACTTTTTCTATATCATTTATATATCATGGTATGCAAAACAGCTTTTGGTGGCTTATTGATATATTAGAGAGATAAATAAATGTATGATAATGAGTGATAAAGAGCAGGATGTGCTTGACATTAAAAAAAGTTATTAAAAGTAGAATATGTCATGAAAGAGAACTCAGTATTCGCACACTGACGGCCAGCTTTCTGTTTGCTGTGAAATGGTCAAATAAACACAAAAATGTGTCAACACAGTCAGTTTATGTCAAGAGAAGGTAATCCGTTAGGAGAATCGGAATATATTGGGACCATATATTCAGTCTTAAAGTGACAGCAGCATAATAAACTGTTGGATCATTAACGTTAATCAAACGAAAGAAAATGAGAATCACTCAGCGCTCTTGACTGAATAATTTTTATAGCTTTAATATCAGTTGTGTATTTAATTCATACAGTGTAGACTATGCAGTTTTATTTTACATTTGATTACTTTTTTAAATTTTTGTTAGGTATTTGCATTTGCATTTATTCATTTGGCAGACGCTTTTATCCAAAGCGACTTACAAGGGGAGCAATTCGGGGTTTCATGCCTTGCTCAAGGACACCTTAGTCATGGTATCAAAGGTGGAGAGAGTGCTGTTCATTCACAATCCCCACCTTCAATTCCTACCGGCATGGGAATCGAACCAGCAACCTTCAGGTTACAAGCCCAACTCCCTCACCATTAGGCCACGACTAGGTAGACCCTAGGTAGACCTATATGGATGTTTGCTTTATTGTATTTATTTGTCCTATTGCTTGTCATTTGTTCTTGTTTTATTACTATTCGCTTGTCTGAAATAATTTCTTTAGAACTTTATACTTACATTAGTATTAGCTATGGTATCGAAACTGGTATTGAAAATAGTAAAATTTCACTGGTATCTAAAATTTTGGCATCGTAACAACTTTATTTCCAGAGGAAAATGTGTCAGGAGATATCAGACTCAAGAGAGAGAGATAGGTGAATAATACAACGCTTTATTGAATAGTGTCCGACAGGTGAGTATAGACCGCAAACCATAAACAGTGCAAGTAGAATATTTCAGTTCTTAGGAATGCAGGAGATGATAGAGGGACTAAATGACACACAATTTCTTTGCCTTACAGGGAAAAAGGGAAAAACAGTCATTTTGAAAAGTTGGTGGTAGAGGTATGGTGAAATGAAATCAAAGTTTCTAAGCAGTTGTTGGTTTCAAGTTCTTGGCATTCAGAATAGGTCGATAAATTTCAGCATGATGGGGATATTTCACTGAATAAACCCTCCATTTTATTCAGTTTGTGCCTTCGCTCCATCACTTCCATCTGGCCGAAAGTAAACAATTATTTGCTATTAGATAGTTCTGTCATTTAGTTCGTTCTCTCCAGATTCTCCAAATTACCCAAATTCCCATTGCTGGCAACACATTGTGAAATGTAACCCCATTTGGAGCACTTGTAATCCACATTTGGTCATCTGAAAATGTGTGTATCTGGATCAAGGTGATCCAATGCAATTTTGCTTTGGAAAAACCAACACAAAAGTAAAATGGTTTACTTGATCCTGGATTGCACAATATGGGATTTTCAAATCTGGGCCTATTTCATTTACACTAAACACTCTCTACTGATCCTGAAAGGATTGTTTCATTCTTGTTAATAGTCTGGCGGATTAACAGGGTGATGTCTAAGATCTTTTGTAAATTAATCACATTTAAATACACTGCAAATATATAGCATTTGGAGAAAATATTCCATATTTGCCCTTCATTCACCATCTTTGACAGATTTGGTACTTTGTTTCTTAAGCACTCAATAATGAAGGATAAAAATGAACTTCTTTGTATGATACAAGACCTGATCATTTGACTTGATTTTACAGTAATACTGTACATCCTAAAGATATTAATCACAGATTTTTAAACTCATTCATGTGATTAAAACTACATAACTCATTGACTTCGTTCATTAAATAGGTCAATTAAGACAAAATGTCTCTATTTTATTCCTCATAATTGCATGAATTATCAGAAGACAATGTGATACAGTCGGTAAATAAGTAAATGACTTGAATAATCTAACTCCTCCTGACTGAAAAAAAAAACTACAACAACTTTATTTACTGGTGAAGCTTCAACTTTTATGTCTTTATAGTTCGCCAAGCTTTTCACCAAATTGACAAAACTGAACTAGATCAGAGTTCTTCAAATCTTGCCTTGGAGAGCCAACTGACCCTTCGCAAACAGTTTGATTGACAGGCGATCTGACCAATCATAACCCCGAATCCGCCATTTTGTCCGACAAAGCAGTCAGGGGAGTTAGTAGATTAACGTTGGTGAACTTGAATCACGTCTTTCTGCGCTTGAAACGACATTCCTTCTGATGTTCATTCATGCTATAAATGAACTAGTATGAAGAGATGATCGGTTCACGAGGAGCTACAGCGATCTGTCACCACACATTAAACACACACTAGACGCTATTTATTGTTTAAACTTCTTTAAACAATTACAATATTTTAAATATGAAACTGTTTCATACGTTGTCAGTGTCCTCTTTGCTCCCGGATGTATTTTTCACTCCATGAGAACATGATGTGTGGCATGAGAGCGCATGACTTGTTGGACAAAGCAACAGTAATTAAAGGGGGCGGGTCTTTGCGAAGGGTCAACTGCCTGCCAAGTTTAGCTCCAACCTGATCAAATACACCTCAGTAGGCTAATCAAGGTCTTCATGATCACTAGAAAATCACAGGTAAGTTTGATCAGGGTTTGAGCTAAACTCTACAGGGCAGTGGCCCTCCAAGACCAGATTTGAGGAACCCTGAACTAGATGATATTGTGCTTTTAGGACAAACTCATTTCATCTCACACTATTTACTTGAATGTATTTGACATGAAGACATGTTACTCACTTGCCACATATTTTCATATGAGTGTGAAGGTTTGATAAATGTTTAAAACTCTTTCCACACTCAGTACAGTAGTACGGCTTCTCTCCGGTATGAAGACGCTCGTGTGATTTCAGGTGTGCAGACTGAGTGAAACTCTTGTCACAAGATGAGCACTTGTAAGGTTTTTCTCCAGTATGAATTCTTTGGTGCTGTTTCAGATTGCCAGCTGAAGTAAAGCTCTTCCCACAGTCAAAACACGCATGATCTTTCACTTCATCATGTATTTTCTGATGCAGTTTTAAATGATAATGACTTGAAAAACTCTTTCCACAGAGAGAACACACATAAGGCTTCTCATCTGAATGAACGTTCAGGTGTCGTTTTAGACTTGTTGATGAAATAAACGTTTTACCACACTGATCACATTTAAATGGTTTTTCTCCAGAGTGAACGCGCAGATGATAATTGAGATCAGATTTACATCTGAAACTCTTCTCACACTGAGTACAGTGGTACGGCTTCTCTCCAGTATGAATTCGCTCATGTAATTTCAGTTTTTCAGAACTAAAGAAACTCTTGTCACAGTATGAGCACTTGTAAGGTTTTTCTCCAGTATGAATTTTTTGATGCTGTTTCAGATGATCATCTCTAGTAAAGCTCTTCCCACAGTCACAACACACATGATCTCTCACTTCATCATGTGTTTTCTGGTGCAGTTTAAAATGCCGCAGCCATAAAACACTCTTTCCACAGACAGAACACACATAAGGCTTCTCATCTGAATGAACTTTCATGTGTTGTTTTAGATGTGATGGTGAATTAAATTCTTTACCACACTGATCACATTTAAAAGGTTTTTCTCCAGAGTGAATGCGCAGATGATTCCTGAGACCTGATGATTGTGAAAAACTCTTCCCACATTGAGTGCATGTATACGGTTTCTCTCCAGTATGAATTCTCATGTGTGTCTTTAGGTTTCCTTTTTGTGTGAAACTCGTTCCACACTGAGAGCAGGTGTACGGCTTATTAGCTTTTGTTCCTTGAGTTTTGATGCTCTGCTTTTCCTCCTCAACTTCATTCAGTTCATGTTTTTGTGGTTTCATCTCAATCCAGTCTAAAATGAAAATATTATGTGATTACAATAAGTTCAAGTGAACTATGATTTAATAAAAGAATGCAACAAAGTATCAGATCTTTGATGTGCCATTATTTAGTTCCAATTTTTCCTTGTAAATCCATTTAAAATGTGGATGACAAAAGCTATTCAAGATTATGAACATTTAGATGCATTTTCTGTATCATTTATCACCAAATTTGTTGAACTGAAGCTTTCTTACTTTAATGTTTCTCAGCAGTCAACAATGAAGAATCAAGAACGGACACCAACCTATTTGTTCCTCAGTCTCTTCATGTTTTATTCTGGATGGTTCTGGATCACTCATGTCTTCAATCTCCTCTTTAATAAACTCCATCTTTAACAGTCACACAGATTTCAGCTGCTACACCTGGAGTTTGTCCTTCTCTTGTAGGATGAGGTGAATATTCCCAGGATTTAATGGTGAATTGTTGTGGGAGGAGCTTCACTGCAGGTGTGAACTGTGATCACTGTGTGATACTGACGCCCACAGGACCAGATCTGGAACAATCAAAGACAAGTTTCTGAATTCATACTCAACTACTTTAACAGCAAAAACACTTGGTGCCTTTAATTTAGTTAATATATAGAGCATTTTGATGGCTACATATCATTAGCATATAAAACTGCTCTATGTTGCTCATTTTTATGTAGCCTCACCCAGGATGTAACAAGGATGAAACATGGCACAGTTTATATTCAATTAATATATTAAATAACCAGAAATTTAACAACACGACAGAAATCCACTTAATAAACAATATGCAGACTGAATAAAGGGTTATAATTATAAGTAATAAATCTTCTAAAAATTGTGATAGCACAAAGTTTTGATATTAGAACAAAACATGTAACAAAGATGTTTTGAAACAACACTGATCTGGTAACAAACTATGATGATATAAATACGATTTAAACAACTTTACAGTTCAAATAATACCAGTTTTGACAAAACGAGAACTTTTATATAATGTTGAACCTAATGTAATTTTCTGAAACTATGGCTCCATTTCTATAAAGAAAACATCTGTTGTTTGTCCCACGTTTTTTTCTTTCACATGTACTTTGTAGACGGTCCCTACCTGGCCTAAACGCTAGACACTCACTGCTAGAGAGTTAAACATATACCGCGATGTGTGTTCAGTTTTAAGTTCTGATACCTTTCAAATAAGGTACATTTTAACAATTATAATTATTCAAAATATCTGTAGAATATCCAACGTCAAACCAACATTATGTCTGTTTAGAAACATTCAAAGTCACAGCACAACATACCTGTCATGCTGGAGATCTTTTACCACACATGAATGAATCAAGATGTCATTTAATAACTGTTCCTTGAGTAATTAATCCAGTAGCATTTCTCTCTGTGACAACAAAAGCATACAACTGTTAGCTTCTTCTTCTTCTAATGATCTTTAAAGGCGGTTGGCAAGTCAACTTTCCGGTGCATTACCGCCACCCATTGGACTGGAGTTTGGAGAACTTATGGGCAGATAAAAAATAAACACATTTAAAATGATATTGCACAAAACTGAAACATGAATTCAAAGTTATCTAAATCGCACACAAAATCATGTTTTCTGCTCATATTTTTAATTGTTGTATGCTTATGCTGTTTTAATCTATTTTGTATTTGAAAGACTTTGAAAAGATCAAATGTAATTTGTATTTAAATGCATTTAAGTTTCACATTTTCAAAATACATAAAATAATTTCAGTTGCCAATCAACTTTTTTTTTGGATATCAACCTCAAATTTGAAACACTCAAACATACAGTGTGGAGAACAATATTTGATACACTGCCGATTTTGCAGGTTTGCCCACTTACAAAGCATGTAGAAGTCTGTAATTTTGATCATAGATACTCTTCAACTGTGAGTGATGGAATCTAAAACAAAAATCCAGAAAAATCACAGTGTATGATTTTTAAGTAATTAATTTGCTTTTTATTGCATAAGTATTTGATACATCAGAAAAGCAGAACTTAATATATGGAAACCTTTGTTTGGAATTACAGATATCATACGTTTCCTGTAGTTCACACACTGCTGGATTTTGGCGCACTCGTCCATACAGACCTTCTCCAGATCCTTCAGGTTTCGGGGCTGTCGCTGGACAATACAAATCCAAAGGAGCTGTTTATCCTTAATTTAATTATTTATCCTTATAAATAATTGCATTATATCTTAATTTTGCAAAAATTATCACTCTTTATTTGATTTGGATATTTGCTTTATTGTATTTATTTGTCCTATTGCTTGTCATTTGTTCTTGTTTTATTACTGTTCGCTTGTCTTAACCCTTGTGCATTCTTCAAATTCACTACCCTTTCGTTATGTTCGTGGCTGAAAACAGCCTGGATTTTAACTGCTTTAAAAATGTATCAGATAAATATTTTTTTGCTTAAATCTATTAATCAACCTCAGTCCTGATCAAAACTACTAAATTTTTTTAAAAAAAATCAGGATTTTAACTCTTTAAAACGTTAAAATCTGATGCTGCACAAAAACTAACAACGCATCAAAGCCAATGTTGTTTCTAATCTTTGACACGTTTTTTCCCAAATCAGTGACATCATTTATGAATTTGGCAATTAAAGAGTTAAAATCCTGATTTTTTTTTTTTTAAATTTAGTAGTTTTGATCAGGACTGAGGTTGATTAATAGATTTAAGCAAATAAATTTGAAAAAAATATTTATCTGATACATTTTTAAAGCAGTTAAAAACAGCCACGAACATAACGAAAGGGTAGTGAATTTGCCCACAGAGTACTGTTGAGTTTTTGAAAATTTTCAAAGCATTTTCCCAAAATATGTGTCAAAATAAGATTTCTCACCAAAAATCATTCCATTTGCTGAAACACGGAGAAAGTTATGGCCAAATTAAGACTCAAAAATTCCCCATAGTGGATGAAAACATCCAGAACAGCACAAAAGGGTTAAATAATTTCTTTAAAACTTTATACTTACATTAGTATTAGTTTTTGCTATGGTATCGAAACTGGTATTGAAAATAGTAAAATTTCACTGGTATCTAAAATTTTAATATTGTAAGAACTTTATTTCCAGAAGTAAATGTGTCAGGAGATATCAAACTCAAGAGAGAGAGATAGGTGAATAATACAACGCTTTATTGAACAGACAGTCATTTTGAAAAGTTGGTGGTAGAGGTATCGTGAAATGAAATCAAAGTTTCTAAGCAGTTGTTGGTTTCAAGTTCTTGGCATTCAGAATAGGTCCAGATAAATTTCAGCATGATAGGGATATTTCACTGAATATTCAAGTCATTTTATTCAGTTTGTGCCTTCGCTCCATCACTTCTATCTGGCTGAAAGTAAACAATTATTTGCTATTAGATAGTTCTCTCCAGATGTTTAAGTTGCCCCAAATTATAAGGATAAAATTGAACTTCTTTGTATGATACAAGACCTGATCATTTGACTTGATTTTACAGTAATACTGTACATCCAAAAGATATTAATCACAGATTTTTAAACTCATTCATGTGATTAAAACTACATAACTCATTGACTTTGTTCATTAAATAGGTCAATTAAGACAAAATGTCTCTATTTTATTCCTCATAATTGCATGAATTATCAGAAGACAATGTAATACAGTTGGTAAATAAGTAAATGAAATGAATAATTAACTCCTCCTGACAGAAAAAAAAACTACAACAACTTTATTTACACTGTAAGAGTTGTTGACTTCTGAAGCTTCAACTTTTATGTCTTTATAGTTCGCCAAGCTTTTCACCAAATTGACAAAATTGAACTAGATCAGAGTTCTTCAAATCTTGCCTTGGAAGTAAACAGTTTGATTGACAGGCGATCTGACCAATCATAACCCCGAATCCGCCATTTTGTCCGTCAAAGCGGTCAGGGGAGTTAGTAGATTAACGTTGGTGAACTTGAATCACGTCTTTCCGCGCTTGAAACAACATTCCTTCTGATGTTCATTCATGTTTATTTGATGCTATAAATGAACTAGTATGAAGAGATGATCGGTTCACGAGGAGCTACAGCGATCTGTCACCACACATTAAACACACACTAGACGCTATTTATTGATTAAACTTCTTTAAAAAATTACAATATTTTAAATATGAAACTGTTTCATACGTTGTCAGTGTCCTCTTTGCTCCCGGATGTATTTTTCACTCCATGAGAACATGATGTGTGGCGTGAGAGCACATGACTTGATGGACAAAGCAACAGTTATTAAAGCGGCGGGTCTTTGCGAAGGATCAATTCCCTGTAAACTTTAGCTCCAACCCGATCAAATACACCTCAGTAGGCTAATCAAGGTCTTCATGATCACTAGAAAACCACAGGTAAGTTTGATCAGGGTTTGAGCTAAACTCTACAGTGCAGTGGCCCTCCAAGATTTGAGGAACCCTGAACTAGATGATATTGTGCTTTTAGGACAAACTCATTTTATCTCGCACTATTTCCTTGAATGTATTTGACATGAAAACTCATGTTACTCACTTGCCACATATTTTCATATGAGTGTGAAGGCTTGATAAATGTTTAAAACTCTTTCCACACTCAGTACAGTAGTACGGCTTCTCTCCGGTATGAAGTCGCTCGTGTGATTTCAGGTGTGCGGACTGAGTGAAACTCTTGTCACAAGATGAGCACTTGTAAGGTTTTTCTCCAGTATGAATTCTTTGATGCTGTTTCAGATTGTCAGCTCTAATAAAGCTCTTCCCACAGTCCAAACACACGTGATCTCTCACTTCATCATGTATTTTCTGGTGCTGTTTAAAACTGTTCATCCTTGAAAAGCTCTTTCCGCAGAGAGAACACACATAAGGCCTCTCATCTGAATGAACTTTCAGGTGTTGTTTTAGATGTGATGGTGAAATGAACTCCTTACCACACTGATCACAGATAAATGGCTTTTCTCCAGCGTGACGGAGCAGATGATACTTGAGGTCAGTTTTACACTTAAAACTTTTCCCACACAGAGTACAGTAGTACGGCTTCTCTCCAGTATGAATTCGCTCATGTGATTTCAGGTTTTCAGAACGAGTGAAACTCTTGTCACAGTAAGAGCACTTGTAATGCCTTTCCGCAGAATGAATTCTTTGGTGATTTTTTAAATGGGCAGATGTAGTAAAGCTCTCTCCACACTCAAAGCACACATGATCTCTCACTTCATCATGTGTTTTTTGGTGCAGTTTAAAATGACGCATCCTTGAAAAACTCTTTGCACAGAAGAAACACACATAAGGCTTCTCATCTGAATGAACATTTAGGTGTTGTTTTAGATTTGATGATGAATTAAAATCTTTACCACACTGATCACAGTTGAATGGTTTTTCTCCAGAGTGAATCCGCAGATGATATCGGAGACCTGATTCGCCAGCGAAACTCTTTCCACACTGAGTGCATGTAAACGGTTTTTCTCCAGTGTGAACTCTTATGTGTGTCTTTAGGTTTCCTTTTTGTCTGAAACTCTTCCCACATTGAGGGCAGGTGTACGGCTTATTATCTTTTGTTCTTTGAATTTCGATGCTCTGCTTTTCCTCCTCTCCTTCATTCAGTTCATGTTTAAGTGGTTTCATCTCCATCCAGTCTAAAAAAAAAAACAATATGTGGTTGAAATAAGTTCAAATGAACTCTGGTTTCAGAGTATCAGATCTTTCATGTGTACATTTTCTTGTTAATACATATAAAATGTGGATGAAAAAAGATATTCAAGATTATGAGTATTTAGATGTATTTTCAATATCTCCATTTTACTCATTTCACAGCCACTAAATCTGTTGAACTGAAGCTTTGTTAATGTTTCTCAGCAGTCAACAATGAAGAATCAAGAACGGACACCAACCTATTTGTTCCTCAGTCTCTTCACGTTTTATTCTGGATGGTTCTGGATCACTCATGTCTTCAATCTCCTCTTTAATAAACTCCATCTTTAACAGTCACACAGATTTCAGCTGCTACACCTGGAGTTTGTCCTTCTCTTGTAGGATGAGGTGAATATTCCCAGGATTTATTGGTGAATTGTTGTGGGAGGAGCTTCACTGCAGGTGTGAACTGTGATCACTGTGTGATACTGACGCCCACAGGACCAGATCTGGAAAAAAATCAAAAAGAAGTTACTGAAGTAATACTGGATTACTTTATCAGCAAGCACAGCAACCCGAAGATTGCGGGTTCGATTCTCAATACCAGCAGTGCACAGGGTGCGATTGTCCACAGTTTGCAGTCTGTGCATGAGTACTCGGATGTGACAGCGAAGATCGCTTAAGTTTGGTTGGTTGGTTGGTTATTTAGGGTGGTACCTGAGGTTATACAGTGGGTACGGAAAGTATTCAGACCTCCTTAAATTTTTCACTCTTTGTTATATTGCAGCCATTTGTTAAAATCATTTAAGTTCATTTTTTTCCTCATTAATGTACACACAGCACCCCATATTGACAGAAAAACACAGAATTCTTGACATTTTTGCAGATTTGTTAAAAAAGAAAAACTGAAATATCACATGGTCCTAAGTATTCAGACTCTTTGCTGTGACACTCATATATTTAACTCAGGTGCTGTCCATTTCTTCTGATCATCCTTGAGATGGTTCTACACCTTCATTTGAGTCCAGCTGTGTTTGATTATACTGATTGGACTTGATTAGGAAAGCCACACACCTGTCTATATAAGACCTTACAGCTCACAGTGCATGTCAGAGCAAATGAGAATCATGTGGTCAAAGGAACTGACTGAAGAGCTCAGAGACAGAATTGTGGCAAGGCACAGATCTGGCCAAGATTACAAAAAAAAATTATGCTGCACAGCGCAAAGAAAGCATCTCTCAAAGAGCTCCCAAGAACGTTACTATTGAATGATAAATTGGTTCAAATTGGCAAGGTTTTAAAAGACATGGGCAAGTGATTTCCATCACTTGTCCGAAACACTTACGAGAGTGTTGTTTCACAACGCGTAGCTCTCTTATATTTTACTGGCGTGATGATAGAGAGGGGAGAGAAAGTATTGCTGAAATTACTTCACAAGAAAGTTTTTAAACTACTGATTTGATGTGATAATCTGTGTCGATTAATTTATTAATAAATATTTGCTGTAAACGCGAAACCTGCGAGAATGAGTAAAATTATGGGCAATATCCGCAAAATTTAGACCCTTTATGGTATCGATTTAATATCTGTATTTCGGTATTAGATTGTGGTACTGTACCGAAAAACACTAAGACTGTTATTTCTGCCAGACTGTTACAGGGTTTTGTTCTTCTTTAATGTTGTTTGCGCTATTATCACTTGTCGTTATAAGGAAATTATTAAAAAGGTAATTATGGATGTCTCAGTCTGATTTTTGACAATGAAGACCTTTCTTTGGATCTGCATTTAAAGGTGCAATATGTAAAATTTTTGCAGCAAAATATCCAAAAACCACTAGGCCAGTGTTAAATATTTTGTTTAGTTGGGTACTTAAAATATCCCAAAAGTTTCCAACTCTTTGTAATAAATCATATGAGAAAATTGCGATTTTAACCAAGGCTCCGGCATGTGTGCGGGAATAGCCTGTCAAAGACATCATATCCGTGTAACCCACGGTTTCCGCTTTTACTGCCGTAGAAACCCTGACAACATAGTCTCATGGACAAATGCGGAAATAGTAGTTGTTGCGTCTATCAAGCAACTAGCTTGTTTCGCGCAGTCGTTATGAACACAATTATTCTTTACTGTTTATAGCTGCTTCTGTCAACAAAGACGTGTTGCATTTCCTAAATGGAGAGAACTTCACGACAAACTTCAACTAGACAGAGACGCCGATCTTTCATGTGTTTTAATAAACAGGTGAGGAACTATTTGGATTCCTTTACTGACAGAAAACTTGTGATTAGTGCTGCAACGACGCGTCGACGTCATCGATTACGTCGACTACGAAAATACGTTGACGTGCGTGAAATGCGTCGACGCGTCACACCGTTTACATTCATCTCGCGTAATGGCGGCTTCTGCTCCTGGGAACGGAGAAAGTTCCATTCTATCACAAAAACCTAGATCACGATTATCAAAAGTATGGGAATACTTTAAACAGAGGCCAAATAAAACGGTCCTTTGTTCCCTTTGCAGAACCGAAATGGCGTACCACCTATGGAATTGGATCTCTGCCAAATTTTTGCGCGCGCAAGATCATATTTTGAGCGTGCAAAAGGGCATTTCGCGCGCGTGAACTGAGTTGAGGAGAAAATCTTCGTCTCGCCAGTAAGAAAATATTTCGAGCGAACGAAAATCAGTTTTGCATTTCAAAGTTTATTTGGATGTGCGCGGACGTTCTCTTTCGCACGTGCAAGGTTTCAGTTGCTCGCGCTCCTGATTCCCGCCCCTCGCGCTCGCTAAGCGCCGACCGCTCGCCTGCTCAACACAAACCAGCGTTACAATGTGCCAAAATTCAGAGATGAGGCTGCTAAATTCTGATTGGCTGGCTTGACAACCAATCACAAGACTCCTTGCATTACAGACAGCGCAAGAGAAAAACACATGGTTCAGGAGACGTTTGTTCAATGGCATGAACACTATCAAAGTTTCTTTTAAGACTGTATAGAAAGTCTTTGACGCTCTTCATGTTAAAGTTCAAATGTCTTCCACTGGACGAACACACATAAGTGGCTTATTTTTAATCAAAATCAAATCGTATTATTACATAATGGCGTGTCCCAGTGTTTCTACACCTCAATGAACTGATAAATTAGTTCTAACTTCTTACGTAAAAAAAGATCACTAGATTAATAAAAAAAAAACCTTAATAAAAATAATGGTTAGATTAGTCGACTAATCGAAAAAATAATCGTTAGATTAGTCGACAGAAAAAAATAATCGTTAGATTAGTCGACAGAAAAAATAATCGTTAGATTAGTCGACTAATCGAAAAAATAATCGTTAGATTAGACAGAAAAAATAATCGTTAGATTAGTCGACTAATCGAAAAAATAATCGTTAGATTAGACAGAAAAAATAATCGTTAGATTAGTCGACAGAAAAAATAATCGTTAGATTAGTCGACTAATCGAAAAAAAAAAATAATCGTTAGATTAGTCAACAGAAAAAATAATCGTTAGATTAGACAGAAAAAATAATCGTTAGATTAGTCGACAGAAAAAATAATCGTTAGATTAGTCGACAGAAAAAATAATCGTTAGTTGCAGCTCTAGCAACCACAGACGCAACAGAAGCGCAAGCTCCCAAACGCTTGCAAAAGAAGGAGGAAGCGACGCGGCTGCGCTTTCCACGCGTTTTTAGGCGCGATATGTGAACGACAGTTCTCATAATACAAGCTACGCCATTGTTATTTTGATTGTACGCCCTCTAGCGGCCAAAAGTTTACATATTGCACCTTTAACGTTGTTGTGGCTGGGAAAAATTTAGATACATGGAGTTAACATTAGTCAAATCACTTTATACACCTATGCTAAGCCCCACCCTAAATATTTTATAAGCCAGGGAAGTTGTTATCATAAAGTGGAAGATTTCTATAATAAAGATTCTGAATGATAAAATGACAAGATCTGCAGAAAGAACTCGTGAAGGTTTTGTCCTATTCTAGAATTGGATAATGTTGAGATTCTGCAGAATACTATTTCACGTGTTTTGATGTATAGCTCCATTGTTCTTCACTCTTGTCCTTTCAAACTGTATATTAAATGAAATCTGACGAAAAGTTTGCGGTTTTCTGTCGTTATTGAATCTAGTTGGTCCGTTTTGCAACATAATTGAATTAAAATCACAACGCAACATACCTGACATACTGGAGACCTTTTACCGCACATGAACGCATCCAGATGTTATTTAATTGCTTAAGAATATCGAGTAGCTTTTCTGTTCGTGAAAACAAAGCGGACTACTGTTAGCATTTAGCGCTAAACATTATCAACAAGACGCGTAGGGGAGAGGCTCTGGTGTGGGGGAGGAGCTGATAAATTCAGCCTCAGCAGATTCGACTAGGAGCTAGAAAATATCAATTTGACTAGTCGAAACTGAATTATAAATGTCTCTAGTGTCTTAACCCTTGTGTTATGTTCCTATGGAAGCCCGTTTCCGCCACTGAAAAAAAAAAAAAGAAGATTGTTGCGACTTTTTATCTCAGAATTCTGAGTTATAAAGTCAGAATTCTGGGATAAAAAGTCAGAATTCTGAGATATAAAGTCAGAATTCTGAGATAAAAAGTCGCAATAATCTTTTTTTTTTTCAGTGGCGAGGCTTCCATACTCAAGTGAAGGTCAATCTAAGTAACAGGAAACTAGATTTTTTTTTTTTACTGAGAAAAAAAGTCAGAATTCTGACTTTTTATCCCAGAATTCTGACTTTATATCTCACAATTATGACTTTTTATCCCAGAATTCTGACTTTCTATCTCAGAATTCTGACTTTATAACTCAGAATTCTGAGATAAAAAATCGCAAAAATCTTCTTTTTTTTTTTCAGTGGCGGAAACGGGCTTCCATATGTTCCGGGTCAATTCGACCCATTTAGATTTTCAAGTTGTTGGAAATACTGGTTAACCTATGTTTTTTTTTCTTGATATTTTGTGACTTTTTCTCATTTATCATCATGAACACGCATGCAAAGTTTCAACATGCTGGTGTTTTTTGACATATGCAAACAAAATCGCTGTTACGTTCGTGATGTTCGCCGGGTCAATTTGACCCGCATGTTTTAACGCTCTAAAGCAACTGTACTGACCCAAAATAATAACATTTCTTGGTTATATTTTGTTATTTTATTTTTTTACTACCTTATGAAGCTAAAAAATTAGGTTTTCCACACTTATTTCAATACAGAAAAATGTTTTAACCAGCAGCATGTGTGTGACGTTCATATCCAGAAACACTTGCTCATCATGTCAGAAGAAACTTAACTTTATGAAATGAGTTTACAAAACAGCCAACTTAGGAAAAGTACATATTTTCATTATACAGCCACATTTAATTGTTCAGTTATGATGTTCTAAGAAAAAAAAAAGTTAAAAAAAATGCATTTATAGTATTTAAAAATGTACTGTTTATTTTCACATTTTGTCAAAACAAATCAGTTTTAAAAAATGGTTAAAAAACATTTTCATTAAATCATATCTTCAGATATGTATTTTTTTGGAATATTTGACAAACGTTGATATTAAAAGTTTACAGTTGGTACCTGAATCTTTGTTGTTTTTCATAGTGTAATTTTTGAGGAATTGTATTGAATCCAATTAGGGTCAATTTGACGCGCTCCACAACGAGTGGACACAGAAATCCAACAGCGCATAAGGGTTAAATGGTATTTAGACTAGTCAAAACGTTGTGAGATATCTCGAATCGTTTTCACGAAGAAACGCTTTTCAGCTGTGTTGAACTTGATGCAGAGCTTGAAGACTTGAAGAGTTGATGCAAACTTTTTTTCACAAAATTTAACAACAATGCACATATTGTCAGCAGAATACAAAAAAAAAACAGCTAATGAGAAAAAACATAAATGAGGAAGAAAAGAGGAAAAGGAGAGGCATTAGAACAACTAACTAACTAAAGTTATTCTTCACTGTACAATTTTCCAATTTTCCAACGTGCAATATTTCTTTTGTGTATTCTATTCTTAGTTTTCTGTTTTTATATTGTGTGTACTACTTTTTTACCATGTACCCCTGCTGTTGCTAAATGCAATTTCCCCACTGCGGGACAAATAAAGGTTTTACTTACTTACTTACTTACTTGCTTTCTTATTTACTGAAGATGAAATAGTGTTGAGACTCTTCTTAATTTCTGTTGTGAAGATGAACGAAGGCCTGGAACGTCATCAGGCTGTGTAATTAAAGACAGAATTTTTGGGGCGAACTAATCCTTTAAATGCATTTGTTATTCTTACAACATACCTTTTGCATTACTGACTCACTCTTTCATTCAGTGTCCCATACAATATGCATAGCTTACCTCATATGAAACCATTATTCCACTTTATACACCTATTAATAACTCATTTCTAATAGGCAGAAAAAACAATGGCATGTTCTTATAGGGGACGTCCCATACTATATGTGTACCTCGTAAGAATATTCACAGCAGTGTTTTGGAGAGGTTACATTATAATATGTATATATATATATATATATATAAGTATATATACTTCTTCAGAGGCCTGTAAATAGTCTGTTTACAATAAGTAGAAAAAAATAATGGCCTGTTCTTATAGGGGGTGTTCCATACTATATGCACACCCCATTTGACTGCAGCATTTTGGAGACATATGACATTATTCAACTTTAGAAGCCTATAAAACATAATAAGAAGAAAGTGAACTTGGTTTGAGTTGCCATTATATAAAGACAGATCACTATATAGCAGTAATTCTTAAAGTGTGGTCCGCCATCGCCCCCTAGTGGTCCGTGAAAAGATGACCTAAACTAGGCAAGCTCTTAACCCGCACCGGATCGCAGGGGGATGATGTTTTAATAACGAAAAAATGGATCATATCATTGCATTTGTGTTTGAATAATTAGTTTTTGACTTGAAACAGTTGCATATTAAACTTAAATTTAGTTTATCCTTCCTATTTTGTTGTTTTCGGGGGGCGTGTTAGAGTGGGATTCTGTTAGGTGGTCCTCAGAAAAAAAAATTGGAAGATAAAGTGGTCCTTGGGCTGAAAAAGTTTGAGAAACACTGCTATATAGGGTCAATTAAGGGTGATTTAGACATAAGGTGAAAGTATAACTATACTATGGAAGCCCGTTTCCGCCACTAAAAAAAAAAAAAAAAAAAGATTTTTGTGACTTTTTATCTCAGAATTCTGAGTTATAAAATCAGAATTCTGAGATATAAAGTCAGAATTCTGAGATATAAAGTCAGAATTGCGAGTTATAAAGTCAGAATTGTGAGATATAAAGTCAGAATTGCGAGATATAAAGTCAGAATTGCGAGTTATAAAGTCAGAATCCTGAGATATAAAGTCAGAATTCTGGGATATAAAGTCAGAATTCTGGGATATAAAGTCAGAATTGCGAGTTATAAAGTCAGAATTCTGAGATAAAAAGTCAGAATTGCGAGTTATAAAGTCAGAATTCTGAGATAAAAAGTCAGAATTGCGAGTTATAAAGTCAGAATTCTGAGATATAAAGTCAGAATTCTGAGATATAAAGTCAGAATTCTGAGTTATAAAGTCAGAATTCTGAGATATAAAGTCAGAATTCTGAGTTATAAAGTCAGAATTCTGGGATATACAGTCAGAATTGCGAGTTATAAAGTCAGAATCCTGAGTTATAAAGTCAGAATTGTGAGATATAAAGTCAGAATTGCGAGATATAAAGTCAGAATTGCGAGTTATAAAGTCAGAATCCTGAGATATAAAGTCAGAATTCTGGGATATAAAGTCAGAATTCTGGGATATAAAGTCAGAATTGCGAGTTATAAAGTCAGAATTCTGAGATAAAAAGTCAGAATTGCGAGTTATAAAGTCAGAATTCTGAGATAAAAAGTCAGAATTGCGAGTTATAAAGTCAGAATTCTGAGATATAAAGTCAGAATTCTGAGATATAAAGTCAGAATTCTGAGTTATAAAGTCAGAATTCTGAGATATAAAGTCAGAATTCTGAGTTATAAAGTCAGAATTCTGGGATATACAGTCAGAATTGCGAGTTATAAAGTCAGAATCCTGAGATATAAAGTCAGAATTCTGAGATATAAAGTCAGAATTCTGAGTTATAAAGTCAGAATTCTGAGATATAAAGTCAGAATTCTGGGATATAAAGTCAGAATTGCGAGTTATAAAGTCAGAATCCTGAGATATAAAGTCAGAATTCTGAGATATAAAGTCAGAATTCTGAGATATAAAGTCAGAATTCTGGGATATAAAGTCAGAATTCTGGGATATAAAGTCAGAATTGCGAGTTATAAAGTCAGAATCCTGAGATATAAAGTCAGAATTCTGAGTTATAAAGTCAGAATTCTGAGATATAAAGTCAGAATTCTGAGTTATAAAGTCAGAATCCTGAGATATAAAGTCAGAATTCTGAGATATAAAGTCAGAATTCTGAGTTATAAAGTCAGAATTCTGAGATATAAAGTCAGAATTCTGGGATATAAAGTCAGAATTGCGAGTTATAAAGTCAGAATTCTGAGATAAAAAGTCAGAATTGCGAGTTATAAAGTCAGAATCCTGAGATATAAAGTCAGAATTCTGAGTTATAAAGTCAGAATTCTGGGATATAAAGTCAGAATTGCGAGTTATAAAGTCAGAATCCTGAGATATAAAGTCAGAATTCTGAGTTATAAAGTCAGAATTCTGAGATATAAAGTCAGAATTCTGGGATATAAAGTCAGAATTTTTTTATAAAAAGTCACAAAAATCTTCTTCTTTTTTTTTTTTCAGTGGCGGAAACGGGCTTCCATACTATACCGAGGTTATTTCTAACATAATGGGTGAAAAAAAAAACTGAGCCCTATCTGTAAGACCACAATCAAAATTGTACGCCCTCATTGGTGTGACATATATTTACTAAATCAGGCCTTGGTGCTTTGTTCCTAAGCAGTCAATAATGAAGGATAAAACCCAACCTCTCCAACCTCTGAACTCAAGATCTGATCATTTAGTTAACAATAATATTATACATCCAAAAGATATTTATCACAGTATTACAGAATCAAAAACATGTTTTTGATCTTGTAGTTATTTTTGGATCTACGCACCAACTGAAGTTTTGTATATGAGCATTCATTTGGACTGTGATCTGTTTTACAGAATGTTTAATGTGATTAAAACTATAAAACTCATTCTCTGTGTTCATTAAATAGATCAATCAAGACAAGATGTTTCTGTATTATTTCTTATAATTGCATGAACTATCAGCACACAATTTGGTACACTCAGTAAATAAGAAATTGACATGAATGTATCTAATTCAAGGAAGACCTATTTACACAAAATCCATCGTGACAGAAATAACTTTTATAACTTTAGAAATACAACTTTATACATTATAGAGTTTCTGACTGATGAAGCGTCAACTTTTAAGTCTTTGTAGTTTTCCAAGCTTTTCACCAAATTGACGAAACTGAACTGTGGTTTTAAGGCAAACTCCATATTTTATCTCACACATTTACTTGTGACAAATGTTGTTCACTTGCAACAAACTTTCCTATGAATGTGAAGGCTTGATAAATGTTTGAAACTCTTCTCACACTCAGTACAGTAGTACGGCTTCTCTCCAGTATGAAGTCGCTCGTGTGATTTCAGGTGTGGAGACTGAGTGAAACTCTTGGCACAGTATGAGCACTTGTAAGGTTTTTCTCCAGTATGAATTCTTTGGTGCTGTTTCAGATAGTCAGCTCTAATAAAGCTCTTCCCACAGTCACAACACACATGATCTGAGCATATGTGAGGTTTTTCTCCAGTATGAATTCTTTGATCGCTCATGTCATCGTGTATTTTCTGGTGATGTTTAAAACTCTTTAGCCATGAAAAACTCTTTTCACAGAGAGAACACACATAAGGTCTCTCATCTGAATGAACTTTCAGGTGTTGTTTTAGATGTGATGATGAAATAAACTTTTTACCACACTGATCACATTTAAATGGCTTTTCTCCAGAGTGACGGAGCAGATGATAACTGAGAGCTCTGGAACATTTGAAACTCTTCTCACACAGAGTACAGCGGTGCGGCTTCTCTCCAGTATGAATTCGCTCATGTACTTTCAGGCTTTCAGAACGAGCAAAACTCTTGTCACAGTATGAGCACTTGTAAGGTTTTTCTCCAGTATGAATTCTTTGGTGATTTTTCAAATGGGCAGTTGTAGTAAAGCTCTTCCCACAGTCACAACACACATGATCTCTCACTTCATCATGTGTTTTCTGGTGCAGTTTAAAATGACGCAGCCATAAAAAACTCTTTCCACAGAGAGAACACACATGAGGTCTCTTACCTGAATGAACTTTCAGGTGTTGTTTTAGATTTGATAACGAATTAAAATCTTTACCACACTGATCACAGTTGAAAGGTTTTTCTCCAGAGTGAACCTGCAGATGATTCCTGAGACCTGATGCTTGAGAAAAACTCTTTCCACACTGAGTGCATGTATACGGTTTCTCTCCAGTGTGAATTCTCATGTGTGTCTTTAGGTTTCCTTTTTGTCGGAAACTCGTTCCACACTGAGAGCAGGTGTACGACTTTTTAGCTTTTGTTCTGTGAGTTTTGATGCTCTGCTTTTCCTCTTCAGCTTCATTCAGTTCATGTTTTTGTGGTTTCATCTCCATCCAGTCTAAAATTATAATATTATATGATTAAAATAAGTTCAAATGAACTCTGAATTAACAGAAAAAAGCAATAACAGGATCAAGTATCAGATCTTTGAAGTGCCACAGATTAGTTCTGTCACTTTCATGTTAATTCATTGAAAATGTGGATGAAAAAAGATATTTTATATTATGAACATTTAGATTAATTTTCTGTAACATTTATTACCCAATCTGTTAAAATGAAGCGTTGTTACCTAAATGGTTAAATGGTCAACAATGAAGAATCAAGAACGGACACCAACCTATTTGTGTCTCAGTATCTTCATGTTTTATTCTGGATGGTTCTGGATCACTCATGTCTTCAATCTCCTCTTTAATAAACTCCATCTTTAACAGTCACACAGATTTCAGCTGCTCCACCTGGAGTTTGTCCTTCTCTTGTAGGATGAGGTGAATATTCCCAGGATTTATTGGTGAATTGTTGTGGGAGGAGCTTCACTGCAGGTGTGAACTGTGATCACTGTGTGATACTGACGCCCACAGGACCAGATCTGGAACAATCAAAGACAAGTTACTGAATTAATACTGGATTTCTTCAACAGCAAAAACATATGGTGTTTTAATTTAGTTCAAATATAAAGCACTTTGATGGTTACACAATAAGAATAATAAATATTGCATATATGTCATTAGTACATGTTAATACTAGATAAACTTGTATTACCTTGTAATCTATGAAATCATCTTTCACCTTTTTTTTGACTGTTTACCTTGATTTCCAAGTATTACACTTTGCTGTTGCATGTTTATTTGTACAGTTTCATGTTTTTGGTTTTTAATTCTATTGTTCTTCACTCTCGTCTTTTCAAAATTTATATTAAATAAAATCAGATGAGCAGTTTGCGGTTCTTTGTTGTTTACACTTGAGACCGAGAGAAAGTTGGCTGGACATTTGATATTTTTCAGAGATTGAGCCTCGGAAATTTCAACAGATTTTTAACGATTTAGTATAATGACAAGAAACATGCTGCCTTGAGGTATTGCAATTGATAAATTTTATAATGTAATGATTCAGGATACGGACCGTCTACAAAGTACAAAACGATGACAATTATTCCATCCAAATGCTTCAGTCTTGAAAAAAAAAAAGCTAACAAATAGTACACACAGATGCTTCTAACATACAGACAAATACGTGTAAACTGTGCGTGTAAACCTCAATCCCCTTGTTAGAGCGCCCAACTCCCATGGCGGCAGTCTTGGGTTCGAGTCCCGGGCGGTTTGAACAGGAGGGGTTACATTGGTGCCGTGACCCGGATGGGAGTGAGTGTAACAGACGTAGGCTAGTAAGAGCTGTCTGTGTAAACATCACTCCCCTGAACTCAATAGATGCTCTAATGACTGACGCTAGAGACTGCAGTCTTTACCCTTGTTGTTAGAGTGCCCGCCCCCATGGCGGCAGACCCGGGTTCGAGTCCCGCTTAGAGTGGGGTTACACTCTACACTACATTAAATGAATTTTTGAGAGCATAAACATTAATAGTGGTGGTAGTAATAATAGTGTTATTATTAATAACTTACTTTTTGAGTTAAACACGTAATATTACATATGGGTATAATTCAATCCCAAATCCAAAGGTTTTGTCCAAATACAAGATACTAAACGAAGTACTTTCAGTTGGATTTACTACCATAAATGAAGCAGAAAAAAAGGTGTGAACTGTGATCACTGTGCGATACTGACGACCACAGGACCAGATCTGGAACAATAATTAAAGGATTGAAAAGGATTTATTAAATTTATTATTAAAAAGATTTTAATTATTTATAATTAAAGGATTTAGGATTTAAAATGTGCCTTTTCAAATGTATCTGGATTAGTGCAGACGTGTAGCTCTCGCATGCACACTACCACTCACACATAACATCCTACTGTATTCACTGTCTCTCTTGAAAACTCCCTCCACAAACTTTCCACTATTCTGATATTTTTACATTTGCGTTCCAAAGATGAACGAAAAAGTCTTACGGGAGTGGAACGACATGAGGATGAGTAATTAATGACAGAATTTACATTTTTAGGTGAACTAACCCTTTAAAGTCTAAATACAATGTACTTCACCACAGTTTGTCATGTGATGTTATGTCAGGATGTGTCAGATTCTTAATTTTGTAATCAAACAATTCCATATTTCCTTGTAATTATTTCAACAGGACAGTAGCATCACTCATGTGAACGAAAAAAGCGGGGAAACATAAAAACGATAAAAAAAGTAAATGAAATAAACACAGCAGGCGAGATGTTGTTTCTGTTTTACTATCAGAACACAATTTAGTAACTTCGTAAATACGAAAATGACATGAATGTATCCAATTCAAGAAAGACCCATTTACATACAATCCATCCTGACAGAAATAAACAACAATGACTTTATAGAGTTGTTGACTGGTGAAGCTTTAACTTTTAAGTCTTTGTAGTTTTTCAAGCTTTTCACCAAATTGACAAAGTGATATTGTGCTTTTAGAACAAACTCCATATTTTATCTCACACTATTTACTTGAATGTATTTAACATGAAAACAAATGTTGATCACTTGCAACGTATTTTCATATGAGTGCACTAGGTACAATAGTACAGCTTCTCTCCGATATGAAGTCGCTCGTGTGATTTCAGGGATCCAGAATGAGCGAAACACTGTGTACAAGACGAGCACTTGTAAGGTTTTTCTCCAGTATGAATTCTCTGATGCTGTTTCAGATTGTCAGCTCTAGTAAAGCTCTTCCCACAGTCAGAACACACATGATCTCTCACTTCATCATGTGTTTTCTGGTGCAGTTTAAAATTGTTCAGCCATGAAAAACCCTTTCCACAGAAAGAACACACATAAGGCTTCACATCTAAATGGATGTTTAGGTGTTTTTTTAAATGTGATGATGAAATAAACTTTCTATCACACTGATCACAGGTAAACGGCTTTTCTCCAGAGTGAATGCGCAGATGAATTCTGAGAGCTGATGTATGAGTAAAACTCTTCCCACACAGAGTACAGCGGTGCGGCTTCTCTCCAGTATGAACTCGCTCGTGTGATTTCAGGCTTTTAGAACGAGCGAAACTCTTATCACAAGATGTGCACTTGTAAGGTTTTTCTCCAGTATGAATTCTTTGGTGCTCTTTCAGACAGTCAGCTCTAGTAAAGCTCTTCCCACAGTCGCGACACACGTGATCTCTTACTTCATCGTGTATTTTCTGGTGCAGTTTAAAACTATAAGGCCTCGAAAAGCTCTTTCCACAGAGAGAACACACATAAGGCCTCTCATCTGAATGAACCTTCAGGTGTTGTTTTAGATGTGATGATGAATGAAAATCTTTACCACACTGATCACACTGTTTTTCTCCAGTGTGAACGTGCAGATGATTTCTGAGACTTGATTCTTGATAAAAACTCTTTCCACATTGAGTGCATGTAAACGGTTTCTCTCCAGTGTGGATTCTTATGTGTCTGTTTAGGTTTCCTTTTTGTGTGAAACTCGTTCCACACTGAGAGCAGGTGTGCGGCTTATTAGCTTTTGTTTTTTGAGTTTTGATGCTCTGCTTTTCCTCCTCAGCTTCATTCAGTTCGTGTTTTTGTGGTTTCATCTCCATCCAGTCTAAAATGAAAATATTATGGAGGTCAAAATAAGTTCAAGAGAACTCTGATTTAACAGAAGAAAGCAACAGAGTATCAAGTATCAGTTCTCTGATGTGTTAGTTCCCTAACTGTTCTTGTTTGTTCACCTGTGCTCTGTGTTTGGACACACGTGTCCCAAGTGTATATTTCCTCATTAACGCAAGTGTTGTTTGTATTTTCCCCACGATGTGGTCAGAGCTGGAGTTTGACTATCAAACACGTGGAAAATCTGACATGAGATCGGTTTCTGCGCTGAACGCCGCAATGAATTTAACAACGGTTTCATATACAGATTGAGTTGACATGAAATGACCCAATATGCATCATATGCATCATTCACCCGCTAGATTACTAAATGCACCTGATTTTTATAACAACAGAAAAATATAACGGGATAACCTGGCTTCTCGAGAGCCCCTGCTTCGCAGCATTGTTAATGATATGCTAAAACCCTCCCGGATTGATTACAACATGTTTGTGATGTAGAGAACTGCGTTTTTGAGACTCTTTTGAATCTGCAGTTTTAAGGAGAAAATACTCAGTAATGGTTTTGATTTATGAATTTGCACATGGTGTGTCTTAAAGCATATTAAAAACACCACACAGATGTATAAACAACATTAAAACTAGATTTTCAAGATCTTTGAGATAAGAGTCCCAAGTATCAGATCTTTCATGTGTACATTTTCTTGTTAATCCATATGAAATGTGGATGACAAAAGCTATTCAAGATTATGAGCATTTAGATGTATTTTCAGTATCTCTATTTCACGCATTTCACAGCCACTAAATCTGTTGAACTGAAGCTTTGTTAATTTTTCTCAACAGTCAACAATGAAGAATCAAGAATGGACACCAACCTATTTGTTCCTCAGTCTCTTCATGTTTTATTCTGGATGGTTCTGGATCACTCATGTCTTCAATCTCCTCTTTAATAAACTCCATCTTTAACAGTCACACAGATTTCAGCTGCTACACCTGGAGTTTGTCCTTCTCTTGTAGGATGAGGTGAATATTCCCAGGATTTATTGGTGAATTGTTGTGGGAGGAGCTTCACTGCAGGTGTGAACTGTGATCACTGTGTGATACTGACGCCCACAGGACCAGATCTGGAAAAAAATCAAAATTAAGTTACTGAATTGATACTGGAATACACAGATCAGGCATTACATTATGGCCACTGACAGGTGAAGATAATAACGCTGATTATCTCTTCATCACGGCACCTGTTAGTGGGTCGGATTTATTATGCAGCAAGTGAACATTTTGTCCTCAAAGTTTATGTTAGAAGCAGGAAAAATGGCAAGCGTAAAGATTGGAGTGAGTTTGACAAGAGACAAATTATGATGCTAGACGACTGAGTCAGAGCATCTCCAAAACTGCAGCTCTTGTGAAGTGTTTCCGGTCTGCAGTGGTCAGAATCTATCAAAAGTGGTCCAAGGAAGGAACAATGTTGAACCGGCGACAGGGTCACGGACGGCCGAGGCTCATTGATGCACGTGAGGCTGGTTTTGTGTGGTCCGATCCAACAGACGAGCTACTGTTCCTCAAATTGCTCAAGAAGTTAATGCTGGTTCTGATAGAAAGGTGTCAGAACACAGTTTGTCTCGTATGGAGCTGCAGACCAGTCAGTGTCCATACTGACCCCTGTCCTCCACCGAAAGAGCCAATAGTGGGACGTGAGCATCAGAACTGGACCACGGAGCGATAGAAGGTGGCCTGATCTGATGAATCCTGTTTTCTTTTACATCACGTGGATGATCGGGTGCGTGTGCGTCGCTTATCTGGGGAACACATGGCACCAGGATGCATTATGGGAAGAAGACAAGCTGGTGAAGGCAGTGTGATGCTTTGGGCAATGCTCTGCTGGGAAACCTTCCTGCCATCCATGTGGACGTTACTTTGACACAAACCACCTTCCTAAGCATTGTTGCAGACCATCTACACCCTTTCATGGAAATGATGTTCCCTGGTGGCTGTGGCTCTTTCAGCAGGATAATGTGTCCTGACACAAAGCAAAAATGCTTCAGGAATGGTTTGAGGTGTTGACTTGGCCTCCAAATTCCCCAGATCTCAATCCATTCGAGCATCTGTGGGATGTGCTGAACAAGTCAGATCCATGGAGGCTCCACCTCGCAACCTACAGGACTCAAAGGATCTGCTGCGAACATCTTGGTGCAGATCCCACAGAACACCTTCAGTGGAGTCCACGCCTCGACGGGTCAGGGCTGTTTTGCCAGCAAAAGGGGGACCAACACAATATTAGGAAGGTGGTCATAATGTAATGCCTGACTTTAATTTAGTTCAAATATAGAGCATTTTGTCAGTAACATATTAGTAACGTATAAAACTGCTCTATTGGAAGGCTTCTCATTTTTATGTAATGACAGATGACAGAAAACAAACACTAAAATAAATAATATGACTGAATAGATGGGAGTGGTGGGTATAAGTGATAATTCTTCTAAAATTGTGAAATCACTACAGAAAGTTATGATATTAGATCTTTCTTTGGAGATATCTCTGCATTTAGTTTTGTAACTGGGGGAAAAAATCGACATAGATATCTGGAGTTAACAATTCTTACAGATGATAGGACCCATGGGCTTAACCCATCATATCCAGTTCTTCACTCTTGTCCTTTTAATATGTATATTAAATAAAATAAGATAAACAGTTTGCGGTTTTCTGTCATTATTAAATCACAGTTGGTCCGTTTTGCAACATAATTGAATTAAAATCACAGCGCCACATACCTGACATACTGGAGACCTTTTACCACATATAAACGCATCCAGATGTTATTTAATAATTCCTTAAACATCTTTTCTCTCAGCGATAAAAGCATCAGGCTAGTTATTAGCAGTTAGCATTATCAATATCAACAGAGGAGGCGCTCCGAGGAGAGTTGAGTAAATTCAGTCTCGCGTCACACAACAGCAGATTCGACTGAGCAGGTACAATTCAGATCTCTGAAAATATCATTTTGACTTGTCTTAATATTTAATTTTACGTTATGAGATACGTAATTTTTTTATTGATGCAGTTTACATATTTATAAAATAATTAAGAACAGGGCAACCGTTGTTATCAGATTACAGAGAAAAAATATATATAATTTGCTAATGAGAAAAAAAATGAAACAGGAGAAGAGTTAAATGGGAGGTAATTAAAGGCATCGCAAAATTTTGTAACCCAACAATTTCATATTTCCCTTCCTTTCCTTGTAACTATTTCAACAGGACGGTAGGGGAAACATAAAAACGATAAACAAGTTAATGAAACAGACACCAGACAAGATGTTTTATTTCTCATAATTACAAATACTTAATTTAATGCACTTAGTAAATAGGAAAATGACGAATTTATTTACATACAATCCATCCTGACAGAAATGAACCACAACAATGACTTTATAGAGTTGTTGACTGGTGAAGCTTTAACTTTTAAGTCTTTGTAGTTTTTCAAGCTTTTCACCAAATTGACAAAGTGATATTGTGCTTTTAGAACAAACTCCATATTTTATCTCACTATTTACTTGAATGTCTTTGAGGTGAAAAGAAATGTTGATCACTTGCAACATATTTTCACATGACTGAGAAACCTTGATAAATGTCTAAAACTCTTCCCACATTGAGTACAGTAATACGGCTTCTCTCCAGTATGAAGTCGCTCGTGTGATTTCAGGTGTGCAGATTGAGTGAAACTCTTGTCACAATATGAGCACTTGTAAGGTTTTTCTCCAGTATGAATTCTTTGGTGCTGTTTCAGACAGTCAGCTCTAGTAAAGCTCTTCCCACAGTCATGACACACATGATCTCTCACTCCACTGTGTGTTTTCTGGTGGAGTTTAAAACGGTCCAGCCATAAAAAACTCTTTCCACAGAAAGAACACACATAAGGCTTCTGACCTGAATGAACGTTTAGGTGTTGTTTTAGATTTGATGATGAAGTAAACTTTTTACCACACTGATCACAGCTAAATGGCTTTTCTCCAGAGTGACAGATCAGATGATGTCTGAGATCTGAAGTTCTAGTAAAGCTCTTCTCACACAGAGTACAGCGGAACGGCTTCTCTCCAGTATGAAGACGCTCATGTGATTTTAGGGATCCAGATCGAGTGAAACTCTTGTCACAGTATGAGCACTTGTAAGGTTTTTCTCCAGTGTGAATTCTTTGGTGCTGTTTCAGACAGTCAGCTCTATTAAAGCTCTTCCCACAGTCCAAACACACATGATCTTTTACTTCATTATGTGTTTTCTGGTGCTGTTTAAACTGATAAAGGCCTGAAAAACTCGTTCCACAGAAGAAACACTCATAAGTTCTCTCATCTGAATGAACTTTTAGGTGTTTCTTTAGATTTGATGACGAATTAAACTCTTTATCACACTGTTGTTCTCCAGAGTGAACATGGAGATGATTTCTGAGACCAGATTCACCAGCTAAACTCTTTTCACACTGAGTGCATGTAAACGGTTTCTCTCCAGTGTGAACTCTCATGTGTATCTTAAGGTGTACTTTTTGACAGAAACTCTTTCCACACTGAGAGCATGTATACGGTCTCTCTCCAGTGTGAAATGTTATACGTGTCTTAAGGTTTCCTTTGCAAATGAAACTCGTTCCACACTGAGCGCAGGTGTGCAGCTTATTAGCTTTTGTTCTGTGAGTTTTGATGCTCTGCTTTTCCTCTTTTGCTTCACTCAGTTCATGTTTTTCTGGTTTCATCTCCATCGAGTCTAAAATGAAAACATTATGTGGTTAAAACTTTGATTTGACAGAAGAACGCAATCAAGTATCAGATCTTTGATGTTTCAGTTCTGTATATTTCTTGTTAATTAAAATGTGGATGGCAACAGTTATTCAAGAGAAGCATTTAAGGTGTTTTCACACTTGAGTCCTCTTAAAAAGAACTGAACTCAGACCTCTTTAAGTGAACCAAGAAGTGAATCAAGTGAAAAAGGACCCAGTTCTCTTCACGTTCACACTGTGCCTGAAAGTGTTGTCACGTTGACTATTTTAACCCTTATGTGCTGTTCGGGATGTTTTCATCCACTATGGGGAATTTTTGAGTCTTAATTTGGCCATAACTTTCTCCGTGTTTCAGCAAATGGAATGATTTTTGGTGACAAATCTTATTTTGACACATACAGCTCTGGAAAAAATTAAGAGACCACTGCAAAATGATCAGTTTCTCTGGGTTTACTATTTATAGGTATGTGTTTGGGTAAAATTAACATTTTTGTTTTATTCTATAAACTACTGACATTTTTCCCAAATTCCAAATAAAAATATTGTAATTTAGAGCATTTATTTGCCAAAAGCAACAACTGGTCAAAATAACAAAAAATATTCAGTGGTCTCTTAATTTTTTCCAGAGCTGTATTTTGGGAAAATGCTTTGAAAATGTTCAAAAACTCAACAGTACTCCGTGGGCAAATTCACGACCCTTTCGTTATGTTCGTGGCTGAAAACAGCCACGATTTTAACTGCTTTAGAAATGTATCAGATAAATATTTTTTTCAAATTTTTTTGCTTAAATCTATTAATCAACCTCAGTCCTGATCAAAACTACTAAATTTAAAAAAAAAAATTCAGGATTTTAACTCTTTAATTGCCAAATTCATAAATGATGTCACTGATTTGGGAAAAAACGTGTCAAAGATTAGAAACAACATTGGCTTTGATGCGTTGTTAGTTTTTGTGCAGCATCAGATTTTAACGTTTTAAAGAGTTAAAATCCTGAATTGTTTTTTTTAAATTTAGTAGTTTTGATCAGGACTGAGGTTGATTAATAGATTTAAGCAAAAAAAATTGAAAAAAATATTTATCTGATACATTTTTAAAGCAGTTAAAATCAACATAACGAAAGGGTAGTGAATTTGAACAATGCACAAGGGTTAATGATGTTTTTATTACCTTTCTGGGCCTTGAATGTGGTAATTCCATTGCTTTCAATGGAGGATTAAAACAAAAACTCGGATTTCATCAAAATATCTAAGATAAACGAAGGTCTTACAGGTGTAGAACGACATGAGGGTGAGTAATTAATGACAGAAATTTCATTTTTGGGTGAACTATCCCTTTAAATTTATCTTTTGCACAAAAATATAAATTTTGTTGCAATATTACCTATGTATTCTTGCACTATATCACATCCATCTTTGTAAATAAATAACATTTATTTTGAATCGTTTTCCTTGTATGTTTTTTTTTTGTTGCAGAAGACAACATCAGCATAGAAAAACAAAAAACACAATAAACTGCTTTAAATTTTCAGGTAAGGAAGGAATACCTAAAAGCAGCATTCAAGTAAGAAACTGAACAATCAAATGGAAAAATAAAACTCTACTGATAGTTTTATTAGGCTGTCTGAACTACAATAACGCATGGATCTAATATACTGATAAACATACAACTCCTTTACCACATACATTCACTTAAAACAAAGCCTGTTTATGTGAACCTAGAGTGTTTTGACCATTTAAACGCAATAAAATCCTACAGATTATTCAGTTTAGTACACGCACTGTGACAGCTGGTTTTCTGTGCATGCACTAGGTGTGTGCGCTCGCAAAACCGTATATAAAAACCGTGATTTAAACAGGCAAAGCATGCAGGGGCGTCTCTCCAAACAGTTTGGAAGCACTTTAAAAATCACAATAAACAAGTGTACGTTGCGAACGAATAATTTGTAGAGATCTGAGAAGCCACGATGAACAGCTGATTTGTATGGAGGCATCTGATGACCAAACTACACCGAAATTCGTGAACGGGAAAATCAAATGAGCTCAGAGCGGTTTGTGTTCAGATTGTGTGTTTTTAGCGAACCGTACCGTAAGATGAAATTGAACCGTACTCAGACCACCTCCGGAGATGGTCTTGGTTCGGTTAATTTTTGAGGGGTCTGAGATCATTTGGAGTGTTCACATACGGGCCAAAAATTACGTGAACCGCACTCAGGAATGGTTTTAAAAATACGCTTTTGCGATGTGGTGCAATAATGATTAAATAAACACCACACCAACTTGATACTGTAAACAGAAGCTTCAGATATTTGCCCCGCCTCTAAGTTCTTCTGATTGGTTCACTGTTTTTTGAAGTAACATTGAATGGCGATGCATGTAAAAGTTGAAATTCTTTTAACTTGAAACTCTCTTAACGCGGCGCTCGTGGTTACAACATGTTTGTGACGTAGAGAACAAGGGCGATTTCAAACTGTGTTTTTTAGTCTGTCTTTGGAAACTGCAGTTTAAGGAGAAAACAATCCACAATGGAATTTGCACAGGATGTGTCTTAATTAAAAATGCCACATAGAAATATAAACAACATTAAAAACTCGATTTAAGAATGAAGAATCAAGAACGGACACCAACCTATTTGTTCCTCAGTCTCTTCATGTTTTATTCTGGATGGTTCTGGATCACTCATGTCTTCAATCTCCTCTTTAATAAACTCCATCTTTAACAGTCACACAGATTTCAGCTGCTTCACCTGGAGTTTGTCCTTCTCTTGTAGGATGAGGTGAATATTCCCAGGATTTATTGGTGAATTGTTGTGGGAGGAGCTTCACTGCAGGTGTGAACTGTGATCACTGTGTGATACTGACGCCCACAGGACCAGATCTGGTACAATCAAAGACAAGTTACTGAATTCATACTCAACTACTTTAACAGCAAACACATATGGTGCCTTTAATTTACTGCAAATATAATTATTTTGATGGTTACATATTAGTTGTGAAAAACCAACTCTAGGTTGCAAATTTTTACTCAACCCAGGATTTTATAAGGACGAAACAGGGCACAGGTTATATTCAATTAATACCTAAACTAATCAGAAATCTAACAAAATGACAGAAATCCACTTAATAAACAATATGTACAGACTGAATAGAGGAGAATTGAACATATAAGTAACAATTCTTCTAAAAATTCCTTTAGAAAGTTCTTATATTAGCACAAAACATGTTTAGGTAGGAGTTGTTTTGAAACACCAATGTCTGGTAACATGTAAAATGACGATGAATTATGATTGAAACAATTTCACAATTCAAATAATACCAGTACTGACAAAATAAAAAGCTTTATAAAACGATAAACCTCACATTTGAGACTAAATGATTATATATGTCAAGTTGTATGAACTAAAAAGTCTGAATGAAAATGCAAATTGACTCTGACAGAAGATGGCGCTAATGGAGAAGCAGAAATACAGCGGTTACCCCTGAACACAAGCTTATAAACACTACTTTATTAGGCTTCATACTGAGGAAAGATATAGAGAAGATGCCATTGAAAGTTTTATCAAGACAGTCGCTTCTCTTTAGATATACACTCAAATAAAACTCCTCAGATCTGCGTTATTTCAGAGTCAAAAAACAGTTTGCAGTAGCCAGTTATGTACTTAAAACCTAAAGGGTAAACCATTAAAACACATCGAAAGATGATTATTATCACATAAAGTGATGATCGTGTAGTTTAACAGGGAGTCCCAGCAGTTTGCGGTATTGAACAATCACAGTTGGTCCGTTTTGCAACATAATTGAATTAAAATCACAGCGCCACATACCTGACATACTGGAGACCTTTTACCGCATATAAACACATCCAGATGTTATTTAATAATTCCTTAAGCAGCTTTTCTCTCAGCGATAAAAGCAGCAGACTAGTTATTAGCAGTTAGCATTATCAGGGGCTCTGAGGAGAGTTGAGTAAATTCAGTCACGCGTCACACAACAGCAGATTCGACTGAGCAGGTACAATTCAGATCTCTGAAAATATTATTTTGACTTGACTAAATTGAATTAAAATTTCTCTAATTCTGCGTATGTGTCGTAAATGGTATTTAGACTAGTCAAAAAGATACCTCGAATCATTTTCATTAAGCAACAGAAGTTTTGTTCAATGATGTGTTGGAGTTGAAGTTATTTTTTTTTTATTGATGCACAAAATAGTTTACATTTATAAAACAACATTTAATGACAATGCACCTACTGTCATCAGAATACAGAGGGAAAAATGATGATTTCAAAAGGAAAAAGGGTAATAATTACACATTCATGAAGTTGTTGCCCTCTTACTAATGAAGATGAAATAGTGTTTCAAAAAATAAAAAAACCTGGTTTGTTGTTGGTGAACTCGCATTTGTGGAAATAAAATTCGTAAAGAAAGTAATTACATATATAACAAAGAAATCGTTTTCTTGTAGAGTCAAGAGGTTTGTTACTCACGTGTCATTCAGGTTCGGTTGAGCTTCTACTTATGTTCACTGATCAATGAATATATGCAAGTAAAAGTCTAAATTAAACATTATTCATAAAAGCGATCGAGTCTCTTCTCAAAATTTACACTAAACCGCTCTATTCAAATGAATTCGTTTTCTGATCTCTATGAACATTTTAAAGTTGCAAATGCAGTCTGAGGGACAGAAAACTCTCAGATTTCGTCAAAAAGATCTTCATATGTGTTTGAAGATGAACTAAAGTCTTATGGGTCTGAGTAATGACAGAATTTACATTTTTGGGTGAACTATCCCTTTAAAATCTTAATACATTGTACGTCACCTCAGTTTGTCATGTGATGTCATGTCAGGATGTAGGACCTAAAACAGATTCTTAATTTTGTAATTCCACAATTTCATATTGCCCTCATTTCCTTGTAATTATTTCAACAGGACAGTAGGAAAAAAGCGGGGAAACAAAAACAACAAAACAAGTAAATGAAATAAACACAGGAGGCGAGATGTTGTTTCTGTTTTACTATCAGAACACAATTTAGTAACTTATTAAAAACGAAAATGACATGAATGTATCCAATTCAAGAAAGACCCATTTACATACAATCCATCCTGACAGAAATGAACCACAACAATGACTTTATAGAGTTGTTGACTGGTGAAGCTTTAACTTTTAAGTCTTTGTAGTTTTTCAAGCTTTTCACCGAATTGACAAAGTGATATTGTGCTTTTAGAACAAACTCCATATTTTATCTCACACTATTTACTTGAATGTCTTTGAGATGAAAACAAATGTTGATCACTTGCAACATTTTTTCACATGACTGTGAAGGCTTGATAAATGTCTAAAACTCTTCTCACATTGAGTACAGTAGAACGGCTTCTCTCCAGTATGAACTCGCTCGTGTGATTTCAGGTGTGCAGATTGAGTGAAACTCTTGTCACAATATGAGCACTTGTAAGGTTTTTCTCCAGTATGAATTCTTTGATGCTCTTTCAGATAGTCAGCTCTATTAAAGCTCTTCCCACAGTCACGACACACATGATCTCTCACTTCATTATGTGTTTTCTGATGGAGTTTTAAACTGTCCAGCCATGAGAAAGTCTTTCCACAGAAAGAACACACATACGGCTTCTGACCTGAATGAACGTTTAGGTGTTGTTTTAGATGTGATGATGAAATGAACTTTTTACCACACTGATCACAGTTGAATGGCTTTTCTCCAGAGTGACGGAGCAGATGATACTTGAGATCAGTTTTACATTTGAAGCTCTTCTCACACTGAGTACAGAAGAACGGCTTCTCTCCAGTATGAAGTCGCTCATGTACTTTCATGTTTTCAGAACGAGTGAATCTCTTGTCACAGTATGAGCACTTGTAAGGTTTTTCTCCAGTATGAATTCTTTGATGCTGTCTCAGATCACCAGATGTATTAAAGCTCTTCCCACAGTCACAACACACGTGATCTTTCACTCGATTATGTGTTTTCTGCTGCGGTTTAAAATGAACAGAAGGACGCACATAAGGCTTCTCATCTGAATGAACTTTTAGGTGTTGTTTTAGATGTGATGGTGAAGTAAAATCTTTACCACACTGATCACACTGTTTTTCTCCAGAGTGAATGCGTAGATGATTCCTGAGACCCGATTCTCCAGCAAAGCTCTTCCCACATTGAGTGCATGTAAACGGTTTCTCTCTAGTGTGAATTCTCATGTGTGTCTTTAGGTTTCCTTTGCGACTGAAACTCGTTCCACACTGAGAGCAGGTGTACGGCTTCATAGCTTTTGTTCTTTGAATTTTGATGCTCTGCTTTTCCTCCTCATCTTCATTCAGTTCGTGTTTTTGCAGTTTCATCTCCATCCAGTCTAAAATGAAAATATTATGAGGTTAAAACTCTGATTTAACAGAAGAAACCAACAGAGTATCAAATCTTTGATGTGTTAATTCTGCAAATGTCTTGTTAATTAAAATGTGAACGACAAAAGCTATCAAAAGATAAGAACTTTTTGTCTCTATTTTGCTCATTTCACAGCCACCAATTCTAGTGAACTGAAGCTTTGTTACCTTAAGGTCCCCCTGTAGTCAATTTTATCCCTTAAAATCCATCTCTGATCACCAAACTGACCCAATTCACTGCAGTTTTATGGAGAAAGTAGGTCTTGAACGCCTCTATGTGAAGACTCGTCTTGTTCATGCTACCCTCTACTCTGAATTCATATTGGGATAGGGTTGTCCACTATTATTAACAGAGCAAAGTTTAAACCCAAGAACCTATATTCTGAGATCAACAAACTTGTAAAACCACCATCTCCACTTCTTAATGGTTCTTTTTGACATTTTTTTTTAGACACAAAATTCTCTTCTTTCGTTCCTCCAGAAATTTCTTGATACTCAACCCACTCTGTAACATCACACTCAACAACACATCAACAGCTGATTATGAATTCTAACACTTCCAGCTAGATCCTTTACCAATACACCTGCTCAAAAATGTTCTCCCTTCCCTCATTATACCCATCATTCACATGATGAATACTTCCCTTATGACTGGTTATGTACAGCTCGGACTAAAAATATCCATAATCACCTCTGTACTTAAACCTGGCCTTGATGACACAATCCTGAGTAACTTTAGACCAAGAGCCTAAATTTAAAAGCTGCTGAAACTGTTGTTCATGCTTTTATAACTTCACGTCTGGATTATTTCAACTCCTTGTTTTATGACCTACCCTAAATCGCTTGCAGCCAATTCAAAATTCAGCTGCTCAGGCCCTCACATTTACCAAAACATCAGCCCACATCCAGTCTTACAGCAACTACATTAGCATTACCTGTTATTATCAAATTCAGTTTAAGATTCTTGTTCTAGTTTTCAAGACTCGGCGTGGTTCGGCACCTTCTCATCTTGCAGTACCCAAGTTCTGTCTATCTACTGTTGTGTGGTAGTATGGCAAGCCGTTTTGACTTTTATTCATTCTCAGGATATGAACTTGTGATATCAACAATTGCATTTTCACTAGTTAAAATGTTAATTCCTGATATCAGGAATTAATTTCCACTAGTAACAATGGCAATTTTTGATATCAAGAATTATATTTCCACTAGTAAAAACTATCGTTCTTGATATCAACAATTGTATTTTCACTAGTGAAATCTCACCATAGGCTGCCATTCGAATTCAATTGTTGATATCAAGAATTCATTTCTTACTAGTTGAAATTCCAGTTTCACAGATCAGGAAAACAATTCTTACTAGAAACAATGCAAATTTCTGATATCAAGAATTACATTGTTACTAGTGCAAATGTCTATTCTTGATATCAACAATTGAATATCTACTAGTAAAAATGTTCATTTCTGATATCTGAAATGAATTCCTGATATCAAGATAATTTCTGATATCTAAAATGGCTTTCTTACTAGTAACAATCACATTCATGATATCAGAAATGAACATTTTTACTAGTAAAAATACAATTGTTGATATCAAGAATGAACTTTGTTACTAGTGGAAATTAATTCCTGATATCAAGAATGAACATTTTAACTAGTGAAAGTTCATATCCTGAGAATGAATAAAAGTCAAAACGGCTTGCCATAGTGGTAGAGCTTTCAGCATTTCAGCGTCTAAGCTCTGGAACAAACTACAACAAAACCTTTGTGTTGTCTCTTCTCTTCAGACCTTTTAGGGTGCGTTCACACTTGTCATGTTTGGTTCGATTAAAACGAACCCTGGTGCGATTGCTCAGTTAGTGCGGTTCGTTTGAACATCTGTCAACGCTGCCATCCGAACCCTGGTGTGGACCGAGACCGCTAAAAAGATGGGTCTCGGTCCGCTTCCAAACGAACTCTGGTGCGGTTCGATTGATATATGAACGCAACACGGACCAAAGACGTGTAAACAAACCAAAAACAGGACGTGATGTCACAAGATGCGACGCTACGAGTCAGCTGATTTGACGACGCGGAAAGATCAGTGTATCCAAAATGAATCGAGGGCAAACGTGGAGCAACAAGGAGGTGAAGTTTCTGTTTCTGCAAACAACGGAGGAAATCCTGCTGCTGTTTTGAATGTTTTGAACATTTTATGAGCTCTTCGTGAGTTCTCAGCTGGTAAGAATAAAGCATATGTTCACGCATAAAATGATGGTGTTTAATCCAGAACACAGCGTTGTTTTGAATGTTCGGTAAGGAAGCTCCGTCGTGAAATATATGTCATAAAAGCCGACGAATCAGGTCGTGACCGTATCTCTATGCCTTTGGTTCGCTAACTTAAGGTTCGCCATTAGTGTGAACGCTAAGAGGACCAGGACTAAATGTTTTGTTTTTGTTTTTTGGTCCGGACAAAACGAACCAAACCAACCGAACTACAAGTGTGAACACACCCTTAAACTGCTCTCAAAACTAAATATGATTTGTTTGCCTCAAATTTTCAGTTCTATGCTTGCTTTTGTAGCTTCTGTAGTATATTATACCCTCCCTGTCTCCTCATGTGTTGTATAGTGACTGTATACTTGTATATATTTGTGTTCATGTTATCTATCAACTTTTTGCAAAGTGCCGTTGGGTCCTTGAAAGGTGCTGTATAAATAAAACATTTATTTTTATTAATACTCGCAATGGTGTTGACTTATGAATTTGTACATGGTTTGTTTTAGAGCATATTAAAAACACCACAAAGACATAAACAACATTAAACACTCGATTTACACCACAGGGGGACTAAAATGTGGATGATAACAGCTATTCTAGATTATGATCATTTAGATGCATTTTCTGTATTATTTATCATCTCTATTTTGCTCATTATGTCACAGCCATCAAATCTGTTGAACTGAAGCTTTGTTACTTTAATGTTTCTCAACAGTCAACAATGAAGAATCAAGAACGGACACCAACCTATTTGTTCCTCAGTCTCTTCATGTTTTATTCTGGATGGTTCTGGATCACTCATGTCTTCAATCTCCTCTTTAATAAACTCCATCTTTAACAGTCACACAGATTTCAGCTGCTACACCTGGAGTTTGTCCTTCTCTTGTAGGATGAGGTGAATATTCCCAGGATTTATTGGTGAATTGTTGTGGGAGGAGCTTCACTGCAGGTGTGAACTGTGATCACTGTGTGATACTGACGCCCACAGGACCAGATCTGGAACAATCAAAGACAAGTTTCTGAATTCATACTCAACTACTTTAACAGCAAACACATATGGTGCCCTTAATTTACTGCAAATATAGAGCATTTTGATGGTTACATATTGGTAGTGAATAAAACAACAATAGGTTGCAAATTTTTACTCAACCCAGGATTTTATAAGGACGAAACAGGGCGCAGGTTATATTCAATTAATACCTAAACTAATCAGAAATCTAACAAAATGACAGAAATCCACTTAATAAACAATATGTACAGACTGAATAGAGGAGGGTTGAACATATAAGTAACAATTCTTCTAAAAATTGTGAAATCCCTTCAGAAAGTTCTGATATTTGCACAAAAGATGTTTAGGTAGCAGTTGTTTTGAAACACCAATGTCTGGTAACATGTAAAATGATAATGAATTATGATTGAAACAATTCAAATAATACCAGTATTGATAAAATAAAAAGCTTTATAAAACGATAAACCTCACATTTGAGACTAAATGATTATATATGTCAAGTTGTATGAACTAAAAAGTCTGAATGAAAATGCAAATTGACTCTGACAGAAGATGGCGCTAATGGAGAAGCAGAAATACAGCGGTTACCCCTGAACACAAGCTTATAAACACTTTATTAGGCTTCATACTGAGGAAAGATATAGAGAAGATGCCATTGAAAGTTTTATCAAGACAGTCGGTTCTCTTTAGATATACACTCAAATAAAAACTCCTCAGATTTGCGTTATTTCAGAGTCAAAAAAGATCGTTTGCAGGGATGTTTTCCAGTTATGTACTTAAAACCTAAAGGTTAAACCATTAAAACACATCGAAAGATGATTATTATCACATAAAGTGATGATCATGTAGTTTGTCAGGGAGTCCCAGCAGTTTGCGGTATTGAACAATCACAGTTGGTCCGTTTTGCAACATAATTGAATTAAAATCACAGCGCCACATACCTGACATACTGGAGACCTTTTACCGCATATAAACGCATCCAGATGTTATTTAATAATTCCATAAGCAGCTTTTCTCTCAGCGATAAAAGCAGCAAACTAGTTATTAGCAGTTAGCATTATCAATATCAACAGAGGAAGCGCTCCGAGGAGAGTTGAGTAAATTCAGTCTCGCGTCACACAACAGCAGATTCGACTGAGCAGGTACAATTCAGATCTCTGAAAATATCATTTTTACGTGTCTAAATTGAATTAAAATTTCTCTAATTCTGCGTATGTGTCGTAAATGGTATTTAGACTAGTCAAAAAGACACCTCGAATCATTTTCATCAAGCAACATAAGTTTTGTTCAATGATGTGTTGGAGTTTTTTTTTTATTGATGCACAAAATAGTTTACATTTATAAAACAACATTTAATTGCAATGCACCTACTGTCATCAGAATACAGAGGGAAAAAATTGCAAATGAGAAAAAATATAAATAAAACAAGAGAGGAAAATGAGAGGGTTAGAAATTAAAGGCATTGCAAAATGAAATTGTTCTACTTGCTTTCTTATTGACTGAAGATGTAATTTAAATCATTACAAAAAAAACTGGTTTGTTGTTGGTGAATTTGCATTTTTTGGGTATAAAATTTGCAAAGAAAATAAATTACATCTATAACAAAGCAACTGTTTTCGTTAGCAGAGTCCGTTCATAAAAGATAATGGTTTTATTGTTACATCTTGGAGGACATTAACATTGACAAATATGACAAAACTCATACAAAGTTGTTCAATAGCCATGGTCCAAAAATAAATGAAAGACGAAATCTTATTTGAAGATCAGTTTTTACATTTATTCATGAAATGTTTGACATGATTTCAAAAATTTCACTCACCATGGTGATGTCACAATAAATGGAAATTCTAATTCTAAATTCTAATGATAAAATGTGTTAATTCATTTGAAGATACTTCTTTTACTTTATTAGTAAGAAATTATTTTTGATGCATCTTTTTCCAACATAGATTTTCAAATAAATTATTCCAGTACAAAACTACAGGAGACACAGAAAGAAAATGTTAGTAAAAAGTAAATAAATATTGATAAATATAAATAATAAGTCACTTCTGGTGTGGACAGACAAGTTGCTTGTCGCTGGAAGCTTATCGCTTCACAATACTTTGTACTTTTTAGTCTTTCTAGCTTTTCACCAAATTGACAAAATTGAACTAGATCATATTGTGCCTTTAAAACAAAACTCCATATTTTATCTCACACAATTTACTTGAACGTATCTGACATATACATATACATTCATGTGTGAGAAGGCTTGATAAACATCTAAAACTCTTCTCACACTGTTTCAGCTCTAATAAATCCATCATGTGTTTTCTGGTGAAGTTTAAAATGATCCAGCCGTGAGAAACTGTTTCCACACGCTTAAGGCTTCTCATCTGAATGAAATTTCAAGTGTCGTTTTGTTTTTGATTTGACGACGACATGAACTTTTTACCACAATGATCAAAGTTAAATGGTTTTTCTCCTCTAGAGTGACGGAGCAGATGAATTCTGAGAGTTTTGGGACATTTGAAGCTCTTCTCACACTGAGTACAGTGGTACGGCTTCTCTCCAGTATGACCTCGCTCGTGTACGTTTAGAGTTCCTGACCGAGTGAAAGTTTTGTCACAATATGAGCACTTGTAAAGTTTTTCTCCAGTATGACCTCGCTCATGTTCTTTCAAGGTTCCAGACTGAGCAAAACTCTTGTCACAGTATGAGCACTTGTAAGGTTTTTCTCCAGTGTGAACTCTTCGGTGCCGTTTCAGTTCACCAGATGTAATAAAGCTCTTCCCACAGTCACAACACACGTGATCTCTCACTTCATCATGTGTTTTCTGGTGCAATTTAAAGTGATCCAGCCTTGAAAAACTCTTTCCACAGAGAGAACATGCATAAGGCTTCTCATCTGAATGAACTTTCAGGTGTTGTTTTAGATGTGATGATGAAATAAAATCTTTACCACACTGATCACAGTTGAATGGTTTTTCTCCAGAGTGACGGAGCAGATGAATTCTGAGTCCAGTTGTATATGTGAAACGCTTTCCACATTGAGTGCATGAATACGGTTTCTCTCCAGTGTGAATTCTTATGTGTGTCTTTAGGTTTCCTTTGTGACCGAAACTCTTTCCACACTGAGAGCAGGTGTACGGCTTTTTTGTTCTTTGGATTTCGATGCTCTGCTTTTCCTCCTCAGCTTCATTCAGTTCATGTTTCTGTGGTTTCATCTCCATCCAGTCTAAAGTGAAAAATATTATTTGGTTAAAATAAGTTCACGTGAACTCTGATTTAAAATGTAGATGACAAAAGCTATTCAAGATTATAATTATTTAGATGCACCTTCTGTATCATTTATCATCTCTATTTTGCTCATTATGTCACAGCCATCAAATCTGTTGGCCTGAAGCTCCGTTTCCTTAATGTTTCTCAGTAGTCAACAATGAAGAATCAAGAATGGACACCAACCTATTTGTTCCTCAGTCTCTTCATGTTTTATTCTGGATGGTTCTGGATCACTCATGTCTTCAATCTCCTCTTTAATAAACTCCATCTTTAACAGTCACACAGATTTCAGCTGCTACACCTGGAGTTTGTCCTTCTCTTGTAGGATGAGGTGAATATTCCCAGGATTTATTGGTGAATTGTTGTGGGAGGAGCTTCACTGCAGGTGTGAACTGTGATCACTGTGTGATACTGACGCCCACAGGACCAGATCTGGAACAATCAAAGACAAGTTACTGAATTGATACTGGATTACTTTATAGTGCCCCTATTATGCTATTTTAAAGGTTCTTAATTTTGTTTCAACCGTTTAGTTTTTTCATAATATACATTCCACATCACCTCATTTCTCAGAAAGTCTGAAAACAATTTATTTGAAGATTCTGTTTCTTTAAGCCCCTCCTTTCTGCGAGTCTGTTGCGATTGGTCTACTGCTTACCGCGCATGTCGAAAAAAAAAAAACAGTATCTGGAATTGCTGACAACTTGTTTCGGCAGTTCAGAATTGATTTCTTCTTTTAGGAGATATTAAATTACACACTGCATGAAAGTAATATTCGAAAAAGCATAATAGAAGCACTGTTCAGCAAACATACTGTGCCTTTAATTAAAAGTTAAAATGTAGAGCATTTTGATGGTTACATATTAGTAACGTAAAGGGAAAAAACACAATGAAACAGGAACCCTGACACTTAGCGATTAAAAGAGATTTAAGGGAACTACTAAAACTACTTGCTTTTCACTCTATACATGGGAGATACCATTAGGAAGCATGGCATTAGTTTTCACCGTTACGCTGATGATATTCAGCTCTATATTTCTACGCGCCCTGACGAAACCTACCAATTCTCAAAATTAACAGAATGCGTAGCCGATATAAAAAATTGGATGATTAGTAATTTCCTACTACTAAATTCAGAGAAAAAACAGAGATTCTAATTATTGGACCAAAAATGTCCGCACATAATAACCTAGAATACTGTCTAACACTTGATGGCTGCTCTGTTAAGTCGTCTTCGTCAGTTAGGATCCCGGGTGTGCTCTTTGATATCAATCTTTCATTTGAAAGCCACATTTCTAGCATATGTAAAACCACATTCCTCCATCTTAAAAATATATCTAAACTACAACATATGCTCTCAATGACAAATGCAGAACAATTAGTTCATGCGTTTATAACCTTGAGACTAGATTACTGTAATGCTCTACTGGGTGGTTGCCCTGCTCGCTTGATAAACAAACTACAGCTGGTCCAAAACGCAGCTGCTAGAGTCCTTACTAGAACCAGGAAGTATGACCATATTAGCCCGGTTCTGTCAACACTGCACTGGCTCCCTATTAAACATCATATAGATTTTAAAATCTTGCTAATTACTTACAGAGCACTAAATGAATGTTAACAAGTTTGGGTAGCTGTTGACCAGTTGACATTTTCTGCGAAAATACGACCAGTTAATAAAAAGCTAACTGCTGCAAGTGAGACGCGAGACTATCATTCAAAACACTCGCACATGTCAAAACTCAGTATCCCTGAACACAGTAGTTTCTGCTAGTAACATTTATTGTTTGTTTTAGGGAGCGATAAACTCTTCATTCTCAGCGACAAGCAATTTTCATTTGACATTTTCGCCTAATTTTGCATACGTTTCACAGGACTGGAAAATTAATAAATCAATTTTGCAGGTTTTCCAGAATGTGTGGGAACCCAGATTTTATCTTTATATCATAAAGTAGGATATTGTTCCGATCGTGCATGTTGTGTATTAAATTGTGTTAGCCGTCATTCCCAAACAAACTAAAGAAAATCAGAATTAATTTTTTTTTTTTTTTAAATTAGTAGGATCTGTTCATATCTTGTCATAATTTAATGCATTACTGCTCAAACAGCAAAATATCGCAGTAATCTCTTGCTATAAAACACTCCCGCCTTGTGAAATCGCATCGACACAGAAGGCATAATCCATATACAACATAAAGTAATAATCAATGTCATTAGTGCACGTGACAGTTAAACTCTTATTAAGACTGTATTCTATAACCCTTCACGTTTTTTTTGACTGGTTTTGCCTTTTTGAAGAATAGCCTAATTCTTGTCCGTCACGCGTTTATTTGTACTATTTCACGTTTTTGGTGTATAATTACATTTTTCCTCACTTTTGTCTTTTCAAAATGTATTTTAAACAAAATCAGATGAGCAATTAGCATTTTTTTTTTGTCATTATTGAACAAACACTCCCGTTTAGTAACATGACTCATTTAAAATCACAGCCCTACATACCTGACATGCTGGAGAGATATATGAATGCATCCAGATTATCCATTTATTTAATAATTCCTTCGGTAGCTTTTCTCTACGTGACAACAAAACGCTGCAGACTACAGCTGTTAGCAGTTAGCACTAATCATTATCAACAAGACGCGTAAAGGCGGGACTCTGAGTTGAGTAAATTCAGTCACGCGTCACACAACAGCAGATTCGACTGAGCAGGTGCAATTCAGATCTCTGAAAAAATCATTTTGACTAGTCAAAATCGAATTAGAGGGTCTATAATTAGTTCTGCGCATCGCATGTGTCTTAAATAGTATTTATAGATATCTCGAATCGTTTTCATGAAGAAACACTTATTTAATGCTTCGGGTGTGTTAGACTTGATAAGGCGCTGCAAGGGAATGCTGGTTAAATTTATGTTCATTGATGCAAAAAATAGTTATTAGTTGACATATTTATTAACAAAATGTAACAACATTGTAAACAGAATACTGAGGGGGAAAAAAAATATAACAATTTGCAAATGATAGATCAGTCAAGATGCTATTTCATTGTAGAACACTAAGTGCATAATTTTAATATACTGTATCTAATTCAAGAAAGACCTATTTAGCACACAATCTATCCTGACAGAAAAAAAACAACAACTTTATTTACACTGCAAGTTGTCTGGTGAAGCGTCATCGACGCTTTTTTCGCACTTGCAACATTTTTTCATATGACTGTAAAGGCTTGATAAACGTTTGAAACTCTTCCCACACTGAATACAGTAGTACGGCTTCTCTCTGGTATGAACTGGTCGATGTGATTTCAGGTGTTCCAACCGAGTGAAACTCTTGTCACAAGATGAGCACTTGTAAGGTTTTTCTCCAGTATGAATTCTTTGGTGCTGTCTCAGACTGTGAGCTCTATTAAAGCTCTTCCCACAGTCACGACACACGTGATCTTTCACTTCATCATGTGTTTTCTGATGCTGTTTAAAGCTGTCCACTCGTGAAAAACTCTTTCCACAGAGAGGACACACATAAGACTTCTCACCTGAATGAACATTCATGTGTTGTTTTAGATGTGATGACAAAATAAAATCTTTACCACACTGATCACAGGTAAATGGTTTTTCTCCAGAGTGACGGATCAGATGAATTCTGAAACCTGTTGTATCTTTGAAACTCTTCCCACACTGAGTACACTGGTACGGCTTCTCTCCAGTATGAACTCGCTCGTGTGATTTGAGTTGTCCGGACTGAACAAAACTCTTGTCACAGTATGAGCACTTGTGAGGTTTTTCTCCAGTATGAATTCTTTGGTGCTGTTTCAGACTGTGAGCTCTAATAAAGCTCTTCCCACAGTCACGACACACATGGTCTTTCACTTCATCATGCGTTTTCTGGTGCTGTTTAAAGCTGTCCACTTGTGAAAATCTCTTTCCACAGAGAGGACACACATAAGGCTTCTCACCTGAATGAACTTTCAGGTGTTGTTTTAGATGCGATGACAAAATAAAATGTTTACCACACTGATCACAGGTAAATGGTTTTTCTCCAGAGTGAATTGTTTGGTGGCGTTTAAGATGGTCAGCTCTAGTAAAGCTCTTCCCACATTTAAAGCACACGTGATCTCTCACTTCATCATGCGTTTTCTGATGCTGTTTAAAGCTGTCCACTCGTGAAAATCTCTTCCCACAGAGAGGACACACATAAGGCTTCTCACCTGAATGAACTTTCAGGTGTTTTTTTAGATGCGATGACAAAATAAAATCCTTACCACACTGATCACAGCTAAAAGGTTTTTCTCCAGAGTGAATGCGCAGATGATTACGAAGACTTGATGCTTGAGTAAAACGCTTTCCACACTGAGTGCATGTAAACGGTTTCTCTCCAGTGTGAATTCTCATGTGTCTCTTAAGGTTTCCTTTGCAACTCAAACTTATTCCACACTGAGAGCAGGTGTACGGCTTATTAGCTTTTGTTTTGCAAGTTTTGATGCTCTGCTTTTCCTCCTCAGCTTCATTCAGTTTGTGTTGTTGTGGTTTCATCTCCATCCAGTCTAAAATGAAAACATATTATGAGGTTAAAACTCTGCTTAGAAAACAACAAACTACCAAGTATCAGATCATCGATGTGACAAAGTTTAATTCTATCATTTTCTTGTTAATCCATTTAAAATGTAGATGACAAAAGCTATTCAAGATTATGAGCATTTAGATGCATTTTCTGTATCATTAATCATCTCTATTTTGCTCATCATGTCACAGCCATCAAATCTTTTGAACTGAAGCTCCGTTTCCTTAATGTTTCTCAGCAGTCAACAATGAAGAATCAAGAACGGACACCAACCTATTTGTTCCTCAGTCTCTTCATGTTTTCTTCTGGATGGTTCTGGATCACTCATGTCTTCAATCTCCTCTTTAATAAACTCCATCTTTAACAGTCACACAGATTTCAGCTGCTACACCTGGAGTTTGTCCTTCTCTTGTAGGATGAGGTGAATATTCCCAGGATTTATTGGTGAATTGTTGTGGGAGGAGCTTCACTGCAGGTGTGAACTGTGATCACTGTGTGATACTGACGCCCACAGGACCAGATCTGGAAAACTCAGGTGAAAAAAAAAAAGTGCACTAAAATCCACTTTATTTTAGTAGGTTTACCACACTTCCGTAATGTACTTAAAGTACTCTATTTTCATGCACTAATTTTGTACCTAATATACTAAAATTTCTTTATTTAAAAAAAAAAATGTATTAACTTACCACTTGTAGTACACTTGAACCCATACTTCATATGATCAATATATACAAAACGCATTTATAATGTATTGCCCACATATTTTTATATATCAAATAATCAATCAAATGTATTATAATTATGTGGACATTCCCTTTATATACTCAACTACATGTTAAAGGTGTCTTTAAATAGTATTGTCACACGAATGAGCAGGATTCAATAGCGGATGCAACAAATATCAGTTTATTAAGAAAAATAGCAGCAGGAAAGAAATATTTCTTGGTAGTGCAGAGACTGCAATGGGCAAACCAGTCCTCTAACAAGAATCCAACAGGTAATCCAAAACTCCCTCGACAGGGAATATCCAGTACAGGAACGGCAGACTCGAGCACAGCCAGGACTAACATGCATGAACACACCAATGATCTGACAACACAGGGCAAAATGCACAGACATTAGCGGCCCTGATGAGCCGCAGCTGACGCTGATCAGCAGCAACACACACACACACACACACACACACACACACACACACACACACACACACACACACACACACAGAGTAAACCAATGAACCCTGACAAGTACAATCAAGTACACTGGTATGTTATTAGTAGCACTTTTTCCCACATTAACATATATAAAATAAGTACTTTAAAGATAAAAATATGCTTACTGTTACACATTTAACCTGCATGTTTTATTTTTCACGAAAAATAAAGTATATAACAAACTTAATTTCATTATAATAATGTTTTCAAGGACACTTGCCTTATTTCAATCTTTTTTTCTTTGAGTTTGATCAATAATAGAAAACCCCTTTTAATCATTTGGCTAATACTAGACATCTTAATCTGTAGCTGTTGTTTAATAACATCAATTGAACCTTCGCCGGCAGTTTGATTGACAGGCGATCTGACCAATCATAACCCCGAATCCGCCATTTTGTCTGTCAAAGCGGTCAGGGGAGTTAGTAGATTAACGTTGGTGAACTTGAATCACGTCTTGAAACAACATTCCTTCTGATGTTCATTCATGTTTATTTGATGCTGTAAATGAACTAGTATGAAGAGATGATCGGTTCACGAGGAGCTACAGCGATCTGTCACCACACATTAAACACACACTAGACGCTATTTATTGATTAAACTTCTTTACAAAATTACAATATTTGAAATTTGAAACTTTGTTTCTTATCAAAAGTAACCTGCTCTGTCTTGTCTGTCGACGCGTTGTCAGTGTCCTCTTTGCTCCGCGATGAATTTTTCACTTCGTGAGAACATGATGTGTGGCATGAGAACGCATGGCTTGTCTGACATAGCAACAGTAACTATAGGGGGCGGGTCTTTGTGAACGATCAATTAAACACACCTGAAGCAGCTTATCAAGGTCTTACTCGGCATGCTAGAAATAAACCCTGCATCCAAAATCTAATACTTCTTAATATATAGTATATGAAAATCAGTATGCCAACTAAGTAGCATTTTAAAAAATCATTTAATTATAAATATTGTATTATATTGTAAGTTGTTAAATGATAAAAAAAAAAGTGTTTTCTCTGTGGCTTCCATGTTTCAACAAACATTCTGTGTGCGTAAAGATTATGAAATGCTTTTTATACTGACTGCAGTGACCAGTAATCAACAGCTCTTTTATTGACATTTCACAAACATTGCAGTCCTCACTTTCAACATTTTTTCATTCAAGTTTAAAGGCTTTATAAACATTTAACACTCTTCTCACAGCACAATAGCAAGGTTTCTCTCCAGTATGAAGTCGCTCGTGTGATTTCAGGTGTGCAGACTGAGTGAAACTCTTGTCACAAGATGAGCACTTGTAAGGTTTTTCTCCAGTATGAATTCTTTGGTGCCGATTCAGATTGTCTGATATAGCAAAACTCTTCCCACAATCATAACACACATGTGCCCTGTTTCACAGACAAGGCTTAGACTAAGCCAGGATTAAGTCTTAGTTCAATTAGGGTATTTAGGAAGCTTTTATGAACATATACCCTAGACATAAAACACATTACCGTTGTGCATCTTGAGAAAAAACAACGGCACCGACATATTTTAAGATGTCAGTACAAGTTGCTTTCTGTGCTCGACAGTGAAACCAGGAGATGATCTCTCACCTCATCATGTGTTTTCTGGTGCAGTTTAAAACTTTTCAGCCTTGAGAAACTCTTTCCACAGAGAGAACACACATAAGGCGTCTCATCTGAATGAACTTTCAAGTGTGTTTTTAGATTTGATGGTGAAATAAAATCTTTACCACACTGATCACAGTTGAAAGGTTTTTCTCCAGAGTGACGGAGCAGATGAATTTTGAGGCCTCTTCATGTTTTCTTCTGGATGGTTCTGGATCACTCATGTCTTCAATATCCTCTTTAATAAACTCCATCTTTAACAGTCACACAGATTTCAGCTGCTACACCTGGAGTTTGTCCTTCTCTTGTAGGATGAGGTGAATATTCCCAGGATTTATTGGTGAATTGTTGTGGGAGGAGCTTCACTGCAGGTGTGAACTGTGATCACTGTGTGATACTGACGCCCACAGGACCAGATCTGGAACAATCAAAGACAAGTTACTGAATTGATATTGGATTACTTTAAATTGCCCCTGTTATGCTATTGTTTTTAGAGTCTCCTGCAATAGGTTTAAAGGCCAATTCACACCACACCGACGAACACGTTTGTTGGACCGGTGTGATACCGGCGTCTGTTGAGTTGGTCGGAGTCTGTTATCACCCGACTGAACGTACTTAATCGGCGTTTGTTGGGTTGTGGAATGTCTGAGCAGTGTGGTATGGTTTTCCAACAATCGCCAACGCTGACGTATTCTGACCTGGCCGCGAACCGTTGCCATGATGATGATGCAAGTAGGGATGCACCTAATGTTCGGCAACCGAAATTATATAAGTAAGAATAAGTAAAAAGGCAGAATAAATTTTGCCGAACAATGAAGTTTTTAATGACGCGATCAAATAGTAACCCGCGTAGAGTGAGAGGCGCGCGCTTTATGCAGCAAACATGTCAGCAGTGTGGAAGCACTTTAAAGTGTCAGAGAAAGAGGCAAAAACGGCCGTTAGCAGACACTGTTCTGCTGAATTGTCCAGAGGGGGTGCATCTGCAAAAACGTACAGCACTTCAAGTTTAATTTATCACTTAAAATCAAGACACCCCGAACATCATGCAGAGTACGAGAAAGACACGGCGGCGGCGGCAACAGCAGCAGCAAAAAGGAAAGTAGGAAAGTTTTGTTGTGGGTTCATCCACATTTTTTGCACTATTCAATGCACATTTGTTGTTGTAGACATACAGAGTTACATTCTTTCAGCAGTCAGCTATAGGCCTAACATAGGCTATTCAAGAAGGGGGCCTTCAAAGATGGCCAAATAAAAATATATTTTTTATTTTACTAATTTATTTATTTTAAGTTATATTGTGCTTTGTTTGTATAATATCTGCTGGAATGTTAAAAAAATGTTCAGTGTTAAATAAATATTTTGAAACTATATTTTTGTTATTTGATTTATTTCTCTGAAAAGCAACACAAAAAAGCAAATTTTTACTATTTAATTATTGTAATGGTTAAAAAACTGGCTAAATAAATGGAAAAAATGCGAAACACCGCGTTCGGTATTCGGCCTTCGGCCAAGCATTTCATTATTATTCGGCTTCGGCTTCGGCCAAGAATTTCATTTCGGTGCATCCCTAGATGCAAGTCCCTTGCAAAGACTGCAGTTTGATCGTGCAGGTGACTCACAGTCTACGTGACATCGCAGTTTGTTCATTATATAAATACAATAGTCAAAACATAAAAGTTACAATACTCAATTTAAACAGTCCGTAGTGCAATCCGTACCATTCAGCAAGAGCACTGCTCCTCTGTGGTGTTGCCATTTTTTTCTATTAATACTGTAACGCACATGAAGGACTTTACATAATAAATAGTTAGTAGCCTATAGCATCCAAATACTAGAAGCATTTGTGCCGAAAGAGAGAGGTATAAGCATGAGAGCACCCAGGTTTAACCTAAATTAAGTTTTAAATGAATTCATTTTGGCTTGTTTAGCTACAATTGGTTGTACATGGCTATGATGGGTTGCGCTTAAAGTTTAAAAACCGGTGTAGGCTATACCAACGCCAACACAAGGGATCAGATCGATGGCTAGCTGGGTTTTATGTTTGCCTCAATTTCATTTTTCATCATTTAGCAGACACTTTTATCCAAAGCGACTTACAAGGGGAGCAATTAGGGGTTAGATGTCTTGCTCAAGGGCACCTTAGTCATGGTATTGAAGGTGGAGAGAGTGTTGTTTATTCACAATCCCCACTTTCAATTCCTGCTGGTGTGGGAATCGAACCGGCAACCTTCAGATTACACGCCCGACTCCCTCACCACTAGGCCACGACTACCCCACAATCCCTCAATACTTTAGTACAATGAAAATATATATGATACTATATTATTAATCTAATAAACTTGCCTGAAAATATTGTTAATATGGTTACATGTATGTTTTTCAATTTTTCCAAGTCAGACTCGACTCTGACTCGTTTGTTGGGGCTGTGTGAACGTGACCGTCTTTTCTCACAGAATACTAAATCCAACGGCCAACTTGTTTGTTGGCGTTTGTCGGCGCAGTGTGAATTGGCCTTGACACTTTAACCTTCTCATAATATACATTGCACATCACATCATTTCTCAAAGAGTCTGAAAACAGTTTGTCTCTCCAAGTCCCTCCTTTCTATGAGCTTGCTCTGCTCTGATTGGTCAGATGGCCCAATCTGCAGTGAAACAAATATTGATGAGGCACTTCACCTCCTCGTTGCTCCACGTTTGCCCTCGACTCATTTTGGATACATCGATCTTTCCGCGTCGTCAAATCAGCTGACTTGTAGCGTCACATCTTGTTACATCACGTCCTGTCTTTGGTTGTTTACATGTCTTTGGTCCGTGTTGTGTTCATATATCAATCGAACCGCACCAGAGTTCGTTTGGAAGCGGATCGAGACCCATCTTTTTAGCGGTCTCGGTCCGCACCGGGTTCGGATGGCAGCGTTCACATATGTTCAAACGAACCGCACTAACTGAGCAATCGCACCAGGGTTCGTTTTAATCCAACCAAACATGACAAGTGTGAACGCACCCTTAATTTTTTTGGTCTGGACCAAACGAACCAAAATACAAATGTGAACACACTGTGTCACTGTCACAACTCAATGTGAGTTCATATTAGACAGCTGTTTTACGATAGAAATGTTAAGCACCCCACTGTAATAAACTACTCAACTTATGAAATTTTGCCATTTTTATTTGAAAATATGCGATCTTGATTCATGTTACTCATAAATGAATGTGACAAGGCAAGAAATGCATTCATTTTTGACATATTAGACATACAAATAAGAGTGAATGTGTGCACATTTTAAAATGAACTAAATTCTTTACTTCATAACTACAATTAGACCTTCTTTCACCATTCTTATTTATTCCCTTAAATGGCTTTTACATCTTTTCATTCTTTATTTATTTATTAATAATAAGAAGAATAATAAGGTAGGTGACCCCCAAGCAAAGAGTGAAACTACACCTACGGTTTTTCTCCAGTATGAATTCTTTGGTGCTGTTTTAGTTGATAAGCTCTAATAAATCTCTTCCCACAGTCACGACACACATGATCTCTCACTTCATCGTGTATTTTCTGGTGCTGCTTAAAACTTTTTAGCCATAAAAAACTCTTCCCACAGAGAGAACACACATAAGGCTTCTCATCCGAATGAACTTTCAGGTGTTTGTTTAGATTTGATGATGAAATAAAATCTTTACCACATTGATCACAGTTGAATGGTTTTTCTCCAGAGTGACGGAGCAGATCATTCTTGAGATCAATTAAATATGTGAAGCTCTTCTCACACAGAGTACAGTGGTACGGCTTCTCTCCGGTATGAACTCGCTTATGTATATTTAGGTGTCCAGACTGAGTGTAACTCTTGTCACAAGATGAGCACTTGTAAGGTTTTTCTCCAGTATGAATTCTCTGGTGCAGTTTTAGATGCTCAGCTCTAATAAAGCTCTTCCCACAGTCAGAACAAACATGATCTCTCACTTCATCATGTATTTTCTGATGCACTTTAAAATCAACCATCCGTGAAAAACTCTTTCCACAGAACGAACACACATAAGGCTTCTCACCTGAATGAACTTTCAGGTGTTGTTTTAGATTTGATGATGAAATAAAATCTTTACCACACTGATCACAGTTAAATGGTTTTTCTCCAGTGTGAACTCTTATGTGTACATTAAGGGTGTCTTTTTGACTAAAACTCTTTCCACATTGAGTACATGTAAACGGTTTCTCTCCAGTATGAATTCTTATGTGTGCATTAAGGTCTCCTTTTCTTCTGAAACTCTTCCCACACTGAGTGCATGTAAACGGTTTCTCTCCGGTGTGAATTCCTATGTGTGCATTAAGGTTTCCTTTTTGTGTAAAACTCTTTCCACACTGAGAGCAGGTGTGCGGTTTCTCTCCAGTGTGGATTCTTAGGTGTTTGTTAAGGTCTCCTTTATGTGTGAAACTCGTTCCACACTGAGAGCAGGTGTATAGCTTATTAGAGTTTGTTATTTGAGCTTTCATGCCATGCTTTTCCTCCTCAGCTTCATTCAGATCTTGTTGTGGTTTCATCTCCATCCAGTCTAAAATTAAAAATATTATGCGGTTAAAACTCTGATTAGAAAGCAACAGATTATCAAGTATCAGATCTTTGATGTGCCAAAGTTTAGTTCTGTCATTTTCTTGTTAATCCATTTAAAATGTGGATGACAAATGTTTTCTAAATGTCTTTTGAAACTGCTAGTTTTAAGGAGAAAATACTCAGTAATGGTATTGTATCATGAATTTGCACATTGTTTGTCTTAAAGCATATTAAAAACACCACACAGATGTTTAAACAACATTAAAAACTAGATTTTCAACACATTCTCAACAGTCAACAATGAAGAATCAAGAATGGACACCAACCTATTTGTTCCTCAGTCTCTTCATGTTTTATTCTGGATGGTTCTGGATCACTCATGTCTTCAATCTCCTCTTTAATAAACTCCATCTTTAACAGTCACACAGATTTCAGCTGCTACACCTGGAGTTTGTCCTTCTCTTGTAGGATGAGGTGAATATTCCCAGGATTTATTGGTGAATTGTTGTGGGAGGAGCTTCACTGCAGGTGTGAACTGTGATCACTGTGTGATACTGACGCCCACAGGACCAGATCTGGAACAATCAAAGACAAGTTACTGAATTAATACTGGATAACTTTAACACCAAACACATATGGGGCCGGTTTCACAGAAAGGGTTTATATTAAGCCAGGATTAGGCCTTAAGTCAATTACAATTACAAACACACACAGTGAACACTTATGGTCATGGTATCGAAAGTGGAGATTCAATTCATTGAATGCCGGCGTGGGAATCGAACCAGCAACCTTCAGGTCACAAGCCCGACTCCCTCACCATTAGGTCACGACTACCCACAGATCCCCACCAAACCGTGCCATACCAGTGTGATGAAAAAGATCTCAAACTAGATGGAACTGGATTAAATATTTTGAGTGTTGCAATCCCAAATCGGACTTATGACCTGTAACTCTGCCTGAATAAATCAAGCAAGTGTTCACTGTTTGCCAGAGGAGAACTGGCCAGCCTGGTTTCTCCTAAGGTTTTTTTCTCCATTTTGTTGGAGTTTTGGTTCCTTGCCGATGTTGCCTTTGGATTGCTTGGTCGGGGACACTTGCTTGATATTCAGCAGTGTTTTTGATATGCCTGCATTGGCGCCATTGTATGTGAACTGAGCTGAGCTGGACGATTACATCACTGTTTTCTCCAGTGCTGATATACAAAAATTAACTAGACTAATAACTATTGATCTTTGCAACGGAATGAATCAATAATATATAGAATAAGCTGGACAATGACACCATTTTCTTTAGGAGCTGCTGTGCAGCCAAAAATTATTAGCCAATTATTACTGTAAAGCTGCTTTGCCACAATTTGCATTGTAAAAAGCGCTATATAAGTAAAGGTGACTTGACTTGACTAATGACATGCCAATTTACAGAAGATCTCAGACATCACCATAATGAATGAGGTGAAAACAGGGACTATTGGGACTTTTCAGCAGCTCAATTAAACGTTATGGCTCTGTTATTTTGTTAGACTATTAATTTGATAATTATCAGTTACATAGTTTTTTGTTATTGTTTTGTGCTATTCTCATCAATCTTTAAAAAACAATTGACCCTTCGCTGGCGGTTTGATTGACAGGCGATCTGAATCCGAATCCGCCATTTTGTCCGTCAAAGCGGTCAGGGGAGTTAGTAGATTAACGTTGGTGAACTTGAATCACGTCTTGAAACAACATTCCTTCTGATGTTCATTCATGTTTATTTGATGCTATAAATGAACTAGTATGAAGAGATGATCGGTTCACGAGGAGCTACAGCGATCTGTCACCACACATTAATCACACACTAGACGCTATTTATTGATTAAACTTCTTTAAACAATTACAATATTTGAAATTTTAAACTTTGATTCTTGTCTGTCGACGCGTTGTCAGTGTCCTCTTTGCTCCGTGATGTATTTTCACTTCGTGAGAACATGATGTGTGGCATGAGAACGGCATGGCTTGTCGGACATAGCAACAGTAACTAAGGGGGGGCGGGACTTTGCGAAGGGTCAATTCATTCGTTCAAAAACGTTAGTAACACTTAATATTTAGTCTAAATATAAAAAGACTGTGCAGTGTGACATCTATTTTGTTTAGATGTCAGAATCATGACTTCAATTTTAAACAAAACATCATGATTCTCGATTTATCCAGAATCTTGCAGCTCTACAGAAACGGTGCTATTGCTTTGACAATACAAATGCACTAATATTTGTCCCGCCAATAATGAATGGACAGACTTTGCTTCGGACTTTGACTCTTTGTGTTTTCAGTCAGTGCAAATTCACCTTTGTCACAATATGGAGCTGGTTAATGTTATACAAATTAATAATCTGTATTCTAGAAACATCTCTCACCTGCAGACTCGGAATTAACGGCATCCAATAATAATAATAATAATAATAAATAAACGGAAAAAATAATAATCCACGATTGCCTTTCATTCACGATCGTTAACAGCGTCACTTTAAATCGCGACCCCAAATAACACGATATTTAGACTAAGAATTTTACCTGGAGAATCCCGCCAGAAAGGATTGTTTTTACTCCCCACAACGCGATTTTTACGGGGAGAACCCCTTGAAACGCAATCGGGATAGTTTTAGGCTAGTTTTGAGTAGCAATTGTTTTGTTGTGAAAACCTGGCAACCCCGCAAGCTTTCCTCCTCATTGCGACACCAGTAGCCGCGTTACGGTAGATGTTTACGACAGTAAAAAGGCTGCATCACGGCGTAGCATAGTGTGAGTTTTTTTTGTTTGTAACTGGTTGAACTACAGGAAATTGTTAGGACGTATTTTCTTAAAAATATTAAGATATGTGATGACCGTATGTTTGGATGATTTATTTTCGACGGTAATCATGTTGACTTAAATTGCCTATAAATGCGGGGAAATCTGTGTTCTTACGCGTAGCAACATTCGTTATATTAAAATATAATAAAAAAAGTTGAGGTGATTGTTTCATGGAGACAATATATTGTAAACTGCATTTGTATAGTTTGTATTTATATATGCAGTTAAATTTATAGTTTCTGTTTGTTTTGGGTTCGTATTGACAAGATTATTTGTTTCAGGTTATCTGAAGTTAATTTGAGACTTTTTAAGACAAAGTAAGGAATAAATTGAAGGGAAAACAACACGTCAGTATGATCTATAAATGTAAACATCTAGGGAATTGTATTAGCAAAACTTCACTGTTAGAAAATACCACTTCCAACAGATACATTATTATTTAATTCATTTTACAAAGCAAAAGTAGCTTGATTGCTTTGCTTCCAACAGCTAGAATATATAAATATCTTTTACTGTTCATCTTCTGATCACACTCTGCACAAAAGTGATGTTCTTTCCTCAGTTTTTGTCTTGTTGTGTAAAGATTCTTAAATCAAGATGCATTTACTCCAGATACAAATTGACAAAAAAGAAATATTTCTGTGCAATTGATCGAAATGAAGTGAGATTGTGATTAAAACAAGTCCGAATATCTGTCAACGGGCTCAGATAAATCAACTTTATTCATAAGGAACTCTATGAGTTCCATAAACTAACTATCCATGATTTCATTTTGCAATTGCAAATGTATCTCAGCTTAAAGATGTTTAGATATTTATATTGGAAAACAAAATACTGAGGAAGATATTACGATGTTCAGAGAGCATTCGCTCAATATCATTATCTCATTTTTGACAGAGATGGTGTTTAGCAGCTTCTGCATCTGTACTCATATTCATAAACTTTTATTTTAATTTTCACAGATTTGGGCCTGGTTCCACAAATAGGGCTTAGAATAAGCCAGGATTAAGCCTTAGTCTAATTAAGACATTTAAAGGGATAGTTCACCCAAAAAAGAAAAATTATCCCATAATTTGTTCACCATCAAGCTATCCTAGGTGTATGTGACTATCTTCTTTCAGACGAACCCAATCGGAGATATGTTTAAAAATATCCTGGCTCTTCCAAGCTTTATAATGGGAATGGGGTTGAGATTTTTAAGCCCAAATAAATACATCCATCCATTATAAAAATAATCCATACGACTCCAAGTTATTAATAAAGGCCTTCTGAAGCGAAGCGATGGGTTTTTGTAAGCAAATGTCCATATTTAAAACTTAATAATTAGACAAAATGATGACGCTGACATATTTTAAGATATTTTTTCACTTAAAACAGCTCAATAATGAATTTTAATGTGGGACTAGGCTGAAACCTTGTCTGTGAAACTGGGGGATGGTCTTCTGGACCTTTGCATCACACAAAGATCTAATTCACAAAGTTATCCAGAACACTTCGCTCTCCTCAATCATATATTGCTGCTTTTGTTTGTAGATCTGATGGAGGTGAAAGAGGAAAGTGAAGAACTGAATGTAGTGGAGGAGTGTCAGACACCTCAGAGTCTTTCAGCTGGAGGAGAATCTCTCAATCGCTCACAGACTGAAGAAAATGCTTCAAGAAACAGAACTCAAGGAACAAAAGAGAAGAAGTCTTTTGCATGCCCTCACTGTGAAAAGAGTTTTGAAGTAAAGATCCAACTTAATAATCACTTAAGAATTCACTCTGTAAAAACACTTTTCACTTGCCCACAGTGTGGAAAGAATTTCAAACATAGAAGCAAACTTGAGGTACACTTAAGAGTTCATACTGGAGAGAAACCGTACACCTGTTCTCAATGTGGAAAGAGTTTCATACTTAGAAACAGACTTAATAGACATTTAAGACTTCATGAGAATCTGTACTCATGCCATCATTGTGAAAAGAGTTTTGAAGAAAAGAACCACCTTAATAGTCATATCAGAATTCACCATGGAGAAACACTTTTCACTTGCCCGCAGTGTGGAAAGAGTTTCACGCACAGAAGCATACTTGAGGTACACTTAAGAGTTCATACTGGAGAGAAACCGTACACCTGTTCTCAATGTGGAAAGAGTTTCACACAAAAAGGAATCCTTTATAAGCACATGAAAATTCACACTGGAGAGAAACCGTATACATGCACTCAGTGCGGAAAGAGTTTCACTGGCGCTTCAACTCTCAGTCATCATCTGCGCATTCATACTGGAGAAAGACCATTTAGCTGTGATCAGTGTGGTAAAAAGTTTATTTCATCATCTCATCTAAAACAACATCTGAAAGTTCATTCAGATGAGAAGCCTTATGTGTGTTCTCTCTGTGGAAAGAGTTTTTCGAGGCTGGACAGTTTTAAACTGCACCAGAAAACTCATGATGAAGTGAAAGATCATGTGTGTTTGGAGTGTGGGAAGAGCTTTACTACATCTTTCAAGATGAAATTGCACCAAATAATTCATACTGGAGAGAAACCGTACTGTACTCAGTGTGGAAGGACATTCACCCTACCAAGCAGTCTAGCAACTCATATTAAAAAGTATTGTCCAAAGTTGACGTGATGAATTCACAGTGAATTTCCTGCTCCTCCACCACCAAAGATTCGCTTCAAGTTTGGATGGAAACCCAGCTAATGTTCTGTTTTCCCTGTTCTGGTTTGCCTATGTTTCTGTCATTGTTCATTGACCTAGTTTCCCAGTGTGTGCCAGTTTGTTTCTATAGTTACTGATTAGTTTCACCTGTGTTTCATTTAGCTCCCTATGTTTGCCTGTGTGTACATAGTCCTCCTCAGTTTCCTTTGTTCAGTGTTCTGTGTCGTCAGTGTTTTACGTGGTTGCTTTTTTCATCTTTCTAGTCATCTCCTGTGTGTTTCCTTTTGGATTTACATATTATAGACTCCTTTGTTTATCGCCTATCCTTTGTTTAAAAAGTCTTTGAAAACATCACTTAAAAAAAAGTATTCTGTTGAAAGATACTCTTATTCACTTGATATATTCATCAATATTAACTTGAATTCACAGTATTTGATAAGAGCAAGTTCTCATAGTAGCTATTTTTCCGTCCTCTTATTTTTATGCGCTTTTTGGGATATTGCATAAAGATGTCAAAAAATGTGCATTAAAAAACCGAATGTGCTTAATTGCGGCAGATCATTTTTTTTATCCTATAATATGGATAAATTACAATGGAAAATACATTTTCAGCCAAACAGCAGGCGTCCACCTCCGAAAGCAAGACAACATGACCAGGTTTATTGCTTATCGTCTGAGGTGCAAGTAATTTTTTATATATGATAAAAGACCCACAGTGTTCTCCAGCAAATTACATTTTTCTTAGTGATATTTGCAATCTTTTTTTTTTCGCTGGAAACTTTATTCACAAATGTTTTTATGTAATACTCCAGTTTTGTACGGATGGAAACACGGTGTGACTAGAGTTTCACTCTATCTAGATATATCTTTTTTTTATTAAAAGAGGAATAATACAAAGTAAAATCATATTGTGTTAAATTTATTGTCGGCCAAAGCAATGATGGAATACGAGTAGCAACTCTACCAGTAACTTACAGATGTAACTTAAAGACACCCTAATTAGGATGTAAAGCATGTGCAGCAAAAAACAACACTATTTTAACGGAGTGGAGATGACTCCTGTCTGATTTTTATTATGATAGCATTAATCTCCTCCCAGTGCAGCGATGTGATTTATAGAATGTGCGGCCCCTTTAAGAATCCATGACGACACGATATCGCTCGCACTGACTGAGGCTGCGCAGAAGACAGAAGCGCGAACCACAGATCAAGAGGACCGAGTTAGTGTTAACTGATTAAAGACCACGAAAAAATATATAAAACATATATAAAATATTTTCGACGCATGCCGTGTGTTTCCAGTCTGCTTGTAAGAGATGTTCCTAATCTACATAGCTTGTCATGAATCAGCTGTTGAAGCGCTAAAAGATGGAGTTTGTTAAAGATGAGATTGAAGACATGAGTGATCCAGAACCATCCAGAATAAAACATGAAGATACTGAGGAACAAACAGGTTGGTGTCCGTTCTTGATTCTTTACTATGATTACTTTGGTAGCTGTGAAATGATAAGCAGTAAATGGATGATAAATGATACAGAAAAGCATCTAAATTATCATAACAAATCCACCTTTTTTCCGAGCCTACTGTGGCATTTCCGGTTTAGGGAAGTTTCACATATAAAGACAGTTTGACTGAATGAACTAAAACTTTCTTCTACTGTTCTCAGACGTCAGGAGAACACGGACGTCTGAATGTTAAAATATAATGAACGTCGGGCTTGTAACCTGAAGGTTGCAGGTTCGATTCCCATGAAGGCAGGAAGTGAAGGTGGGGATTGTGAATGAACAGCACTCTCTCCACCTTCGATACCATGACTAAAATGCCCTTGAGCGAGGCATGAAACCTCTAATTGCTCCCCTTTTAAGTCGCTTTGGATAAAAGCGTCTGCCAAATGAATAAATGCAAATGATTCGATCATTTTGTGTTGACCACGCATGCGCAACAACCCATAGGTTCTGTACAAGAAACAGAAATGATTAGTTCTATATCCCAATAATATTGCGTTCATCGAGCATTGGAGAATTTTTGCTGATTATTTTTTTAACGGAAGTTACACTCTTAATTCGAGCAAAGCATCATGGGGTGTTGGAAAAAAAAGTGGATAGCAGTTGTAGCAATCTCTGATTTGTTTCTTTCTGTTCGCTTGAGCTTATTTTAACCATATAATATTTATTTTAGATTGGATGGAAGGGAAACGGCAACGACTTGAACCGATTGAAGTGGAGGAGGAACATCACAGCTGCAAAACTCGAACAAAAGCCAAAAAGAGACACACCTGCACTCAGTGTGGGAAGAGTTTCACACAAAAAGGAGATCTTAACAAACACCTAAGAATTCACACTGGAGAGAAACCGTATACATGCACTCAGTGTGGAAGGAGTTTTAATCGTACAACAGCTCTCAGCAAACATCTGCTCTGTCACTCTGGAGAAAAACCATTCAACTGTGATCAGTGTGGTAAAAAGTTTCTTTCATCATCAGATCTAAAAAGACACCAGAAGGTTCATTCGGATGAGAAGCCGTATGTGTGTTCTTTCTGTGGAAAGAGTTTTTCCAGGCTTGATCATTGCAAACAGCACCAGAAAACGCATAATGAGGTGAAAGATCACGTGTGTTGTGACTGTGGGAAGAGCTTTACTAGAGCTGACCAACTGAGACAGCACCAAAAAACTCATACTGGAGAAAGACCTTACAAGTGCTCATCTTGTGACCAGAGTTTCTCTCATTCTGGAAACCTGAAAGAACATGAGCGAGTTCATACTGGTGATATGCCGTACCACTGCACTCAGTGTGGGAAGAGTTTCAAACATAAAAAAAGCCTTCCCTATCATAAGGAAAAATGTTGCAAGGTGTTACAGTTGACTGTTAAAGAGGAGATTGAAGACATGAGCGATCCAGAACCATCCAGGATAAAACATGAAGAGACTGAGGAACAAACCGCTTTGTGTCCATTCTTGATTCTTTATTAGTCAGGGATGTCACAGAATAATGTGTGCCTCTACTATTAACTGCTAGGGGTTTTACAGTTGACCGTACGCCAGTACTGGTGAGTGAAGACCAGGGCTGCGTCTGAAATCGCATACGCTCTTGAGTAGGTACTTATTCAAAATATCTTCACGTCCACTGAAAAAAGTATGTTCTATATAGTGTGAATATAAACCGGACATATAGATTCGCCATGTTGTCATTATCATGTGACCTACCAGCATCAGTTAAGTCGCTTCACTGCCATTCATAAATCCTCTCCTGTGTCCTCATGGGATAGTGTCCTTGAATGCACACTTCAGAATCTTGCTTGAAGAAGTAGGTCATCCTGTTTTTTTTTTTATGCCTACTCTTTTATGAGTACTGTGAATTCGGACATACTTTTGTCGCATACTGTTTTTTTTTTGCCTACTATATAGTAGGGAAGTATGTGATTTAGGATGCAGCCCAGGAGCTGTAGGAGCCAAATATAATGATTGTTCAGCCACTAGATGGCAGTGTGTGTGGTGCATCTCACCTCTTCGTATCACATGATATTTAAATTTCCCATGGGTTGTATCAGGAGGGACAGGTGGCGACAACATAAGGTATTACCATACCTTGTTATGTTTTTTGATTAAATGGACAGCGTTGAAGCCGATATCGCTGTGTGGACATTGTTTATTCCAAACTATAAGTGAAGAACATCATTCCACCCTGCCCTGGCTTATAGGATAGCCTCTGCTGATGCACTCAATCGAATAATTTGCAGTTTCATTAGCAGAAGTTCGCTTAACATATCCCAACAAACCGTCCCATACCGGCGTGATCAAAAAGATCTTAAACTAGATGGAACTAGATTAAATATTTTGACTGTTGCGATTCCAAATCCGTTTAATGACCTGTAACTCTGCCTGAGTATCGGACAAGTGTTCACTGTTGGCCAGAGGAGAACTGGCCTCCCGATTAAGCCTGGTTTCTCCCAAGGTTTTTTTCTCCATTTGTTGGAGTTTTGGTTCCTTGCCACTGTTGCCTTTGGCTTGCTTGGTCGGGGACACTTGTTTGATATTCAGCAGTGTTTTTGAAATGCCTGCATTGGCGCCGTTGTATGTGAACTGAGCTGAGCCGGATGATTACGTCACTGTTTTCTCCAGTGCCGATATACATAAATTAACTAGACTAATAACTATTGATATTTGCAACGGAATGAATCGATAATATATAGAATAAGCTGGACAATGATACCATTTTCTTTGGGAGCTGCTGTGCAGCCAAAATTATTTGCCAATTATTAATGTAAAGCTGCTTTGCCACAATTTGCATTGTAAAGCGCTATATAAATAAAGATGACTTGACTTAAACTCACGTCAAGGGGTTTGTTGGCCACTCTCCTCACACATACAACATGCAGCATTAATTTTACTCTTAACAGAGATCCGTAAACTACGTCAGTACTTCAAGTTTCATTAGATTGACTGCCTCATATAACTTACTTATGCAAGTTCTCCACACTTGCATGCATGCCATAACCTCCGTTGGGCAGCAACCTGCTTGAAACCTTCAGTTCATCCCCATTCTTTAACAGTAAATATTCTTAAAAAGCATTACTTTGTTCTTCTCTAATCCCTCGGTCAAAACCGTCATATATTGAGTAACACTAAAGGTAGAGTCTGTTTTCAGTACATGCACAGGTGATCACAGTGAGATGCATGCTGGTTAGAAATGTCCTTGTCCAACTTGCTCTGATGTCATGCTGACGTGTGGCAAACTTACTCTCCACCGACTGCGCTGATCAAAAGCATGATGGGAAATGACTACACTGCTTAATGCTCATTGGTTTAGACATGTATTGTTTTCTTTTAAAATGTTTGATTTTAAAACTCTGATATCATGTGTTATTGTGAATAAATTATGTGCGAATGTTCCCAAAGTCTCTGACAGTGTGTGATTGTTGTCATATTTATAAATAAATATATAAAAATGATCGATAAACATGTCTCTGGAATGGAAACAAGCACTTTGGTTGTCTTGTTCATCAGATTTATTTTCATATAAAAGCAACAGAACTTAAATACATCCAGTTTATTGAGTGTGAATCCTGCGATATTCGAGATGTAGGTGTCTAATTCATCCGAGAAGAGAGAACTGTCCGACCTTTTTCAATTTTCAAATGATCATAATACATGTGGCAAGCCATTTTGACTTTTATTCATTCTCAGGATATGAATTCTTGATATCAACAATTCAATTTTCACTAGTTCAAATACTAATTTTTGATATCAAGAAATACATTTCAAGAATTTTTGTCTGTAATTGTATTTTCACTGGTGAAATGTTGCCATAGGCTGCCATTCAAATTCAATTGTTGATATCAATAATTGATTTCTTACTAGTTGAAATTCCAATTTCACGTATCAGAAATACAATTTTAAAGTAGTAAAAATAAATATTGATATCAATAATTACATTGTTACTAGTGACGATGTTAATTTCTGATATCATGAATGTGATTTACTAGTAAGAAAGCCATTTTAGATATCAGAAATTATATTGATGTCAGAAATACATTTTCAGAAACAAAACAATTACAATATTACTACTAACAATTCAAATGTTCATCAAGAATAGACATTTTACCTAGTGCTAATTGATCCTTCGCCAGCAGTTTGATTGACAGGCGATCTGACCAATCATAACCCCGAAGATTAAGGTTGGTGAACTTGAAATATTGTCTGTACTCGCGTCTTTCCGCGCTTGAAACAACATTCCTTCTGATGTTCATTCATGTTTATTTGACGCTATAAATGAACAAGTATGAAGAGATGATCGGTTCACGAGGAGCTACAGCGATCTGTCACCACACATTAAACACACACTAGACGCTATTTATTGATTAAACTTCTTTAAAAAATTACAATATTTTAAAATATGAAACTGTTTCATATCTAAAGTACCTGCTCTGTATTGTCTGTCGACGTGTTGTCATTTTATTATTATTCATGTCATTTTGTTTTTATATTTTACATAACTTATTATTTTACTTAGTTTATTGCTCTTGCAATGCTAGCTATTGTCGTTTAATCTTATTATTGTGTGTTTGGAAGGGATGTTTGTGTTCATGGGTAAGAGATAAGTGTTTCCCAATCCTGTTTCTGGAGGCACACCAACACTACATTATTTAACTCTTCCAAACCCGTTACTGTAGAGACTCCAAGACCAGAAATATAGGAGTCAGATAAGGGAAAACATCCAAAAATGTGCACTGTTGGTCTCACCAGATTATTTTGTTTAATTATATAGCTAACTTTTACATTAACAGAGTCAACTGATATATGTTTTATGAATCATTAAGTGCATTTACCGAAGGCTTCCATAAAAGCTTGGTGCACACTCTTATGTCAGTTTCTCTTTTAGATTTGTGGTCAAGGCAAAAACGACAAATTAGCCTACGCTCTTGTTAGCTCCAGTACTGTCTTTGTCCGGAGCTGAACGCGGCTGCGCATGCGCTTAAGGTTTGTTTGGGTTCCGAACACACGTAATACTAATGTAAACTATAATATGCGAATTGTATTGCAAAGTTTCAGAATCTGATTGGATTCAGCACGACAATTAGTGCATGTAACCATCCGGTAGATGGCAGCAATACACTAAAGGGGTTTCTAGTTTGCCATGTAAATCTAAAAGAACAAATAGAGGATACGCAGGGAGGAGAAACACGAGAGCTGTTCCGTTTGAAGACCAGTTCAGGTATTTGTTGATATTAATCGACTACTGTAACGAAACGAGTTCGAATGAAGGACAGTTGTGGAGTATTTTTTGGCGGATGTCGTAAAATTTCAGTCTGTATGTTGTTGTCATACGTGAGAGATGTTCCCGCTGTTGATATGAACCGGTTTTAGAGAGGAGGTATTAAATTGCTAATTATTATGTGCACAGGTTTCGTGTTAATATTGAATAAACTTGAATTCTAATGTAAGAATTGTTGTCATTAATTGACGATGTGTCATAATGTAGGGCTAATGTTCTAGAGAACAGAATTTAGTCTTAGACTTGAAATATGAAATGGTTCTCAATTGGTTTTATGTGCCCTTTTTTAAATTCTTAAGTCTTTCATTTGTTTTTATATAGAAATAATATAATGCACTCTGTATAGCAAATAGTTTTCGTATAATTGAAGTAGTTTAGTCACTTGTTTTTGGTTTTTCCAGATCTGGTCCATTTCACACCCAACAATTCACCAATAAATCCTGGGAATATTCACCTCATCCTACAAGAGAAGGACAAACTCCAGGTGTAGCAGCTGAAATCTGTGTGACTGTTAAAGATGGAGTTTATTAAAGAGGAGATTGAAGACATGAGTGATCCAGAACCATCCAGAATAAAAGATGAAGAAACTGAGGAACAAATAGGTTGGTGTCCGTTCTTGATTCTTCATTGTTGACTGTTGAGAAACATTAAAGTAACTGATTCTAACTACTTAATATGTTTATTTTAGACCAAATGGAAGTGATGGAGCAGAGACAAAAACTGAATGAAGTGAAAAAGGAACATGACTTTTCATGGTTGAACAGTTTGACACAGCTCGAGAAAACGCATAATAAAGTGAGAGATTATGTGTGTTTGGACTGTGGGAAAAGCTTTACTGCGGCTGCCAATCTGAGACAGCACCAAAGAGTTCATACTGGAGAAAGACCTTACAAGTGCTCATATTGTGACAAGAGTTTCACTCAATCTGGATCCCTGAAATTACATGAGCGAGTTCATACTGGAGAGAAACCATACCACTGTACTCTGTGTAGGAAGAGTTTCAAATGCAAAATCAATCTCAAGTATCATCATCTGCGCATTCACTCTGAAGAAAAGCCATTTAACTGTGATCAGTGTGGTAAATACTTTAAAATGTCATCAAATCTAAAAAAACACCAGATAATTCATACAAACGAGAGGCCTTATGCATGTTCATTTTGTGGAGAGACTTATTCACGGCTGGAACATTGTAAACGGCACCAGAAAACACACACCGGTGAGAAACATCACGTGTGTTTGGACTGTGGGAAGAGCTTTGTTACAACTGACCATCTAAAACTGCACAAGAGAATTCATACTGGAGAAAAACCTTACAAGTGCTCATACTGTGACAAGAGTTTCACTCAGTCGGGACACCTGAAAGAACATCATGCCGTTCATACTGAAGAAAAGTTGTACTGTACTCAATGCGAAAAGAGTTTTAGACATTCAAAAAGCCTTCTCAGGCACATGAAGAAACATCATAAGTCATCACAGTGAGCAACATTTCATTTTCATGTCAAATACTGTAAAGTAAATGTTGTGAGATTAACAAAATATGGAGTTGCTCCCAAAAGCACAATTTCATGTAGTTTAACTTTGTGGATTTAGCTTAGAAAACTAGTAAGACTTATTTGTAGTCTGATCAAGAAACTAAAAGACTGACTGTCTGAAGCTTCAGAAAATCATTTGTACAGTTTGAAGGATTCTTAACCTGTGCGTGTGTTTGTTTCTTCAACAGAGCAAACATACATCTGTGTTGCATTATCAATTTAGTCATTTATGTTGTAATTTGATTCATCATTTACTCATTTATTACTATTTGATTTACATCATTTAATCATTTTATTATTCATTTGTCAATTTAAGTTTTTATTTTGCTATTGTTGTTTAATCCTGTGATTGTGTGTTTTCAAGGGATGTTTGTCTTCATGACTAAGAGGTAAAAGAATGTCTGCATTTCAAGGGTTTAACGTCACAGGACAGTGTTGTGAAGCAGTAATTTTCAATTGTTTTTGCTTTGGTATGATGGATTTGTATTGGTCAGACAAATTGAGTAATGAAACATATGCAACTAAGTTTATTCAATAAGCTCTGCTTTTTTTAGAATCATCACTTCATTTACTGCTTCTGCTGTCTTCAGGCTTTCTCAGTCAAACTCTAATGCCGATAGAAAGCTGTTATTAGTGGTTTGGGTTTGTCAAGATCCAACGGGCGGGGTTGGATCTGATATTTCTGACATTGAGATCCGTCTGATCTAACATTTTGTCAGCAGGATGTCGGCACCAACACTATAATTAATCATTTGTGTCTTACGATTAATTATTCGACTTACGAAATCTTCTTGAGTAAGACATATTCATGTCATTTACTTACTATTTAATGTTTACTATACTTTGTTTTGATTGTAAAGAGTCTGTGGCTGTAGTTAGAAAATGAGACACTGTAAAATGTTAAACACTGAAATATAAAGTTGATTATTCTCTTGATTAAAGCTGCTTCAGTAAGTAAAAAAAATTACTAGACAACATTCACTGGTGTGTAATTTAATTTGTATCATGAAAGTTGCACTATACCCTTAAAACTACTCAGTTTGACTCCAATAAAATATCAACAATAAGCGTGGAAAGACGCGAGTACATACAATTTATCAAGTTCAAGTTCACCAACGTTAATCTACTAACTCCCCTGACTGCTTTGTCGGACAAAATGACAGATTCAGGGTTATGATTAGTCAGATCGCCTGTCAATCAAACTGTTTGCAATTGTCAATTGTCGTACAGAAAAGCATCTGTGAGACCGTTCTTATTGATGAGCAAACAAACCATGTATGTGCACACTGAAATTCATTGTATTTTATGTACAGACACATTTCAGTATATTCACGTTTCCACAAACATTGAGGGTAATGATTTGACTTGTCATGTGTATGTTGCTGTGTTTAGTAATTCTATATGGATCCGTGTATTGTAGTAGTTATACACCGATCAGCCATTACATTGACCACCTTCCTAATATTGTGTTGGTCCCCCTTTTGCTGCCAAAACTGCCCTGACCCATCGAGGCGTGGACTCTACTGAAGGTGTTCTGTGGGATCTGCACCAAGATGTTTGCAGCAGATCCTTTAAGTCCTGTAAGTTGCGAGGTGGAGCCTCCATGGATCTGACTTGTTTGTTCAGCACATCCCACAGATGCTCGACTGGATTGAGATCTGGGGAATTTGTAGACCAAGTCAACACCTCAAACTCGTTGTTGTGCTCCTCAAACCATTCCTGAAGCATTTTTGCTTTGTGTCAGGACACATTATCCTGCTGAAAGAGCCACAGCCACCAGGGAATATCATTTCCATGAAAGGGTGTAGATAGTCTGCAACAATGCTTAGGAAGGTGGTACGTGTCAAAGTAACGTCCACATGGATGGCAGAAACCAAAGTTTCCCAGCAGAACATTACCCAAAGGATCACACTGCCTCCGCCGGCTTGCCTTCTTCCCATAGTGTATCCTGGTGCCATGTGTTCCCCAGGTAAGCGATGCACACGCACCCGACCATCCACGTGATGTAAAAGAAAACGTGATTCATCAGACCAGGCCACCTTCTTCTATCGCTCCGTGGTCCAGTTCTGATGCTCATGTCCCACTATTGGCGCTTTTGGTGGCTTTTTCTGGTCTGCAGCTATGCAGCTTCATACGCAATAAACGGATGCTTTCTATCAGAACCAGCATTAACTTCTTGAGCAATTTGAGGAACAGTAGCTCGTCTGTTGGATCGGACTACACGGACTAGCCTTCGCTCCTCACGTGCATCAATGAGCCTCAGCCGTCCGTGACCCTGTTGCCGGTTCACCATTGTTCCTTCCTTGGACCACTTATGATAGATACTGACCACTGCAGACCGGGAACACCCCACAAGAGCTGCAGTTTTGGAGATGCTCTGACTCAGTCATCTAGCCATCACAATTTGTCCCTTGTCAAACTCACTCAAATATTTACTCATGCCATCTCAAGTACTGCACTTCAGTGGTTTGAGTCCTATCTCACTGGTAGGTCTTTCAGAGTCGCCTGGGGAGGGGAGGTATCCAAACCTCATCAACTGATCACTGGGGTTCCTCAGGGTTTAGTTCTTGGACCCCTCCTGTTCTCCATTTACACTACATCACTGGGTCCCATCATACAGGCACATGGTTTCTCCTACCACTGCTATGCTGATGACACACAACTCTACCTGTCCTTCCAACCAGATGATTCCACAGTAGCTGCACGGATCTCAAGCTGTCTGGCAGACATCTCGACGTGGATTGAAGACATCACCTGCAGCTCAACCTGGCAAAGACTGAGCTATTAGTCTTCCCTGCCACTCCAACTCTACAACATGACTTCAACATCCAGCTAGGTACATCCACATCCAGCCAGAAATCTTGGAGTTATCTTCAATGACCAACTGACCTTCAGAGACCACATCTCAAAGACAGCTCGGTCATGCAGATTTGCACTACACAACATCAGGAAGATCCTTTCTGACTGAGCATGCAACACAACTTCTTGTCCAGGCTCTGGTCATTTCAAGGCTTGATTACTGCAATGCTCTTCTGGTTGGTCTGCCGTCAAGTGCAATCAAACTTCTTCAAATGATCCAGAACACTGCTGCACGCCTGGTCTTCAACGAGCCTATGAGAGCCCACGTCACACCCCTCTTCATCTCTCTGCACTTGCTACCCCTTGATGCTCGCATCAAGTTCAAGGCGTTGATGCTTGCTTACAGATCCACCACAGGCTCTGTACCCTCCTACCTCCACAAACTGCTACAACTCTACGTCCCCACCAGAAGACTGCGATCAGTAAAGGAATGAAGGCTTGTGGTACCGTCACAGAGAGGCACAAAATCACTCTCCAGAACATTCTCGTTCACTGCTCCCTGCTGGTGGAATGATCTCCCTACTTTCATCAGGAATGCAGAATCCCAGGCAATATTCAAGAGACAGCTGAAAACTCATCTATCCTTTCTTGTTTTCCCTTCCTACTCTAGCTTATGTTACTCTGAGCAATGTATGGAACTTTTTGTGAGCACTTCCTATGTCTATTTGCCTCTTCATGAAGAAAGTATCGCTTGTTTGTTTTCCTCACTTGTAAGTCGCTTTGGATAAAAGCGTCTGCTAAATTATTAAATGTAAATGTAAATGCCCATTTTTCCTACTTCTAACATCAACTTTGAGGACAAAATGTTCACTTGTTGCCTAATAGATCCCACCCACTAACAGGTGCCGTGATGAAGAGATAATCAGTGTTATTCACTTCACCTGTCAGTGGCCATAATGTAATGCCTGATCTGTGTATATGTAGTCAAGGAGGTTTGTTTAGGGCTGTTTTGGCATCTCTATGTGGTCCTGTTCAGCATTGCAACTTATCTTATTTAACATGTAAACATGCTCTTTGCTGTTGCACTGTAATAATTTCAACATAAAGTAGTTCAGTATATATTTAGTCCCCCCCTTTTTTCTCCAGATCTGGTCCTGTGGGCGTCAGTATCACACAGTGATCACAGTTCACACCTGCAGTGAAGCTCCTCCCACAACAATTCACCAATAAATCCTGGGAATATTCACCTCATCCTACAAGAGAAGGACAAACTCCAGGTGTAGCAGCTGAAATCTGTGTGACTGTTAAAGATGGAGTTTATTAAAGAGGAGATTGAAGACATGAGTGATCCAGAACCATCCAGAATAAAACATGAAGATACTGAGACACAAACAGGTTGGTGTCCATTCTTGATTCTTCATTGTTGACTTCTGAGAAACATTAAAGTAACCGCTTCAGTTCAACAGATCTAGACGCTGTGAAATAATGAACACTATAATTATAATATTAGAGAAAATGCAACACATTGATCATAAACTTATGACATATGTTTGATTGTATTAACAAGGGAATGACAAACTACCCTTTGGCACATTAAAGGTCTGATACTGAAGTGATCTCTTGTTTTCTGCTATTATATCAGGGTTCAGTTGAATTTTCACATTTATCCTCCTTGAACTGATTCTTATGTTTATTTTAGATCAGATGGAAGTGAAAGAGCAAATACGCAAACTATATGAAGTTGAGAAGGAACATTGCAACATCAAAACTCAAAAGAGTTTTTCCTTGACGGAAAATTGTAAACCGCAACAGAAAACGCATCGTAAAGTGAGAGATCGTGTGTGTCGTGACTGTGGGAAGAGCTTTAATAGAGCTGAATATCTGAAACAACACCAAAGAATTCATACTGGAGAAAAACCTTACAAGTGCTCATACTGTGACAAGAGTTTCACTGTGTCTGGAACCATGAAATCACATGAGCGAATTCATACTGGAGAGAAGCCGCACCACTGTACTCAGTGTGAGAAGAGTTTCAAAAGTAAAACTGAGCTCAAGTATCATCTGAGCGTTCACTCTGGAGAAAAACCATTTAACTGTGATCAGTGTGGGAAAGATTTTAAATTATCTTCAAGTCTAAAACAACACCGGAAAACTCACATAAAAGGGAGGTCTTATTATGCATGTTCATTTTGTGGAGAGTTTTTTACGCGAAACGATCATTGTAAACGACACCAGAAAAAACACACCGGTGAGAAAGATCACGTGTGTTTGGAGTGCGGGAAGAGATTTATAAGAGCTGACAATCTGAAAAATCACCAAAGAATTCATTCTGCAGAAAAACCTTACAAGTGCTCATATTGTGACAAGAGTTTCCCTCAGTCTGCACACCTGAAATCACACGAGCGAATTCATACTGGAGAGAAGCCGTTCTACTGTACTCTGTGTAAGAAGAGTTTCAAACATAAAGGAAGCCTTCTGACTCACAAGAAGATATGTCTTAAGAAGTCAAGTTGCTCCCAAAAGCACAATATCATCTAGTTTAACTTTTGAAATTTTGGTGAAACTCTTAGAGAACTACATGTTTGTAGTCTGATCAAGGAATTTAAAGCTGAAAAACTAACTGTACAGTGTCTATAATTATTTGAATATTTCTGGTAATTACTTTGCAAAATCTGCTCGAATAAGACATACTCATGTCATTTACTTATTTACTAACGTTTACAATATTTTGTTCTGATTGTACCAGAGTCAGTGACTGTAGTTAAGAAAATAAGACACTGTAAAATGTTAAACAATAAACAAACTGCAAAATAAAGTTGCAATGAAGTTTACTTGATTTACAAATGGATTAAAATGCCATTTGATTAGTATCATACAAGGTTAATAACAAAACACTTCAAATCACCACTGGCCTGTTGCATGAAGCCAGTTTCAGTTGCTGCCCAGGGGTGAGATGATTGCCTGTGGTTGCAAGTTTGGTTGAATTTTGTTGATAATGATGGAACTTGCGACAATAGTTAACTTTGGGAAACCTACCCCATGTCAGTTTGAAAGTAGTTTAACTCTGGTTTTTGGAGTTCAAGAAGATGGATTGGTTTTTAGCGGTGTTCAATGCCATGGAAACGTACAATACACAGCATTTATTCTGGGTTCGAGGTCGCAAACCAAAATGGGTCAAATATATTTGATGCAATAAAGAAATAAGGGGAGTGCCTCAGTCAAGGTGAAAGCATTTCAGAGACAAAATTGCCAGTCTTTTGCTTCCAATTATTTATTATATTTATATTATATGAATTACAATTATGGGAGTTTTTTTTTTCGTTGTTGTAACTGTTCCAGCAAACTTTTATTTGTTTTATTATTGAATTGGTGAAGCGATTAATTTGCTTATATTCTTTTAATTTATGTATTTCATCTTTATTTTGTTGTGCGGGGGAGAAGAAAAATGTGTATTTTTGTTTATAATTAATATTTTGAATTATCTTGTGAGTGACGTCATCGGCAACGGACCGTTGGCACTTTTTTCTGTCAGAAGTTCAGAACGGAAATAGTCAGGTATGTCTCAGCAAATACAGCAAATAATTATGCTTAAAGTAAAGTTAATATCAAGAATGTTAAACCTAAACAAGTATGTATTTGTTTTCCTGTCAGCAGTTTGGTGTATATTCGGAGTTTTATGAACGCAAATGTTCGTTTAATGTTGCCGCCCGCGCGCCAAATTATAGAACGGGTTAAAACATTTTCAAAAATATAATTTTCGCTGTAGAAATGTCATTTAGTGTTGTGAACATATGTAACTTTTATTTTTATTTAGGAATTTATGTTTATAGCCAAATCTCTGGTCTATGTAAATGAATTGCAGTTGTGAGGACAGTACATACGAGGTATATTGGCTATAATTTAAATGTAAATGAATGTACTGTTGATGTAATTTTAATTTTTCTGTGAATTTTAATTTTTATAAGTTAGACCGAAATAAATCGACTATTGTGAATGTGATACAACACTTTGTATACAATACATTAACGTTATCTGTTTAATAAAAAATTGACTATCTAACCTACCAAATTAAGATCCAAGTTAAATGGTTTGACAAGAACTGAAATGAAATTTCAAAGGTTGGTTTCAGTCTGTCCACACCAATAAAATGCGCTTAAAGTCCCAATTGACTCTTCGCTAACAGTTTGATTGACAGCCGATCTAACCAATGAGAACGCGGAATCCGCCATCTTATCCGACAAAGCAGTCAGGAGCTGTGTCCGAAACCGCTCCCTATCCACTATATAGTGCACTATATCGGGTGTCGGCCATTTTGTAGTGCTGTGCGAATTCTGAGTGAACGACTTCATTCCCTACATTCGTTCACTACTTTTACCCACAATCCTCTCTGATTTTGAGTGTACATTCAACGTACACTCGTTAAAGCGCCGTTACCCAAAATCCAACGCGATAAGACGATCGAGCGCGAAAGAAAAATAAATATGGCGGACGGCAATACGGGAAGCGGCAACTTCTACAAATGTAAGTGTCATTTTTTATCAATTAGAACATCTTTGTAAAGAAATTTTGAGGCAAAATGATACAGGTTTATATCATAATATATATACTTATTATCATATGATAATTTGGTCGATTTTTCTGTTATTTATATTGCATTTATTTACTATTATATTTTTTATAAACAAATGTGACAGTGTAGTGGTTTTGTTCTGTTATTTTTAAATATAAATTTACTAAATAGCATGGCACATATTCTCTCTTTATTCTCAATAAACATGACAAATAAACAGTAATATACAATTCATGAAGCTAAACAGGACATATTACAGATGGGTAGAGGAAATGTTAATGACGAAATTGTCTGGCGCATGCTATTAACGTCAGCGTCCGAATTCGCTCACTCATTTTCGTTCACTCTTTGCTGATATAGTGCGCTCAACTGCCATGCACTATATAGGGGTTAGTGAACGAGTGAACGAGTGGGCGGTTTCGGACACAGCTAGGGAGTAGCCTATAGATTAACGTTGGTTAATTTGAAATATTGTGCATACGTCTTTTTTCAGCAGCTCAGTTAAACATGATGGCCCTGTACTTTTTAAATGCAGACTGAATAAAAACGCAGCGATCACAGATGACTATTAAAGATGGAGTTTATTAAAGAGGAGATTGAAGACATGAGTGATCCAGAACCATCCAGAATAAAACATGAAGAGACTGAGACACAAACAGGTTGGTGTCCGTTCTTGATTCTTCATTGTTGACTGCTTTGGTAGATGTGAGTTAATAAGAACTATATGCAGTGTTGGCTCCAGTTCAGATGAATAACTTCAATATTCTGCATTTGTTGCATTTTTTCATTTAAAAGGTCACAACTGTACAGTTATTAAGCACTCTATATATTCCTCTTTACATCTTTATTACCATAGTGCTTTGACTCAATAACAGTTTACAATTACAATTGCGTAGACATATATGTCTATGTATTTATTATGTCTGTGGACGGAGAGTCCCACCTACTGGCCGGAACAGATAATGAGTTCTTTAAAACTAAAGGAAGGAATGTGTTTATGCTTAAAATAATTCAAACACAATGGAAAAGGGTACATTTTTTAAAAAGTTGACATGCCGTTTTAAAACACGGTGCGAATAAATCCACAAGGCATCTGTTTAACACATTATGTTGTGATAAATACAAAAACAAACTCTATTTCATTACCATAGCCCAGGGCAAAGAATTTAAACTAAAAATCTATATTATTTGACATCTATAACATGAGTGAATCTTCACAAATATCAAGTGAATTTGATGATACTCAGGGGCTTAAGCCAGCAAAATGGCTACTTGCCAATTTGCAGATACAAGAGGACAATACATCTGTTGTTATTTTCTGATTCATTCTGAGAAGTGCTTCATAAAGAGCTCCATTATGATCGCTCTTGATGAGGAGCTTAATATGTTCGCTATTCTGAGCGTGGCCTAATTGACTCCTCCCTCATCAAGACCATTGTTTATACATATAGGCACATTAAAACATTTGTTAATTATGTTTTTTGGCTTTTAGCATGAACTTTGAATATGCTAGACTTAGGGTGCGTTCACGCTTGTAGTTCGGTTGGTTTGGTCCGGACCAAAAAACAAAAACTAAACATATAGTCCTGGTCCACTTAGCGTTCACACTGGCATTTTTAACAGCGAACCTTAAGTTACCGAACCAAAGGCATAGGGATACGGTCACGACCTGATTGGTCGCTTTCATGACGTATATTTCGTGACGGAGCTCTCTTACCGAACATTCAAAACAGCTGTGTTCTGGATTAAACACCATCATTTTATGCGTGTACAAATGCTTTATTTTTACCAGCTGAGAACTCACGAAGAGCTCATAAAATGTTCAAAACGTTCAAAACAGCAGCAGGATTTCCTCCGTTGTATGCAGAAACAGAAACTTCACCTCCTCGTTGCTCCACGTTTGCCCTCGACTCATTTTGGATACACCGATCTTTCCACGTCGTCAAATCAGCTGACTTGTAGCGTCACATCTTGTGAAATCACGTCCTGTTTTTGGTTCGTTTACATGTCTTTGGTCCGTGTTGCGTTCATATATCAATCGAACCGCACCAGAGTTCGTTTGGAAGCTGACCGAGACCCATCTTTTTAGCGGTCTCGGTGCGCACCAGGGTTCGGATGGCAGCGTTCACATGTGTTCAAACGAACCGCACTAACTGAGTGATCGCACCAGGGTTCGTTTTAATCGAACCAAACATGACAAGTGTGAACGCACCCTTAAGGTTATAAATAAGCTGGTGTGTTCTAAAATAATGACAAAATTTGCCTGTAGGAGATTTAAAACTTACATTCCTCTCACTGCTAAAATGGACCACGGATTTCCATTACATCAGCTTCTCATCAAATCTTCTGTCCAATCAAATGTTCTCTAGAATCTGAAATCCCGCCCCCTCCTACACTATAAACAGAGACTGAAGCTGCGGCTGAAATTGATAATTTGTTCAGACATGTACTAGTTTCTATATGGTGAATGTGCACTATAGAGGATAGGGAACGATTCAGACAGCTTTCCATTGATGGGTAGTCGTGGGCTAATGGTGAGAGAGTCTGGCTTGTAACCTGAAGGTTGCTGGTTCGATTCCCACGTCGGCAGGGATTGTGAATGAAGAGCACTCTCCACCTTCGATACCATGACTAAGGTGCTCTTGAGCATGGCACAAAACCCCTAATCGCTTTGGATAAAAGCGTCTGCTAAATGTAAATGTAAATGACATGAATGAAGTCCATTTTTGCATTAGCGTCACGTGAGCCGCTACAGCGCGAACACAGTCTCCTCCGGTTCAGAGACACGAGAGCACAGAGCGGATTACACAAAACGTTCGGACACATTTGAATTCTACAAACAATGTTATATTTTAAAGCCAAATGGAGGAGAAACGGCTAGAGATTATGAGGAAAATTGGGTTTTACGAGCCCAACGGCTCGGGCTGAGCTGTGATCTAGGCCATTTTAGTTATTTTGAAACAAGGGGAGGAGCTTCTAGATATATCCTGGCCTTTCACAGTGAATAAATGACTTTTTATTTTTAATGAAAGTGACAGTGAGAGTAAAAAACAGGAAAATCATTAGGATTGTGTCAGTGCCATGCAAATTTCCCCAGCTTAGCACCCCAGTATGTGGATGATAAAAGATAGAGCAATGTCTCTAAATCAGTGTTTCTCAAACTTTTTCAGCCCAAGGACCACTTTATCTTCCAATTTTTTTCTGAGGACCACCTAACAGAATCCCACTCTAACACGCCCCCCCAAAAACAACAAAATAGGAAGGATGAACTAAATTTAAGTTTAATATGCAACTGTTTCAAGTCAAAAACTAATTATTCAAACACAAATCCAATGATATGATCCATTTTTTCTTTATTAAAACACACTGACGTCAACCCCCCCGCCCGCGATCCAGTGCGGGTTAAGAGCTTGCCTAGTTTAGGTCATCTTTTCACGGACCACTAGGGGGCGATGGCAGACCACACTTTAAGAATTACTGATCTAAATGATCATAACCTTGTATATTAAATCAGGGTTCACTTGAACTGATTCTAACTTGGCTTAGTTTTTACCAGTCAAAAGTTTGGAAACATTCAATCATTTGATCAAAAATACAGTACTTGTGAACTATTATCTCCATTTTCACAAGCAAGGACTACACCCCAACCATGAATGTTGGAGAATTATTTATTGGAGAAAGTTAGGAATGAATAGGGAGAGGACCAAGAGTTTCTGGACGAATGAATAAAAATATCAGAGATGCAGGAATGGATAGACCGATTGAAGGTGGATGGATTAGGGGCAAATTCAGAACATTGTAGGAAGCTGGAAAAGTCAAGCAGGAACATGGATTCTAAGTAGCATGAGTGTAAAGAGAGGATGCAGAAGCTAAGTAGGTCAGTGTAATGATGAGGCAACGGAGTAAGATCCAAATGCGAGTCTTATTAGTAAACGTGGTCAAATAGGCAACGGTCAATACAACAGCAGACAATAGTGGCGGGGAACAGGCAATCTCGTAGTAAATAGTCCAAGCAATCGGTCAATAGGCAGGCAGATTAACAACAGAACGGTGAACAGGCAGAACAAAACAAGGAATCAATGCTCAGAATTGTGACAGGAATCAACAAATCTTTGCAAAGAAGGTGTGGGTGAGTGGTGCTTTATAGAGGTGAAATGAGGATCAGGTGTGAAGGTAATGCGGAACAGCTGACTGGGTGAGGGGTTTATGGGAAATGTAGTGTGGTGTATGGAGTCCGTGATGTGATCGGGCGACCTCTGGTGGCAGGTGAATGGAAACTGACGGAGCGGATTCGTTACAGTCGGTGGTTAGCGGAAGGCTTTGTGGTGGCGAGATAACTTGTGAAACAGTTTCAACCAGTTACATAATTAGAACAATTAGAAGCCAAATCAGAAATAATAAATACATAACATCAATTACTCAAAGATGACTCTAAGAGTAAGAAATGCAAACACACAGTGGTGGGTTCTGGATACCGAATGGCTGCTCTGCATTTTCCCTTAAATACCCAGACCAGAACAAAAGTAAATATTGTAGATATTTACTACACCGTCACCTGGTTTAGGGGGAGAGGAGACGGTTATCAGATATCTTGGAAGAGACACCACCCAAAAGAAGAACAGAATAGTTTTCAATCTTTTTCATAATACAAGTGTTTCATGATACATTTTTTGTCAAATTTAGACCATTTTACCAATCACACTGAGACATTTACAATGATACTAAACATGGAAGTGAAAAAACTATAGATTGCATAGATGAGTGAGGAGAGTTTGGGCTAGGCTTTGTCCTATTTCTTTGAGTTCTTCCCTCTAGATTTTACTGCTGTATTGTACTTTTCGTTCCATTGACTTCCATTCATGTGCGAAAAGTCGTGCTTCGCTGTTTTCACATTCAAACTGACTCTAACTACTTAATATGTTAATTTCAGACCTGATAGAAGTGAAAGAGAAAAGACTAGAACTGAAGTGAAATTTCAAAAGTGCTGATGCTGTAGTTGGTTTCAGCCTGTTCACACCAATAAAATGTGCTTAATGGGGCAATTTACAGAAGATCTCAGACATCACCATGAATGAGGTGAAAACAGGGAAGTTTTGGAGACAATGAGGCTTATTAGCAGCTCAGTTAAACATGATGGTCCTGTTTATTTTTGTCAAGCTGTCAATACTAATTTAAAAAAACATTTTGGATAATCAGGTTTTGTGTGTGAGAGAGAATTTTATGAGAGATTGTCACACTTGTGTTAAGATCAAGATAAATTTGCAAGGAAAAAAAGAGAGAAAATTTTTTTTGAAAGTAGAAGATTCAACATCTAGACGAAGCTTTTGTTGAATTTGGACAGATTTTTGAGCTTGAACTTGTATCAAAACGGCACTGTCATGATCCCTTCAGATTCTGCTCTCAAAGTCTTTATTGAGGATTTTGAACAAATAAAAATGTCTGATGGAAGATCACAAGGAAATGAACACTGATGCTTCCCCAACCAGTCCAAAAGATGACAATGACTTCAGCAACTGTAATTCCATCTCCATTGTCAAGAATGAAAGACAATTTTCACTCCTGCAGTAAAAATGATAATTTGCAACAACACAGAATAGCTTACAAACGACATAAAAATTTAAGACAGGTTGAATATCTGCAAAGACGCAAAGAAGAGTTGTATTGGTTTTATGGCTTTATGTGCCCTGTTTAATTCCTAATTTAAAATCTTGGGTTATACAAAGATGAACTTGAATATTTCAGGTATTCTTTAATATAGTAATAATATACAGCCTTTCTCTGTATAACAAATTCATACATTCACATAATTTCAGAGTAATTAAAGTAGTTGAATTTAAATTCAGTAACTTGTCTTTGATTGTTCCAGATCTGGTCCTGTGGGCGTCAGTATCACACAGTGATCACAGTTCACACCTGCAGTGAAGCTCCTCCCACAACAATTCACCAATAAATCCTGGGAATATTCACCTCATCCTACAAGAGAAGGACAAACTCCAGGTGTAGCAGCTGAAATCTGTGTGACTGTTAAAGATGGAGTTTATTAAAGAGGAGATTGAAGACATGAGTGATCCAGAACCATCCAGAGTAAAAGATGAAGAGACTGAGGAACAAATAGGTTGGTGTCCGTTCTTGATTCTTCATTGTTGACTTCTGAGAAACTGTGAGGCTGTGAAATAATAGGCACTATAATTATATTAACAGAGAAAATGCAACCTTATGATCATAAATGTAGTATAATCTGAAATCTATTTGACTGTATTAACAAGGGAATGACAAAACTAACAATAGGCACATTAAAAATCCCTGATCTCTTTCTGTTATTAAATCAGCTTTTAGTTGAATTTTCAGATTTAACCTCCTTGAACTGATTCTTATGTTTATTTCAGACCAGATGGAAGAGCAACACTGCAACATCAAAACGCAAAAGAGTTTTTCCTTGAAGGAACGCTGTAAACGGCAACAGAAAACGCATAATGAAGTGAGAGATCATGTGTGTCGAGACTGTGGGAAGAGCTTTACTAGAGCTGGTGATCTGAAACAGCATCAACGAATTCATACTGGAGAAAAACCTTACAAGTGCTCATATTGTGACAAGAGTTTCACTCATTCTGGATCCCTGAAAATACATGAGCGAGTTCATACTGGAGAGAAGCCGTACCACTGTACTCAGTGTGAGAAGAGTTTCATAAGTAAAACTGGTCTCAAGTATCATCTGCTCGTTCACTCTGGAGAAAAGCAATTTAACTGCGATCAGTGTGGTAAAGATTTTAAAACAGCATCAAATCTAAACAAGCACCAGATAATTCATACAAACGAAAGGCCTTATGCATGTTCCTTTTGTGGAGAGACTTATTCACGGCTGGATAATTGTAAACAGCACGAGAAAACACACACCGGTGAGAAACATCATGTGTGTTTGGACTGTGGGAAGAGCTTTAATAGAGTTGAATATCTGAAACAGCACCAAAGAATTCATACTGGAGAAAAACCTTACAAGTGCTCATCTTGTGACAAGAGTTTCTGTCGTTCTGAAAATCTGAAATTACATGAGCGAATTCATACTGGAGAGAAGCTGTACTACTGTACTCAGTGTGAGAAGAGCTTCACATATTCAAAAAACCTTCTCAGGCACATGAAGAAATCTCACAAGTGGTCGCAGTGAGCAACATTTCATACAAATACATTCTAGTAAATGGTGTGAGATGAGCGAAATATGGAGTTGCTCCCAAAAGCACAATAACATCTACTTTAACTTTGTGGATTTAGTGAAATGCTTAGAAAAGTGTGGAGTTTGAAGCTTCAGAAAATAATTCTCCACATTTTGACTGTATTAATGAGAATGACACATTAAACATCTGATACTTGATACATGATCTCTTGTTTTCTGTTATTAAATCAGGGTTCACTTTAATTTTCACATTTATCCTCCTTGAACTGATTCTTGGTACTTACTTGTAATATATTTATTTTATATGGAAGTGAAAGAGCAAAGACTAGAACTGAAGAGAAATTTCAAAGGTTTGTTTCAGCCTGTTCACACCAATAAAATGTGCTTAATGTGCCGATTTACAGAAGATCTCAGACATCACCATAATGATTGAGGTGAAAACAGGGAACTATGGGCTATTCATCAGCTCAGTTAAACATGATGGCCCGGTTACTATTGTCAAACTATCAATACTGATTAAGCAAACCTTTTAGGATAATCAGGAGAGATTATTCAGTGTAAATTAAGTAGCCTACATGTAAATTTAGAGTAAGAAATGCAGTTTCTAATTGTTTTGTTCAATGCTATATTGTACCCTTAAAGCTACTCAGTCTGACTCCAATAATGCATCAAAAATACAGCACAAACACTTAAAAAATCTATTAAAAATCATCTATGAAAAAGTGTACAGAAGTAGATGACAATGGGAATGATGAGGGTGTAAATATGTAATACAGGCTACAAAAATAAATGGGAAATTATAGCAAATCATGAGGCATTTGAAGCACTTCTTACCACAAGAATACAACAAAACATTTTGGATAATCAGGTTTTGTGTGTGAGAGAATTCCCTGAGAGATTGTCACACTTGTGTTAAGCTCCAGATACATTTACAAGGGAAAAAAAGAGAAAAAAAATTGAAAAATTTTGAAAGTAGAACATCTAGAAGAAGCTTTTGTTGAATTTGGACAGATTTTTGAGCTTGAACTTGTATCAAAACGGCACTGTCATGATCCCTTCAGATTCTGCTCTCAAAGTCTTTATTGAGGATTTTGAACAAATAAAAATGTCACAAGGAAATGAACACTGATGCTTCCCCAACCAGTCCAAAAGATGACAATGACTTCAGCAACTGTAATTCCATCTCCATTGTCAAGAATGAAAGTCAATTTTCACTCCTGCAGTAAAAACAATAATTTGCAACAACACAGAATAGCTTACAAACGACATAAAAACTTAAGACAGGTTGAATATCTGCAAAGACGCAAAGAAGAGACGCCAAAGGAACTTCGTCAAACTAAAGATGAAGTGAAGCAAAACAACTTCATGAAAAAAACTCTCAGCTTTTAACTCGAGCCAACGGTGCAGAACGCACAGAAAAAACTAAGACGACCAGCGTTCAAAAACACAGACCGTCGTCTTGGTGTGTTCTGGCTTTAAAGCGTCAGGCCAGAGCATAAAAGTCTGTGAAATGTGTTGTATTGGTTTTATGGCTTTATGTGCCCTGTTTAATTCCTAATTTAAAATCTTGGGTTACACAAAGATGAACTTGAATATTTCAGGTATTCTTTAATATAGTAATAATATACAGCCTTTCTCTGTATAGCAAATTCATACGTTCACATAATTTCAGAGTAATTAAAGTAGTTGAATATGAATTCAGTAACTTGTCTTTGATTGTTCCAGATCTGGTCCTGTGGGCGTCAGTATCACACAGTGATCACAGTTCACACCTGCAGTGAAGCTCCTCCCACAACAATTCACCAATAAATCCTGGGAATATTCACCTCATCCTACAAGAGAAGGACAAACTCCAGGTGTAGCAGCTGAAATCTGTGTGACTGTTAAAGATGGAGTTTATTAAAGAGGAGATTGAAGACATGAGTGATCCAGAACCATCCAGAATAAAACATGAAGAGACTGAGGAACAAACAGGTTGGTGTCCGTTCTTGATTCTTCATTGTTGACTGTTGAGAAACACTGACCCTGGAATGCAGGAATTAAAAAGGGGGTCAAAATGACCCGTATTGGAATTAGTTTTCTTTAATAAATAAATAAATAAATAGGTGTCCTATTAATGAAATAATTAAAATAATGACATGATTTAAAATATCAAATGTTTATTTGTCCATTTTCTTTGCATGCATTTCAAAATGTAAAATGTAGTATTTTTCAAAAATGCAATTGTATTTTTTTTAATAAACCAACTTTAAACTTATTTAGATACTGTAAAGTATATTCTAGTCTGAACATTTAATCCCAACAGACCTCCAAATCAGCAATCTAGGACCATTAATGAAGTGGGCTCCAGCCCGTCTGAGCTAACTAATGAACGACCCCCACACAGCTAAGTACTTTATTGCCTTGCGAGCTTGTAAAAGATTTACATTTACATTTATTCATTTGGCAGACGCTTTTATCCAAAGCAATTTCCAAGGGGAGCAATTAGGGGTTTCATGCGTTGCTCAAGGGCACTTTCGTCATGGTATCAAAGGTGGAGAGAGTGCTGTTCGTTCACAATCCCCACCTTCAATTCCTGCAAGCGTGGGAATCGAACTAGCAACCTTCAGGTTACAAGCCCAACTCCCTCACCATTAGGCCACGATTACTAGAGAAGCCTAGTTAAGGAAGAAGACGTGAAACTTAAGCAGTTTGTGAAAGAGGTTTGGAGAGGGCACAGCTCTCGCCCCACCAAGATAACGGCAGAAGATGTTTGATCCCCGAAACACTCTTCTTCTGAGTGACCTCTGAGTCAGCCGCAAAAATTACCCTGTCTTCGCCTTCTCACTGCATGTCATTAGTAAATCCCGACAGTGTTTTTTTAATGCCAAAACAGGGTTTGTGCTGGCGCGAGCTGTTTGTAAATCTGGCCCCTGATCACATTTATCCTCTCTGAACTGATTCTAACTACTTATTATGTTTCTTTTAGATCAGATGGAAGTGAAAGAGCAAAGACAAGAACTATATGAAGTTGAGGAGGAACATTGCGACTTCAAAAGTGTTTCATTGACGGAAAATTGTAAACACCAACAGAAAACACATCGTAAAGTGAGAGATCATGTGTGTTTGGACTGTGGGAAGAGCTTTAATAGAGCTGAATATCTGAAACAACACCAAAGAATTCATACTGGAGAAAAACCTTACAAGTGCTCATATTGTGACAAGAGTTTCGCTCAGTTTGGAACCCTGAAATCACATGAGCGAATTCATACTGGAGAGAAGCCGCACAACTGTACTCAGTGTGAGAAGAGCTTCAGATGTAAAACTGCGCTCAAGTATCATCTGCGCGTTCACTCTGGAGACAAACCGTATAACTGTGATCAGTGTGGGAAAGATTTTAAATTGTCTTCAACTCTAAAAGAACACCAGAAAACTCACATAAACGAGAGGCCTTATGCATGTTCGTTTTGTGGAAAGTTTTTTACTCGACAGGATCATTGTAAACGACACCAGAAAACACACGCCGGTGAGAAAGATCACGCGTGTTCGGAGTGCGGGAAGAGATTTACTAGAGCTGACCATCTGAAACAGCACCAAAAAATTCATACTGGAGAAAAAGATTACAAGTGCTCATATTGTGACAAGAGTTTTGCTCAGTCGGGACACCTGAAATCACACGAGCGACTTCATACCGGAGAGAAGCCGCACCACTGTACTCAGTGTGAGAAGAGCTTCAAACATAAAAGAAGCGTTCTGACTCATATGAAGAAATGTAAGTCACCACGATGATGAGCAACATTTCATTTTCATGTCAGATACATTCAAGGAAATGGTGTGAGATGAACAAAATGTGCTTTTGCGCCCAGAAGCACAATATTATCTAGTTTAGTGCCAATAATTATTTGTTTTTTTTCTTACTGGATAATTACTTTGCAAAATCTGTTGTTTTTTTTCCCTGGTTGTACAAGAGTCAGTCGTTGAAGATCTTTGGCTGATTTGTATACGGTTTAAAATGGCATTAAAACTGCTACAGTAAGTTGCAAATGTGTACAAATATAAACTATTTATAGTGTTGAGTTGTTCTTTGTTTTGTAACTTCCAGCAAACTTACATTTTTTATTGAAATGGTAAAATAAATCTGAAACGATACATGTTATGCCATAACTAATTATTTTACTTGATGTATATCATCTTTATTTGGTTCAGCGAGACAGAGAAAAGAAAAAAATATGTATTTGTTTGTTTATAAATAATATTTTGAGTTCGTTCTGTGAGTGACGTCATCTGTAATGGACCGGTCGCGCGCCTGCTCTCTCAGAACAGCCTGAATTGGAGTCAGTCAGGTACGTCTCTGCGGTGTAATACGTTAAAATGTGCCGAATTAAGAGAAGTTCCGAGTTGGTATTAATTATACAAGCGCCATAAAACCGGAACAAGTTTATATATGCGTTTTTCTACCAACAGTACTACGTATTTTTGGAGTTTTATTAACGCACCTCTTTGTGTTGTGTTGCCGCCTGCGCGCCAAATTAAAGCGCGGGGTTTTCCCTGTGAATAAGTTTCTCCACATATAGATTTCATTTTTATGATAAAAAATATGTTTACAGGCATATATGTGACTTGTGTACAGGATGAATTGCAGTTACTGTTATGGAGGACGATGTTTTTCTCATACATCCTTCAACTGAAAGACTGAATTTGAAGGCATGTGTGTTGGTTGTCTGTCTTCTGTCAATAAACTGCAGAGAAAAAATTCAAAATAATTAGTTTAAATGTATGATGATCAGTGGCTGTTTGGCTTAGTTCAGAAATTGTTAGATTCCAGTCATACGAGCTGTGGGAAAATAAGCAAATCTACGGATATATGACATAAATATAGTAGTTGTCAACCAAATTTTGACTATTAATGAGAATGATACAACGATTGTTTGGTTCATCGAAAATCTGTTATTTGATAGATGCATGATTTCTTGTTTTCTCTTACGAAGTCATTGTTCACATGAATATATGCACATGTACCCTCCTTGAACTGATTTGTTTATTTCAGACAAGATGGATGTGAAAGAGCAAAGACGAAGTACTTAAATAAAAACACTACTCACAGTTCACACCTGCAGTGAAGCTCCTCCCACAACAATTCACCAATAAATCCTGGGAATATTCACCTCATCCTACAAGAGAAGGACAAACTCCAGGCGTAGCAGCTGAAATCTGTGTGACTGTTAAAGATGGAGTTTATTAAAGAGGAGATTGAAGACATGAGTGATCCAGAACCATCCAGAATAAAACATGAAGATATTGAGGAACAAATAGGTTGGTGTCCGGTCTTGACTCTTTTGGTAGATGTTATTTAATAAGCAGTATATGGATAAATAATCATAACCTTTATCATAAAACATTTTAATATTAACAAGTGAATGATGGAACAAACCACATGAATGACCTGATCTTATTTCTGTTATTAAATCTTGGTTCACTTGAATTTATTCTAACTTAAGTGTATTTTAGACCAGGTGGAAGTGAAACGGCAAAGAGAAGAACTGAATGACGTGGAGGAGGAACATCATAACTTTAAAATTCAAAGAATAAATGCCAACAAGTTGCACATTTGCACTCAGTGTGGAAAGAGTTTCACAGAAAAAGGATACCTTAACAAACACTTGAGAATTCACACTGGAGAGAAACCGTATTCATGCACTCAGTGTGGGAAGAGTTTTTCCCAAGCATCAAGTCTCAGACATCATCTGCTCCGTCACTCTGGAGAAAAACCGTTTAACTGCGATCATTGTGGTAAAGATTTTAATTCATCATCAAATCTAAAACAACACCTGAAACTTCATTCAGGTGAGAGACCTTATGTGTGTTCTCTCTGTGGAAAGAGTTTTTTATGGCTGAACAGTTTTAAACAGCACCAGAAAATACATGATGAAGTGAGAGATCACGTGTGTTGTGACTGTGGGAAGAGCTTCATTACATCTAGTCAACTGAAACGGCACCAAAGAATTCATACCGGAGAAAAACCTTACAAGTGCTCATCTTGTGACAAGAGTTTCACTGATTCTGGAAACCTGAAAATACATGAGCGAGTTCATACTGGAGAGAAGCCGTACATCTGTACTCAGTGTGGGGAGAGTTTTAGACATAAAATAAGCCTTCTGACGCACATGAAGAAATGTAAGACGTCACAATCAGTAACATTTAGGTTTCATGTCAAATACATTCAAGTAAATGGTGTGAGATGAACAAAATATGGTTTTGCTTCCAACTTTAACTTTGTTTGTTTGGTTAAATGGTGAGAGATCTAGAAGACTTGTTCGTAGTGTAACGGCCACCTAATGTTACGTATTGTTAATGACATGAATGTTGATGTGTCTTTAAGATGAATTCTTGTACGAACCCTGTTCTTATGTGGATGCGCAGATAAGAGAAAATGCTTGAGTGAAGAGAAAGATGGCCGCTTTACCACTGACTACTAATGGGTTGCTTTTTCACTTTGATTTGTAGCATTTATCAGAGTACTTTATTTTCATGTTTACACATTTTTCACTTTATTTACACTTTATTTTCATGTTTCACATTTATGTAAAAGTTTATGTATGTTTATACCTATAAAGTCTTGTGGGACTACCAGTTTGTTTGCCTTGGGTTTTCCTTCTTGCCTCCTGTTTTCCATTTTCATCTGGGCAGACTTCAAAGTTCAAACCCCTTGACACACGATACAAGTCTGATCAAGGAACTAAAAGAGTGATGTTTGAAGCTGTGTCAATAATTTGGCTATTTCCATCTTTTCTTACTGGATAATTAGTATGCAAAATCTGCTCGAATTAGACATGTAATTTACTTAATTATTGATGCTTACTATAATGTTTGGCGGGTAGTCATGGCCTAGTGGTGAGGGAGTTAGGCTTGTAACGTGAAGGTTGCTAGTTCGATTCCCACGCCGGCAGGAATTGAAGGTGGGGATTGTGAATAAACAGCACTCTCTCCACCTTCGATACCACGACTAAAGTGCCCTTGAGCAAGACACCTAAGCAATAGCTGCCCACTGCAGATGGGTGTGTGTTCACTGTGTGTGTGTGCGCACTTGTTCACTACTCACTGCTGTGTGTGTGCGCTTGGATGGGATATGGGTCACTTTCACTTTCATGTTTCCTGATAGACCGACAAGAGTCATTCGCTGTAGTTACATATAAAAGAAGCGGTAAAATGTTGAAGGATTAGTTCTCTTTCAAATGAAAATTACACCAAGCTTTAGTTTTCTTTCTGATAAACACAATCAGAGATATATTAATAAATATCCTGATGCATCCAAGCTTTATAATGGCAGTGAACGGGAAATGAGTATGAAGCTCAAAAAAGTGCATCCATCCATAAACATTCTCCACGTCTCGGGTGTTAATAAAGGCCTTCTGAAGCGAAGTGATGCGTTTGTGTAATAAAAATAGCAATTTAACAAGCATTACTGACGCTTGGGCAGAATATTAACTCCGTCCTCGCATATGCTCATCGCTGCGGCTTCACCTTGGTCTCCAGTTGTCACTGCCGAGCTCTAGGTCTGCAACATTGGGCACCCTCCATCATTGCCACCGGGGTTCAGCCGTCATCCTCCTGTCAATCCCTCTGCCGCCTTCTATCACCATTACTTCGCCCACCTCCAAAGCCTCCACCTTCCCTCTCTTGTCTGTTGTTGTGGCCTGAGTTTGTGCCTTATCGGAGGGGGCGTAATGTCACACAATGTCACAGTTTCAGTTTTCATGGAGTTTTACATTGTTTTCATCCGTCATGTTCCTTTGTTTGAATTTCCCGCCACTCTTTATTTACCATGGTTACAATCATTATTAGTTCCTTGTCAGCAGCTGTGTATCATTAAACACCTTGTTTGTGTGAACTTTAGTTCCTTTGTCTCCTGATTGATGTTGTTAGCAAGACATTGTTATACCTGTCTCTCATCATTTATTAAACTCGTTACCTCTTCCTCATTAATCATCGTGACAGAACAAAGTTCAAATATTTAGGATTATGGTTTGATGAGAAAAGTTTATGGAGGACACATGTTAAAGTAAATGTAATAAAGTATTAAACCTTAAGTTTCAAGTTATGATTGAGGCACAGATAAACAGTCGCTATTGGACATATATAGCGCCTTAATGTGATTATGTATTGATTGGGTATATGCCACAATAAAAACCCCAGAGTTAAATCAACTCTGCTCAGATAACATTTGGTCCCTCTCTAAATAGTGTTAAAGTAACACTGAAGCAGAGTTAAAGTTAATGAGATAATTAAGCAATTAATTAAGCGATGATTGAACATTAATGATGAACACCTGCTGTTAACAAGCAGAATCACTGAAGAAAAGAGAAACACAAGAACTACAACTGACTTCAGCCACAGCCTTAGATGAAATCAACTGACGATAAAAGACATTCAATCTCTGAAGAGTGTTATTTTAACACTAGTTCAGTGTTACTTTAACACTATTTAGAGAGGGACCAAATGTTATCTGAGCAGAGTTGATTTAACTCTGGGGATTTTACTGTGTGGTGTATGGAGCAGAAGCTAAGAGTGTCCTGGATAAACTAGATATAATACAGTTCAAAGCTCTTATTAAAACAACTCCTAATACGTTACTTGTAGAAACTGAAGAATTACCTTTATACTCAAGACACTTAAAGATATCATTGACATATTGGGTTAAGTTAAAAGGATCTGGGAAAGAACAACCTGCGTCTTATGTGATTGCTGGGGGTATTCGCAACATTGAACAGGTAAAGGATTCGGTTGGAATATTAATACAGAAGCAGAAATATGGTTTAAAGAGACTTGAGTATGGGCCAAACAAAGCATGGACTGAAATCCCTCCATGGATATTTCCAACATACTAATACTAATTTTTTAGTAATACTAAATTAGTATGTGTTTTTAATGTTACTGGACGAATGGTTGTTCATAACTTTGAGAGAACCTTGCCAGAATGAAATCGTATTTACTCTTATATTTATGCATTTATTCATTTTTTTTCTGTCTGACACAGTTTTCCTCTAGCAATCTGTTGCCTTTTATATAAAGCACTAAATAAATAAACCTAACTTGACTTGACATAGGAGTGAATTCAGGTTGATTGGGACACTTTTTGCCATTGTTGATGTCCCAATCAACCTGAATTCACCCCTATAGCAACTTAAATTATTTAAGTTTTTATACTTTTTACAGTGTTTTTTGTGTGCCATATCAAGATTTTTAATGACCAGAAATGATGAATTACATGCATTACAGGAGCTGTCAGTTCCAGTGGAGGTAGAAATGATAGAAATTGCCTTTTATGTTGTCAAAAATTTGTTAAATCATTACTGAATGTAGTAAAAGATAATGGCTAATGGTTTTGCTTTCAGAAATGTAAATGCACAGTTATACTCCATCATGGCTTTTTATCCCGGCAGTTTGATTGACAGGCGATCTGACCAATCAAAACCCTGAATCCGCCATTTTGTCCATCAAAGCAGTCAGGGGAGTTAGTAGATTAACGTTTGTTTCATACGTTATCAGTATCATACTCTTTGCTCTACAATGTATTTTTCACTTTGTGAGAACATGATGTGTGGCATGAGAGCGCATGGGTTGACCAGGACTAAGGTCAAGCTGGTCCACCAGCACCACCAGCTTGGACCAGATAATGACCAGCTTGAGTTGGTCTAGCTGGTTTTTCCAGTAGTAACATGGAAGCGTTAAGGTCCTTTCATATCAAGAACAATAACTATAACACTAATTAGCGTCCACACCGGTAGACGATATCGTTCCGTTAATTCTTAGCTCACATTGCAGTTTTATTATTGATCACTTTAAATGCTCAAGCTCTTTAAAGTGTAGTGGATTCTGATTGGCTGTCAAGGTGTTTATCATTCATTAGCTGTAAAAAAAAAAAAAAAAAATCGTTGTGAAAAAGATTGTTTCCCTGTACCTTTATTGTTATAGCTGTGGTGTGTATCTTGCTGTTCTTTAATGTTTAGCACCATTTTTAGAACTAAATCTTTATAATTATCGTTAGTTATCGTCCTCGGCCTTTTGTTCGCTGAATTCATGAAGCAGGGCATTCAATATACTCAAAAGACACTCAATTTTGCATGATTTTCCTTTATTAATTCTCATGTACAATCAGCATTTTTTCCACAACACATTAGCTGCTAAATATAGCATGTTAATTATCATAGTCCCGCCCTTTCTATTATTTCCTTTTTCCGCATCACATATTTTAGTAATCACCATAAATCAGATCATTCAAAAGCTTAAACACTGAAAATTCATTATGTGAAAAAAGTTTTAAAATAGAACATTGTGTTGCCATGCCAACAGTTTGTTGCACAATATTTGTGACATCACTTTCAAATTTAGAACACAACTCGTCAAATATTTTGAATAAGTAATCACTTCATGACTGCTAAGAAGTATGTTCTATATAGTATGAGCGTGTGTAGTATGAATGTAATCGGGACGTACTACATTCACCATGGTTCCCTTATCACGTGACCTACCGGCATTCCCACGTCCTCTCCCGCGGCCTCATGGGAAAGTAAAGTGTCCATCGAATGCACACTAGTAGATCAACAGGTACTTTTTGCCTACTCTTTTATGAGTAATGTGAATTTCGGCACACATCTTATCACGTACTGTTTTTCGCCTACTATATAGTAAATGATTTCGGATGTAGTCATGTCCAAATTATTTTGTAAATATATAGTTCAGAGCATTTGTTTTACAGTAATATTAACCTTCCATAACTTTTATTTTTTATTTTTTTTACAATTGAATGATTTAACTTCAGATCTATGCTCAAGGGGGGTGAGCGTTAACAGGTTAAATAAATTAATGGCATTAATGAAGCAAGAACGACCCAGTCTGACCTTATTTACACTTTAAAAACGGACTTGTTTGGTTCATCCCACGTAATTCACTTGGACATGAAAATACCTTCTCACTGCGATGATTTCTTACAGTGCTTTTTAATGTGAGTGATAAGGTTTGTTAATTGAGAGAAACTCCTCCCACACGAAGGGCAGTGGTACGGCTTCTCTCCAGTATGAACCCGCTCGTGAACTTTCAGCGACCCGGACTGAGTGAAGCTCTTGTCGCAATGCGAGCACTTGTATGGCTTTTCTCCCGTGTGGATTCTCTGGTGCTCCTTCAACCGTTTCGCCGTGGTAAAAGTCTTGCCACACTCGAAGCACACATGATCTCTCTCACCGGTGTGTCGTTTCTGGTGCTCTTTAAAATTGCCTGGCCATATAAAACTCTTGCCGCACAAAGAGCACACATACGGCCTCTCGTTTGTGTGAACCTTCAGGTGGTTCTTCAGAATGGACGATGAAGTAAAACCTTCACCGCAATGAACGCAGTTGAAAGGCTTCAACCCAGAATGAGAGTGCAGATGATTATTGAGGCTGTGCGCCCATTTGAACGTCTTCCCGCAGTGATGGCATTTGAATGGTTTCTCTCCAGTGTGCACCCTAATGTGATCCCTAAGGCCTTTTTTACACGTTAAGCCCTTTCCGCACTGAGGGCAGATGAACAGCTTCTCCCTGGAGTGGATTCTCACGTGAACCTTAAGGTTGTTTTTAAACGTGAAACTCTTCCCGCACTGGTGGCACATGTATGGCTTCTCGCCGGTGTGGATTCGCAAGTGATACTTCAGGCTCTCTTTGCGCGTGAAACTTTTTTCGCAGTGGTGGCAGCTGAACGGTTTCTCTCCCGTGTGAATTCTTAGATGTTCCTTAAGGCTGTCTCTTCGTGTGAAACTCTTTCCGCACTGAGGGCACTTGAAGGAGCTTTTGGCTTCGGTTCTTTGGGTTTTGTTGAGCGAGGCGTTCTCTGAACACGTCATGAAAGGTTCCTGATATGGATGTTTCTCCTCCACTTCATTCAGCTCTTCACTTTCTTCTTTTATGTCTATTAAGCCTACAATGAACGCACAGAAAAAAACGCTATAATAAACGGCGCTGTCAATTTATCACAAATATGCAGTGTTATCAACCACATAATGTTTATTTTAGGTTTCAGACATTTAAATGCACATAAATACTAACAAAACAATACATTTAGAGTTTGTAAAATACACACTGAGATTTATGGAAGCGGCAATAACAAGCTTTCCATAATCATTAGACGACACGCTTTATTCATATCAGATGCACATTGTGTAACTTACTCTATTCTTCTCTGAGTTCACCGGCTCACTTACTTTCTGCTCATGTATTTAAAGGCTGCCTTTGGATCATATTATGCAACTATATGAATTACTTTACGGAGAGCTTACGAACTACTAGCAGGGCTGGGTATGTTACTTTTAAAATGTATTTCACTGCAGATTACAAAATGCATGCTTTAAAAAGTTATTTGTAACGTATTTCGTTACATTACTCAAGTTTAGTAACTTAATCTAAATACTTTAGAATACTTTGGAATACTAATAAGTGTGGAACAAACACAAAAGGTCATTGCAAGTTTTTTCTTAGAATTGCATGATATAAAGTTGCAATTGTGAGTTATAAAGTCAGAATTATGAGATATAAACTGACAATATTGAGAAAAGTCAGATTTATGAGATATAAACTCGCAATATTGAGAAAAGTCGGAATTATGAGATATAAACTCGCAATATTGAGAAAAGTCAGAATTATGAGATATAAACTCACAATATTGAGAAAAGTCAAAATTATGAGATATAAACTCACAATATTGAGAAAAGTCATAATTATGAGATATAAACTCGCAATATTGAGAAAAGTCAGAATTATGAGATATAAACTGACAATATTGAGAAAAGTCATAATTATGAGATATAAACTCGCAATATTGAGAAAAGTCAGAATTATGTGTTATAAACTCACAATATTGAGAAAAGTCAAAATTATGAGATATAAACTCACAATATTGAGAAAAGTCATAATTATGAGATATAAACTCGCAATATTGAGAAAAGTCAGAATTATGTGTTATAAACTCACAATATTGAGAAAAGTCAAAATTATGAGATATAAACTCACAATATTGAGAAAAGTCATAATTATGAGATATAAACTCACAATATTGAGAAAAGTCAGAATTATGAGATATAAACTCACAATATTGAGAAAAGTCAAAATTATGAGATATAAACTCACAATATTGAGAAAAGTCATAATTATGAGATATAAACTCGCAATATTGAGAAAAGTCAGAATTATGTGTTATAAACTCACAATATTGAGAAAAGTCAGAATTATGAGATATAAACTCACAATATTGAGAAAAGTCAGAATTATGAGATATAAACTCACAATATTGAGAAAAGTCAGAATTATGAGATATAAACTCACAATATTGAGAAAAGTCAGAATTATGAGATATAAACTCACAATATTGAGAAAAGTCAAAATTATGAGATATAAACTCACAATATTGAGAAAAGTCATAATTATGAGATATAAACTCGCAATATTGAGAAAAGTCAGAATTATGAGATATAAACTCACAATATTGAGAAAAGTCAAAATTATGAGATATAAACTCACAATATTGAGAAAAGTCAGAATTATGAGATATAAACTCACAATATTGAGAAAAGTCATAATTATGAGATATAAACTCGCAATATTGAGAAAAGTCAGAATTATGAGATATAAACTCACAATATTGAGAAAAGTCAGAATTATGAGATATAAACTCACAATATTGAGAAAAGTCAGAATTATGAGATATAAACTCACAATATTGAGAAAAGTCAAAATCATGAGATATAAACTCGCAATATTGAGAAAAGTCAGAATTATGAGATATAAACTCACAATATTGAGAAAAGTCAGAATTATGAGATATAAACTCACAATATTGAGAAAAGTCAAAATCATGAGATATAAACTCACAATATTGAGAAAAGTCAGAATTATGAGATATAAACTCACAATATTGAGAAAAGTCAAAATCATGAGATATAAACTCGCAATATTGAGAAAAGTCAGAATTATGAGATATAAACTCACAATATTGAGAAAAGTCAGAATTATGAGATATAAACTCACAGTATCTCAGTAAATTTCTGAATTTGGCATTTTTTATGAATTCAGTCATTTTTGTCTTGTGTATATGTAAACTTCTGTTATGTGAAATATCTTATTCAGGACAGTACTAGATAAAAATAACATGCAATTTTTATGATCCCACTTATTTAGTTAAAATTATTAAAATGTTGGGTATGAAACTTCTGAACAGAAATGAAACAGTTTTTCAGACGCTCATTGTCGAGAATCACCAATTGCTGTTTAAATGACATTAAAACTCAAAGTAATCACTTTGGTAATCTAAAATACTTTTCAGATGTAACTGTAATCTGATTACCACCCATTTAAAATGTAACTGTAATGAAATACAGTTACTCAAATTTCGTATTTTAAATATGTAACTAAGTTACTTGTATTTCGTTACTCCCCAACCCTGACTTTACGTTCCAATTGAAGTAAGAACTTATGAATAGCTGGTGCGACCCTAACCCTGGTCAAAACATCGGCGTTACACATACATCCTTCATGGAATGTTTTATTTATGAAGCGTTTAATTTTAAATGTTACTTGTTTCGGAATGGATCCAAAAAAACTTTCATTTTAGCGACTAAATTCTGAACTGAAGCTTTGTTACCTCACGTTCCTCCACCGTCAATAATATAAAATCAAGAACGGACACCAACCTGTTTGTTCCTCAGTATCTACATGTTTCATTCTGGATGGTTCTGGATCACTGATATCCTCATTCTCCTCTTCGACAAACTCTGTCTTTACTATAGTGAACATATTTCACTTGTGACACCAGGCGTTTCTCCTGCTTGGAATAATATGACTTTAGTTGTGAACGTTGTGAGGTATCTGTCAAAGTCAAAAATAATAATACAATTTCATTTTCCAATTTTATTACACAGTCATTGTATTTTTGTCTTAGATTCTCCATTTTGTCTTTTAAGAGCTTAAATCAAAATAATTAATAATATATATATATCCATAAAACAGTTTAAAAGCAAATATTTTAACACAACAGATTCAAAATCCAAGATGCTGATGATAAAAGCGAACACAGTACAGTTACACATAAATCATAACAATATTCATATGTGCATAATTAATTAATTAAGCTGAGAAATGTTACATAGTAAGAGCTCAGATATGAAGATTTAGACAGAAGTAGGTGGCGATCAATTGTTCAAAGTGTTTATTTGTTTTACCTTTTGCAGTATTTGTTCTCTCTCTCGTCTCGATTTTGTGTATTTAATGCCTTTAAACTCGCAATGCGAACTCGCCACTGTCGTGAACACCTACAACACTACGCCTACGATTTTTTGATGTGTTTATGGATTTCTGTTCGTATCTCGTATCATAGTTCCCAAACCTCGTTTTTAAATGATTATAATATGGATTAAATGTCTAAAAAAAAAAACGTCCTGAGATTTGCCTGCACCTCCATAGGCGCCCCCTGTAGGAAAACAAGCGAGTAGCATCCGTCGCATTACGGTAGATGTTTACGACAGTAGAGAGTACGCGTTTGCGGCAGCATCATGGCAGCGCACGGTGTGAGTTTTGAGAGCGCAAACAGCATAAAATCTAGAAAAGAGTCCAAAAGAGAAGAAAGAGAGCACGTTTTACAACAGGTAAAACAAGCAAACACTTAAATCTCACATCTAATGATAGTTTCAGACGTATTAGAAGCGATTGTTGTATTTAACAGATCTGTTTACATCCATATATCGTCTTTTTTATGTGATTTTTTTCTGTTGTTTGGTGTCCAAATGTCTTAATGCCGATGTCATACATGATCCCTAAACATCTGAGCTTGTTTATATATCACGTTTGTCAATATTTTGCTGCATTATTATGTACATCTACTGGGAGAGTCAGTATTTGTGTTCATTCATACATGATTGTCATAGATTTATTGCATTTAGTGATTGCAGATTTAATGTAAGAAAGATAGTGTTTCATAATGACAAAAAACCGTATATTGTGTTGAAAAAATGCGTTTTTGTGTCTTTGTTTATCAAACGTTAATGCTAGGAAAACTGTGTAAACTTGAGGAGGAGAACTGACGTCACAATGCACGTACACATTGACGTCATACGCTACAAATCAAAAGTTTTGATGTCATTTAACCTGTTAATTGTCACGGGCCCGCCGGTGGGACCATTTGCCACTGCGTATCCTATACTTAACTTAATCTATATATCATTCGAAAGCTTACGAGCTCAAGATTCGTGCCGTTTTGAAATTGGACCTTGCTTTACCATGAAAATGGCACTAAAAAAAATAACATTCGCCAATTGTGATGTGGCGGCGAGCTATAACCCACATACAAGTTGTTTTTATGTGTTTATTAGAGGTTGAATTCATATCAAATTCTGCCAAACTTCCCATACTACTACTACTATATAGGATGTGTGCTTCATAAATTGCATGAAAATTATGGAAAAATATTTTTTTAGATCACTCAAACCATAAAAGGAAATGGAGGCGCCCTTATATGGTCAGCACCGGTTGTCATGTAGTGGAAAAGTTGGGTACTGCGCGCAAGCAAAATCTCACTGAAAGCTCATTTTTTGAGATATCAACCTAAAATTTAGATTACAACTTCTTGCAGTTTTAGAGAAAATGTTTTGTAAAATATATATTTTATGTTATATTTTTGCATTTTACGTTATGATTAACTTAAACTTCTATAACTTTTTTTCTGTTTCACTTACATAATTTATTTCTACAATAATCTGCCAAATGTCGTCTTGAAAACAAGACCAGCCATATGTGTTTATTCCAAAGCATTCTTGAATTACAATCATTTAAGTTTGGATAGTGCATTTTCATGTCTATACAAAAAAAGGGGGTGACAGTTGTTACAATATTCAAACTGTATTCAAATATATATATATATTTGTATATATACATATATATATATATATATATATATATATATATATATATATATATTTGTATATATATATATATATATATATATATTTGTATATATGTATATATATATATATATATATATATATTATATATATATATATGTATATATATATATATATATATATATATATACACATATAAGATGTCAGCATTTTTTGGAACAGGCACATTACTATTGGTGTTTGTGCCAAGCAATCACAATCATCTTCATTAAAAATAGACCGATATTGGCTGATTAAAGGCACCCATACACTAAAAGATGAGCAAAATTCTCCGCTTCCGACAATCCTTGGTAAAGTCCAGATTATCTTGATGGTTCTACAGGGATAGTTCACCCATAAATGAAAATTTGCTCGACCTCAGGACACCCATTTCTTCATTAGAACAGTAAAGAATATTTTCTGATGAAACCGTGATCCTCAGCGATTCACATAATGGAAGTCAATGGGTGCCGTCACTTTGAGATTGAATAAAACGTATGCAGACGAAACTAAAGTAACACCCATGACTCCTGACGATTCATTGAGCTATTATGAAGCAAAGTGATCGGTTTGTGCAAGAAAACTCACGTGTACGAATCATAGGCTTCTTATTTGACTTTTCATAGATTCTCAGTGTACCGCGCAATCTGGCAGGATTTTAGAAATCTTTAAGTGTGGGTTTTAATCTGCCTGCTTGATATCAGTCAGATCTGAGCTGGCATTAAACTTCCTTCAGGGGGCGTTATCAGTCCATTAATGCATTTGCAGTCAAGGTTTGTCCTTTCAGCGGATGAACACGGCCATCCATAAGTGCGCATTTGGATGATAAGAAAGTTGTGGTTAATTAATAATAAACAATTTTCAATTTGTTTATACGATATAAGCTATAATGAAAAGGGTTTAAAAGTAGTAGAAGGGCTCAGTATCAACAGAAGTGTTTTCCTCCTTTTTAAATTTGGATGAAATTTGCACTGCAATCACCTGAAAATGTTCAGTGCAGGTAAAACCCTATAAATCAGAGCGTTCTCTCTCTCTCTCTCTCTCTCTCTCTCTCTCTCTCTCTCTCTCTCTCTCTGTCGTTCTGGATAATGTCAGGGTTGATGTGTTTCCTCCTGAGGTGTAAAGACGATTAGCAGGGGGATATAAACATCACTGATCAACACGCTTTAACAGGACGGTAAACTCTGTCCTCACCTGATAACAGACGCCGGCAGCTGCTCTGTTTGGTTCTACTTGATTTATTTTAAAGTCGCTGCAGCGAAATTCAACATTATTTCCTCTCTTCCTCTTTGTTTTGTCAACTACAAGTAAGACTTAAAAATCATTGGTAACATTTTACGGTATGTAAAATTAATGCATAAACTAATAAACTAACAATGAGCAATACATTTGTTACAGTATTTATTAATCTTTGTTAACGTTGGTCAGCTCATGTTCGCTCAGGTCCATTAAAATAATATACAACTTTAGATTTTAATAATTTGCTGCTAGTAAATATTGAAAATACCATTAACTAAGATTAATAATCACTGTTAGTTTGTTATATAAAGCTAACTAATGTTAACAAATGACAACTTATTGTAAAGTGCTACCAAATCATTTTTGGTCATTTTAATAAAATATAAATATTAGATGAAAAACTTCAAATTAAAAGAGTGAAACGAAAATCAGACAACTAACTGAAATAAGTCAATTTAAGCTGAAATACTAAAATGATTCAAACTAAAATTAAAGCTAAATAGAAATATTAAAAAATAATAAAATAAAATGACTAATTGAATTAACACTGAAAATATAAAAATAAGTTAGTTTAAAATTTTAATAATTGTGATAATAGTATAATACTATGATATTTGACTGTCAGTCTTAAATACTAGCAAAGGACACAACATATAAAAATATATGATGTGCAACAGTATGGCAATGGCAATTTATTTATATAGCACAAATAAATACAAACTATTTTGTCCAATGTGCTTTACAATAGCTAAAAACACAATAAGTAAAAAGTCAAATTATTAAGCAATAAAACACATACACAGAGAAATTGTGAAACATACCATAAAATAGACTAAAATCGATGCTTCAGCATTAAAAGATGACAATAAAAGACAATGACAGGGTGCTTCAACATGTATTATGTCTTATCAGTATGCAGTATATACTGTATTTTGCTACATTTCAAACTCTTAAATAATGAAAATAAAAGATTCCAAAATGTTTTTTTGAATCAGTTTTTGTCTTAGCGAGAAGAACATTTTCAAAACCTATAGAACCTTTTTTCCACTATAAAGAACCTTGCACTCAAACTGCATTGCAATCAAAATGTCATTTATGTGGAAATGTCACATAAACAGGACAGGACACACTGAAAATAGCGGCAAAGAGAAGAACAGAGATGAGCCAGCAGAGAAAATACTGTTTGTGACGCTGGAAATATTTCAAGACAATGATTGGGGTGGGGGTTTTTATGAGTGCATCTCTAACTGACTGTCTTCAGAAAAGTTTCATGCCATCTTCTTTCTGTCTTACATTTCTACAAAGTAGTGTTTATAAGCAAAGAGCTGATTTGTGTACCCAGAGAATCCACGGCTGCGACTTAAAGGTGGGGTAAGCAGTTTTTCAAAAACGCCGTTGATATTTGAAATCAACCCAAACAAACCCGCTCTCACCCTCCAAACCTAACCCCCCTGCTCCGAGTCGGTCTTGAACCCCGGCCCGTCCACTGTTTAACAATAATGCTACATTCTCTAGCTAGCTAGCTAGCTAGCTTCACTAGCTGGCCTCTGTTACATATGCAATGCGAGAATAGATGTCTGTTTATCACAACAAAATAATCAGTGCTGCAACGACACGTCGATGTCATCGATTACATCGACTACGAAAATACGTTGACGTGTGTGAAATGCGTCGACGCGTCACACTGTTTACATTCATCTCGCGTAATGGCGGCTTCTGCTCCTGGGAACGGAGAAAGTTCCATTCTGTCACAAAAACCCAGACCACGATTATCAAAAGTATGGGAATACTTTAAACAGAGGCCAAATAAAATGGTCTTTTGTTCCCTTTGTAGAATCGAAATGGCGTACCACCTGTGGAATTGGATTTCTGCTAAATTTTTGCGCGCGCAAGATCATATTTTGAGCGTGCAAAAGGGCATTTCGCGCGTGAACTGAGTTGAGGAGAAAATCTTCGTCTCGCAAATAAGAAAATATTTCGAGCGAACGAAAATCAGTTTCGCATTTCAAAGAAGTTTATTTGGATGTGCGCGGACGTTCTCTTTCGCACGTGCAAGGTTTGAGTTGCTCGCGCTCCTGATTCCCGCCCCGCGCGCTCGCTAAGACTCCAGGACTTGAACACTATCAAAGTTCCTTTAAGACTATATAGAAAGTCTTTGACACTCTTCATTTTAAAGTTCAAATGTCTTCCACTGGACGAACACACATAATGACTTATTTTTAATCAAAATCAAATCGTATTATTACATAATGGCGTGTCCCAGTGTTTCTACACCTCAATGAACTGATAAATTAGTTCTAACTTCTTACGTAAAAAAAGATAACTAGATTAATAAAAATAATCGTTAGATTAGTCGACTAATCGGAAAAAAAAATCGTTAGATTAGTCGACAGAAAAAATAATCGTTAGTTGCAGCTCTAAAAAAAATGCTTCTCGAAAAATAAAGCGCAGATCATGAACGAACGACAAGGAAGCACAAAAAGCGAACGTACAGTACACAAGTGTTCGTTGTTAGTGTCCAACAGCACAGCGGCTCCAGACAATCAATGACACTCAATCCCAGTGTTACTCACAAGTGAAGCGGAATCAAAGCAGGCCTTCCCGTTTGCCTCTCTCCAGCGCTTTAAAGCTTTTCTAATGTTAACGTGCGTCCTAAAGCACATGGCCAGTCATAACCCTTCATTCCAGCGATAATCTTTTGAGATCTTGTCTCATCTCTGTCTGCAGTTTTTTTTTTCTTTCAAATCTCGTATTAATTCTCTCTCCTCAACCGTCGTATGTCCCCTAATTCTGACACGTTTGTTGTTGTGTTGACCCGACTAACTTCCAAACAGTGTTTTTGAAAAACGACTTATCCTACCTTAAAGCGCCACCTACTGGCGGGGAGTGATTTTGCATTTTAATTTAGTCCACCTACTGTTTTTGTTTTTTTTGTGCAGTTATGTAGCACAATGTCACAAATCTAAAGTCAGAGCATTCTATTTTTGCTTTACGGCTGTGTTTATATGACAATGATGTTGTTTAAGGCCAGTTTGGCCTGTTTTAGAGCAAATTAACAACAAATAAATTTGCTTAAAGAAAAAAAAATCGGCCATGAAAAAACATGATCTGTGCATCACACTCTACCATCTGTGTTAGACTTTCTCTGTGCACACATTACAACAGGAAACGACCTGCCAAACCTTTATCACCGCGGCACACGTGTATAGCGGACGGATGAAGCAGACAATTATGTCATTAGAATTTAAACAACATCCCCTTTCCGAAATCACCACTTCTCCTGTTTCGTTCTCTCTCTGCAGGCTAAAGAGAAGTATGAGAACGAGGAGAGGAGGAAGGCCGAGAGGAAGGCCAGGGGTGAAGACACCTGGATGCTTCCGGACGTGGACCTGCGACTGCAGCAGATAGGCCAGGTCAGAGGTCAAACTCATTGAAAGATGACAAAAAAGGATTTTTTAATTATTATTATTATTATTGAGGATGATTCATGAAATAGCTTCAGGTCTGTAAGAGTTTTAAAATGTTTTTGAAAGAAGTCAAAAAATGAATTAAAAATACAGTAAAAATAAAATTTTACTATTTTCTTTTTGAATTTTTACTTTTTAAACTCTAATTTATTCCTGTGATCAAAGATAAATTTTCAGCATCAGTCTTCAGTGTCACATGATCCTTCAGAAATCATTCTAATATGATGATTTGCTGCGCTAGAAACATTTCTGATTAATATTAATGTTGAAAACAGTTGTGCTGCTTCATATTTCTGTAGATTTTTTCAGGATTCTTTGATTAAGTTTAAAAGAACAGCATTTATTTGAAATAATATAAATCTTTTGTAGCATCATAAATGTTTTTGCTGCCACTTTTGATCAATTTAATGCATTTTTTACTGAAAGAAAGTATTAATTTCTTAAAATAGCTCACTGCCTTTACATTTTGAATGGAAATATATAATATAATATTTAGTAAACCAATGACCAATGCCATACTGACAAGGAAAAATCAGTAATATCAAAAAGGACCTTAAATTTCACAATCCTATAAAATCCTGGTTCATTAAGTAAAGTCCTGACTTATTGCTGTGAATACATGTACATATCATGTTGTAAAAGTTAAAATGCGACGAAAGAAGTTTCACGTTCTCTTTAACAACACGTGGTGAGATTTAATGTCTGTTTCTCATTAATCTCCATCCCAGATTCACATTTTATGTTTGTTTCTTGCACACAGGAGCACTCAGTGAAAAACAAGAAAAAGAAGAAAGAAAAGAAAGCGAAAAAGAGCAAGAAAGAGAAGAAGAAGAAAGCCAATAAAGAGAGAAATGCAGAGGGAGATGCATCTTGTGACAGCTCTGAGGTTTTAACCACATTTTTTTCTCCAGCTCTTTGACTAAAATGTTGCAGTACATTTTCAAATTGCTTTTGCAAGTTGTGGCATCATACAAAATCATTTATTCCTCTGAGTTGATCCTTATTTGTTTTTAGGACTCGGAGGACCAGTGGGTGGAGGCCCCGGTTCCTTCAGGGGGCGGGGACAAGGCATGGAAGGCGGAGCATGAGGCCACACCCACATCGAGCTCAGCCAGTTCTAATCAAGTAAGATCCTAATCTAAAACTGATTTTGGCAGCGATTTAGACAAATTTTGTGAATCCTAAAATATTCTTCTGGTCCTAGGCCAAAATCTAAAGTCTTTTGACATGTTTGCCGACAGCTGAGTAATGACCATTGCCAGGGGCGGCACTAAGTCACTAAGTTAGGATCGCTTTAGCCCCGCTAAATTTCCACCCAGCCACCCTAAATATTCAGGATCACCTTAATTCCCTTTAAAACTCATATGAAACCAGTGCCAGGCTTCGGATAGTTATTTATTTAGTTATTACTAAATTTCTTTCATCTAAATGGCATAAGACCTTTCCTATTCTTGCTATACTTTATACTTGAGTGATATAAAATTTGTTATAATATTCATTTGATAATAAATCCACGTGAAAAGAACTATAAAAGGTAGTGGAAATGGCAAATGAGTTGAGTCTCTGCATCCATCCACTGGTTGTAGTGGTAATTTCATGTCTTTCTCATGTTAAACATGTTAAACTGACAGAAAGCATGGCACATTTTCCGTGTTTTCTCCATGAATAAAAATGATAAATTTAGATTGTTTGAATTTTACTGCACAAATGTTGTTAAAATTGAAGTGTTTAAAACCATACATTTTTAAAAAAAAATATTTGACCCTTCGCAAAGACCCGCCCCCTTTAGTTACTGTTGCTATGTTGTGGTGGAAATTCACCCATGTGATTAAAGTCAGGCCACTCCATAGTAAAATTATCAAACCAACTTTACTGAAAATCGAAATTCAGGGTAGTCTCTTTTCAGAGAACTACAAAGTGAACTCCACACAAAACAGAGTATTTATCCAGTCAAATAATACATATTCATTTTTCAGCGTAACAAAGACTTTCAAAATTGATTGGATGAACAAATGAGTAAATTATCATAAAGCCATCCTACTTCCTTTTACCATATAAGTACAAATTCCAATCCATCGACATTCCATAATAGTTATCCGCAACAAATAACAAAAATCTGTTTTCTAAATGTGCAATAGTTGCACACATATCTATATATCAACAATCAAATTTCATTTTTCTCATGCTTCAAAGATTATGAAAAGATCATATATGGAAATCCATATAACTCATATAACATTAACAAAATTAATCATGTATGAGCCATAGCATTGATTGAACACACATAAGAAAATAATATTTCCCTTGCAATGTTCAACAAGTCACGCCGCTCTCACGCCACACATCATGTTCTCACGCAGTGAAAAATACATCCTGTCAATCAAACTGCTGGTGAAGGGTCAATTACAGTAATATAAAGTTTGTCTATATTCTTAATGAATATTAGCTGGTCATTTAAAATGATTGGAAATTAATTGACTTGATTCTTAATTCACTAGTGTAGAACCTACTGTATTGTTCATGCCAACCCTAGTATACAAATAATATATTAAAAAAAATTTGTATAAATAATTTTTTTTTTCTCATATCCTTATTGGGGACAATATTCAATATCCCCTAATATTGAAATCAAGACTCACCCCTGACCATTGCAATCAGATCTGATGAAATTCTGGCAGTGTGACTTCAACAAAAGCCATCAAATCAAAAACCAATAGGAGCGCAGAACCTGACGACGCAGTTAGTGAGACAACAACAGCTCCACGATGTCATTTTTTTCCAGTTTTCTTTTCAAGAAAAACCACTAGAGATTGTTTTTGTTTGCTAGCCACCATTTCTATCCTGTATGTAATGCTCGCAGTCACGGGTTGGTGATGTAAAACTGGACGAGTCTTCTTGTGCACGTAATGACTGCCGTACAGACTGACATTAATGACAACTGCGATCCTACAGTGTGTCGAGGCTTACAGCAGGGATCATGTCTGACAAACAACAGTTGTAAAGCACCCGGCTTTACTGAGCTTTGTTGGATGAATGGGCAACAAAAACTCTCCCGATATCCCAAAACCTAGTGAGTGAAATCTCAGAAATATGTACCGATTGGCTGCGTTATTACAGTTTTTCCACTTTCACCGAGAAGAGATTTATACTTATTCGTATTCGTAAGTCTTGTGTTCTCCAGTGCTGGTTTGTATTAATCATACAGCAGTTTAACGTGATCCGATTACCGTCCTTGCTGCGGTCTGTAATCACAGTCTTCACAAAGACATTGAGATTATAAGAGAGAGCAAGAGGAGTGTTGTGTGTGTCAGAGTGGGTGATTGTTGTCCTACACAGTAAAGCCACTTGTGGAAACTTCAATACTGTTATTACTGGAATTGAAGAGCTCTCTCTTCTCTCTCGGAGCCGTAAGGGGCGTCACACTGACAGCCATTTGCACAGCAACCACAAGTCATTCGTTTTCAGTGAGAGCTGATACGATGTGTGTGCGTCCCGCGTGACGTGATGAAGATGCGAAAGGTTAACTTGACACGAATGTGATGCATGTTATAAACAAATGCTTTTCCACCTTCTAGAATGTTTGCAAAAAAATTGATATAGACAGGGCTTAGATTAAGTTAGGATTAGGACATTTAAGTAGCTTTTATAAACATGTCTTATGGGAAAAAAAATGCATTACTGGTTTGCATCTTGAGACGAAACAATTACACTGAGATATTTTAAGGTATGTCGGTGCAAGTTGCTCAAACATGTATTTCAGCCTAATGGTGAGAGAGTCGGGCTTGTAACCTGAAGGTTGCTGGTTCGATTCCCACGCTGGCAGGAAGTGAAGGTGGGGATTGTGAATGAACAGCACTCGCTCCACCTTCGATACCATGACTAAAGTGCCCTTGAGCGAGGCATGAAACCCCTAATTGCTCCCCTTGTAAGTTGCTTTGGATAAAAGCGTCTGCCAAATGAATAAATGTAAATGAAACCGGGGGATAGATTTATATTTTTAAGATGCATCTCATTATTTGTGTTTCAATCTATGTATTTTATGCAAAAAATGCATAAAATCTTAAAATGCACATAAAATACTTATGAGCTTGATTGAGCACTTTTTATTCAATAAGAAGACATGCACATAAACTGCAATGGAAACGCGTTTAGTGAATAAATTGCTGGATGCGCAAAAACCCCTGTAAAAAACATATTCGTTACTCAAAATAAAAATAATGTTAACTTTAAAAAAAAAAGTTGGCAACTAGCTGAAATGTAAGATTTCAACTAAAATAACTAAGACTGAAATTAAAATTAATAAAAGCATTTAGACATTTATTAAAAATAGTAAAAATGTCCAAAACATAGAACAAAGTTACTGAAACTTTAACGAAAATTAAACTGGCACAAATAAAAATAAATAATAAATATTCAAAATATTGATATAAAAGTATCTCAATGAAACTAAAATAACCTTATATTAACATATAACGTAGTCAAATTACGAGAATGATGCGTGAAGCAGAATGAACGAATGGAACACTTTTAATAAACACCGAAACACAATACAAATCAACATTAACACAACACAAGGAACAGAGGAAAACTGAGGGCTTAAATACCCAAGGAATGATAATCAATGAAACAGGGAACAGGTGTCAAAAAGTCAGAAACCATGACAACTAATACTAAACAAGAACTCAGGCAAATGGTGACAATCAAAACTATGGCATCAGATCAGAACAAGATATAAAAGGGACCAATCTCATTGCATCTTAAAATATTGTTTTAGTCATTCTAAAAATGCCTGAGCCAAAATCTGACATAAGAAAGATTTGATATAATTACCTCCTAGAAACACAATTGCGTTCCCAAACATCAGGTGTTTGTCATTGCATTTTGTCTGAGGCACAAGTAATTTATTATGCAGGAAATAAGGCTTTCCCAGATGCAGCAACTTTTTTTTATTTTTTTTTATTACTTTTTGTCAGTTTTTTCTTCTCTTAAACACGTGGGATGGAAATGGTGATTTATTTGCAAATGTTTATGCAATATTCCAAGTTTAATTCGTCTTTTGTCTGTTCGACCTTTACTAGAGAGACGAATGGATGACCTTTGACTTCCTGGCTATGAAGACGACCTCCGTGGCGGAGAGACGAGCGCAGAAAGAAGCAGAGAAAGAGGCAGAGAGGGAGAAAGCAAAGTCTATTGAACAGGTGAGAGATGGTAATTTATACCTGTGATCGAAGCTGAATTCTCAGCATCATTTCTCCAGTCTTCAGTGTCACATGATCCTTCAGAAATCATTCTGATATGATGATTTGCTGCTCAAGAAACATTTCTGATCACTATTATCGGTGTTAATGTTTTTAAAATCCTTGATGCAAACAGCTGCTGCTGCTTGGGTTCAGACCAATCAATCAAACCAAGTGTTTGTTTGTGTTTATCGTGTGTCTCTCTCTCTCTCTGTCTCTCAGGCTGGTCTTCACAAGTTAGAGTTGAACCCATACTGGAAGGATGGAGGAAGTGGTCTGCCCCCACAGGACACCTCCAGTACTGCGGTTAAAAAAGGTGACTGCTGAAACAAGGGGCCTCATGTATAAAACACTCGTATGATTGGATTTGATCCTAAATGCCATGAATTTTCTCCTACATCAAAAGTGAGGAAATCAGGATTCATAAAAGCAGAAACTGAAGAGAAAATGTTGATTATGCATATTCCACCTGAAGAGCATATACACTTTTTGGCGCTCATATACCAGCAATTCGTTTAATTCAACATTTTAAAGAGGCGCTGAATACATTTTATTATCTACGAGCGATTATTTTCATCTCACAGATGCAGGCGATGCACTTTGCGTAAATTTCCATTAAAAAGTCACTCTTTTTTTTGATTATTAGATTTATGTTATAGAAAAAAAAATGCTATTTTAATTTTTTTACTTGAAAATTTCATATTTATTTCAATGTGTCACTTGCCATTTCTTTGGAGTTATTTGAGTGAAAATTATTTCAAAGTAAATCCTTCACCAAAATTCAGCGTAGAGCAGTTCAGCAATGACCTTTGACATTTTTGTTTTGTTTTTAAATGCTCTTTACAACATACAGAAATCTGTAATGTCAGTTCAAATTAACATGAGCCGTAAAAGCCCATCTTATCAACCTCTGTGTCAAATTTCATGTTTGTACATCCATGACACGTAAAAGGCACATTGATTGTTTACTTTTATTTTTGTTTTATTAATATTCTGAATTGGATTTTGTTTTTTATATTTTTTTTAATGTTAATTTTATGTGATTTTATTAGTTTAAGTATTAAATATTTTTATGTCTGTTTTAGTTATTTATTTTATTTTTTTCCAGTTATTAATTATAGTGTTTCAACCTAAGCTAATTTCAGTTAATTGCCAAGGGAACATTTAAAATTTATGTTTTTCAACTAATATTTATGTTATGTTATTTCAGCTTTATTTCAATGAACAGAAATGTTTTATTCAAAATTTAGTAGATGATAATAACTCTGCAACACGTCGATCTGCTGATATCTTTTTGATTTCTAACTGGTCTGTTTTCATCCAAAATAAGCTGAATTTTGGACCAAACTTTAAGTCAAAAATCGAGCTACGTAAAACTATTAATATTGTAACCCAAGTTGCTAAAAGCTTTGTTGGCTGTGACTGTTGGAGAGACAGTTTAAAGCCAACCAGCTGTTCTCGCCCTCTTTCATTTTTCATGATTGATTCCCTGCGTTTTCTTTTTGTCATTTCAATGCACTTTCATTCTGAAAATTGTCACGTTATCAGAATGGGGTGTTTCATGTTGACTATAAGCTGACAGTGCAGTCGCTCTTATCTGTGCTCTGTACATGCTGAGCGGGAAGTGTTTATTTCACAGATGTTTTACTCAGATTTCTCTCTGCCTCAGCTGGAGTGGTGAATGATGGAGGGGTGAGCTGGCTCAGGAAGTCGTATCAGAGGATGAAAGAGCAGGCCGACAGAGAACAGCGCAGTGTCGAGAGCGTGGTGGCAGAGAGATATGGGGTGAACACACACACACACACACACACACACGGCAGTGGTAAATAAACACACATCTCTTTACTTCAACACACTGTGAGGTTGCTTCCCCTGCGATTGACGACGAGCTCATACAAGTCATTCATGAAACTGGTTATGCTGCGTATTCATTGCTGTGTGCAACCAATATAGATGCAGTATTGTCATATTATTTTATACCACCCAGTAGGGTTGGGTATCCTTAGTTTTATTCGATTCCGAATCCAATTCCAATCAATTCCTGATTCTTATTGATTCCCAATTTCGATTCCAATATGGTAAAAGGTAATATATATACAGAATATGGTAATATAAATACATAAACGAATATATATATATATATATACATTCTATCCTAATTCTATTTTTATTAAATGTGTGTGCAAGGGTCTACCTATATAAATTATATATATATATATATATATACACAGCTCTGGAAAAAATTAAGAGACCACTGCAAAATTATCAGTTTCTCTGAGTTTACTATTTATATTTTGTATGTTTTTGGGTAAAATTAATATTTTTGATTTTATTCTATAAACTACTGACATTTTTCCCAAATTCCAAATAAAAATATTGTAATTTAGAGCATTTATTTGCCAAAAGCAACAACTGGTCAAAATAACAAAAAATATGCAGTGGTCTCTTAATTTTTTCCAGAGCTGTATATATATATATATATATATATATATATTTATGTAGATAGATCCTTGCACACACATTTAATGAAAACAGAATTAGGATAAAATGTGCCACCACTACATTTTAAGTACTCCTCCACTGTCGTATTTCTTTTTAATAAAATAAAAAACATTTAATTCAGTTGGATAGCGGTTGCTTCAGCTCCATCCGGCTCATCCAACACGAGCTGCAGAGTCGTTCGAAGTGCAGCAGGAATCTGAGTTCACTGATCATGTGACGAGCGTAAGCGACGAGATGACTGACGAGACCATGGCGGAGGATTCGTTGCACAACAGAGTCTAAAAGTGTCTGACAAATGTCTTGTCTTGTAGACGTTCAACTCCGCGGCTCCCTATTCGCAGAGTAAGCGCGAAAGCAAAAGTAAAATGCGAGTGCGTATTCAAAATCAATATTGAGAGCGGCTCCCTGATGCATGAAAATATCTCCCAAAATGAAAGCTATCTTAGGCTGGGCTGTGGAGTTGTAACCATCTCTCAGCTCTGTGTCATGCTTGAAGAAAAATTGGTCTCTATTTACACCTTGAATATTGAGAGATTACTTTGATTATAGTACAAGACTAAGAGAAAACGTATTCATTTTTATTCATACCGTTTTTATTTCTATGATGAATTTATGGTAAGGAGTTCAGTTTAGGAGGTCAAAAGTTGTAGAAGCTCATAAATCATGTACAGTGAGGTCTGAAGAGACTCATGAACTCATCGGTTGAGTTTGTGGCAAAACCTTTTACAGTATTGTTGTCTTTTACTGCAAATGATAATTCATACTCAGAAAGTAGAACTGAAATGACTGAACTGTTGTGAATTTGTTCCACTTTTGGTGGAAACGGGCCTTAATGATGCATTTTCCTGGTTTTCTCTTCAACATGTAGTCCATGGAAGAATTCCAGAAGAGACTAGAAGAGGCAGAAGAGGCTGCGTATGGAGAGAGAAGAGAAGAGAGGGGCGAGAGAAGAGGAGATCGAAACGAGGGGAGAGGGAGATGGAGGAGAGACGACAGAGAAGAAGGGAGGGAGAGATGGAGGAGGGACGACAGAGAAGATGGGATGGAGAGATGGAGGAGGGACGACAGAGAAGATGGGAGGGAGAGATGGAGGAGAGATGACCGGGAAGATGGGAGAGAGAGATGGAGGAGAGACGACAGAGACGAAGGGAGGGAGAGATGGAGTAGAGGACGCCGAGACAGATCTCCACATGCTGAGAGAGAAAGGGAACGAGACTTTGAGAGGAGTTCTCGAGGCCGCGACGAACGTGATCAGAGATCCCGGCCGGATCCAGATGAGGATCCTCAGTCTCAGAGACACGGCACTTCCTCTCTGTCCAGCCTCAGGGACAAGTTCCTCAAACCCTCAGATGTTGACGAGGATGGGAGTGGAGAGCCAGGTTTGAGGAGAGGCGAACTGAAGGGCTCTTCGTCCAATCGGAGTACAACATTCAGAAAACCTGTTTATGATGACGATGATGATGAAGGTAGTGGTGTTGTAGCTGCCTGGAGGAAAAGTAGTGCTGTGCAGAGCTCAAAGCCACAGAAAGACACAGAGAAGAGCGCCGCCCTGCAGGACGAAAGCAAAACAACATCAACAACAGTGAGCAGGTCAGAATGAAGAACAGTGTCATTCACGTCTATTTTTTGCTGCACAAAAAGCTTGTTATGCTGCTTCATATTGCAGACTGGTATTGCTTACCATATTATTTTAATGTATTGTTGTAATTTTAAACAAAATGTTGCACATAGTTTAACTGCTTACTGCAATTTGTTATTGTTCTAGTTATTTACCTATGGCAGCTAATGAATCTCAAGTCTCACGCATTAACAGAAAATAGCTTACTTTTTTATTGAAGAGTAAGGTGGATATCAATCTGACCTTCACGCCCACGTTAGAATGCAACATCTTGTTTCGATATTTAGCTGGTTTTCTGACACTGAACATTCTAGAATTCTTCTCTTGACTTAAAGTTATTTAAAATAAGGTAAAGCAAGCTTTAAATAAGCCAAAACATCAAATAATCATGATATTTCTTATTTTAAGAATTATAATTATATTTCAATATTATAATATTATAAAATATTTTAATGTATGTGTATGAATATATATATATATTACATTAAATAATATATGATATATTTTAATGTTTATGAATATACATGAATAAATATATATATATATATAAAATATAAATTTTGAAATTAATATAAAATTTGAAATAAAAAATGTGCATTTATTTTGAATAATATATTGCAATATATTTTAATGAATGATATATATTAATATATAATGTAGCAATATTGTCATTTTATATTTATTGCAAAATAAGTGTAATCTTGAATTTGATAAGCTTTAGAACCTTAAATTCTAAAACCTTATGAATTTTACATTAATTCTAGATCTCACATCATGAATTCAGGCACTCAGAACTCCATTTTTGGATTCTACAAGCTTTCTTGACATTTCATCAGGCTCCCAATACTCATGCAAATCCTACAAATGTCAAGGAATTTCAAAGATGTGCTTTTTCAGGCTTGTAAAAGCCGTATAAATTTCGATGTTTTTTTTTCCCTAGTTTTGCTTTGCTTTACAATATTTAATCAGGTTGACGTTGTAAAACAAGCTCCACATAAGATGAAGTTATAGTGATGTCATTGTTTTGTGTTGCTCTTTTTCATTGAATTGGTCAAACTTGTTCTAAAAGTGATTTGTTAGCAAATCTTTATGGATCAACACGGTTGCTAGGAATTCGTATCTAATGATTAATAGTGAATTTAGTTATTCTACACCAGTTCTTGACATTTTTACGCTTCCTTTGGTGAATGTTACTTATGCTAAAACTGATTGGGTTTGTTAATCATCTTCCAGTTCAGAGAGTGAGGAAGAGGAGGAGGAAGAGTTGATCCTGACGGATGAAGAGATGAATAAACTGGGAGCCAAACTCGTCAAGGCTGAACTCATGGGAAACGCGGTGAGCTCATCAAAACCTTCCTGGAAACTTTGAGAGCAACGTGTATGGACAGAAAATGCTGCCTAAATAGGAAGCTCACTAGTTTCTTGTATGACTTGTAAACTGATTGTGTGTTTTGCTGATTTGTGTGTGAATAACCGCAGGCCCTGGTGGAAAAACTAAAAGCTCAGATGGATGCGGCCCGACGAGCCAAAGAGAGCCGAGCTCAAAGAAAAGACCAGACCAAACAAGTGTCCGCACCAACAGACTCGGACAAGGAAGTGGTGCTGTTCAGAACCGACTCATCGGGACGAGCCTGGCCGGTCAACGCCCCGTCGCAACCGCTGGAGCCTAGAGGAGGACGGAGGAAGCAGAAAGCGGTGAGACACGCTCACATGCACAACATCAGATTGTCTAATTCAGTGTTTCTCAAACTTTTTCAGCCCAAGGACCACTTTATCTTCCGATTTTTTTCTGAGGACCACCTAACAGAATCCCACTCTAACACGCCCCCCACAAAATAGGAAGGATAAACTAAATTTAAGTTTAATATGTAACTGTTTCAAGTCAAAAACTAATTATTCAAACACAAATGCAATGATATGATCAGAAATTATTATATGAATTTTATTTCATTTGAAAAAGTAGATGTGAAATGAGCTGCAACTTAATATGAACAACAAACTGGATATGTGAAAGAAAAAAAACTGCAATTAAACATACTGTAACAGCCTAGGTCCCACTTAATGTCATTCCAAAGAGCCATTAGTTTAAAACTGAGGTGGTGAGTATAGGAAGTCTATGGTTGTAACTTAACAATAAAATGCTGAAAAAATGTTCCCCTTAATGTCCAATATCACTGAAATGACTGGGATTTTACACATAAAAGTAAAACTAGTACATTACAAAACTAATAGATCTGTGGATTTTATATTTTGAGATTTCCATCTAAAACTGAACGTGAATATTAATGATGAGTTTAGGTCATCTTTTCGCGGACCACTAGGGGGCGATGGCGGGCTGACAATTTACTCGTTTCAATGTGATTTTTCCAGCGTTGGTACTTTAAAAGCGGGGCCTATTATGCTCTTTTACAAAGTCTTGATGTTGTTTTGTGCTCTACAAAACAGGTTTTGATGTTTGAATCCATTGTTGCAGCTCCTCTCTTCTCAGTCTGTCAGTAACACACTGTTTACTTCCAGTCTCTATGAAGCCCCTCCTTCTGAAAAGCACAATGTGCTCTGATTGGTCGGCTGGAGCAGTGTGTTGCGATTGGTCAAGTGCTTTGAGCGTGTTTGAGAAACGCTCCTCCCCTTACCATAACTAACTCAACCAGGCTCCGCCCCTTTATTCTGCATATGAATTATTTAAATGAGGAATATTGTAAAACTCAAGACTATAATGGAGTTCAGAAACACTGAAACTGATAATATCTGAGAATAACGCCCGCTGGAGGGACTTTGCAGACATTTTTAATGATCAAACAGCAATAAAGAGAGTTGAATATGGAAAGCAAGCATAACGGCTCCTCTTTAAATTAATATTCGCTTGAAGCCTGGCAAAGTACAACAACAAATGAGGTCACATTTTCTCCTCTCATGTGTTTTTTAGATCGAGACGCATCAGGACGGCGAGCGCGTGCGCTATTTTGAGAGTGATGATGGTATGGATCTGCGAGAGATGGTCAGACGGGAGAAGATGAGCTCTGCGGAAGATCAGAACGCTCTGTACTCGCGCATGGCAGCCAAGGTGAGCGCCACACTTCTCACACACACCAAACACTGAGGGCTGACAGTGTGGAACAGTCTGTAATTCTAAAGGGACGTTCATTAAAAAAAAAATTGCAGTGAAAAAGCAATTGGAGGTCATTCATTTCCTACTGCAGATACAAATCAAATAAAAATAATTAGGTCTATGGTCTAAATTTAAGATTTATGTATTTGAATTCCATGTAAAATTTACATCCATTTGGATTACACCGTTTTAATACATACTACTGAACACAATGTGATGCGTATTTGTAAGTAATACATACATGAAATGGGTAAGATTTCAGTTCTCAAAAAAGTTCTATTTGATTTTAAATAGATCATAGTCATATTTTCAGAATGCATTCATGCAAATAGTTTAGGAGCATTATGGATCTGTTCATTTATTATACATATGTATATATGTACATACATTATGTGTGTGTATATATATATATATATATATGTATATTGGGGGTAGCACGGTACATGAAGAACCGTTCGGTTCGCTTGTCTTGGTTCGGTTCGTGTGTGCGTCGCACGGTTCGACGCATGCGCAATGTAGCCCCGTATTCAGATAGTTTCGCCTGAACATACATATAGACAGTAAAAGTGGAGTGAGGGGCCGTTCACATATCGCGTCTTTTGCACACACATATTCATTATTTCCTATGTAGGCCGCGCTTTCCAGCTTTCCATGCTTTTTTAGGCGCGATATGTGAACGGCCCCGAATGAAGGCCGCCCGGAGTTGGCGGATGCGCCCGTGTCGTTCAAATCCGGTGTGTGGGAACATTTTGGATTTCATGTTAGTTACGATGACAACGGAAGTAAAACAGTAGATAGAACTGCGACTGTGTGCAAGAATTGTGCAAAATGCATTCAATATGCTAATGGAAACACTTCTAATATGACCGTTCATTTGAGAAGACATCACGGCAATGTGTGGATAAACACAAACAGGAGAGAGCCGGTTAGGAAACAACTTCTACTGTCCGCAGCATTTAAGAAACCTCTCAGTGATAACTAAAGCATTGGGGATGTTTATGTTATTACATTATATTATATATTTATCTTTAAAGTTGGCTTAAAAGACAGAGCTTTAAGAGTTCCTCTCTTTGTCTTTTAAAATATTTTTTTTTGTAAGAGCTACACTGAAGTTGGCAGTTTGATAAATGCAAGTTAATTTCGATCTTTGTTCCTGTAGAGATAACAATACACATGCTCTTTTTTTTGCCAAACAAACGAAAAGCATGTCATCATCAATGTCTTCTCTCTTGCTGTATCAAAATCTCACCAGCTTTTACTCAGAGATGGTCCCAATAATGTGCTTAAAGTCAGTCAGATTCAGTTAGTGCACGATTACATTACAAAAATGTTAATACTGTATCCTAAATTGTGGATAATTAAGCTAATAAGCTATATATCATGTGCTGAAGGAAATTTCTGGAGTGTTAAAGATTAAAATAACAACAAGAACCGTACAGAACCGAAAACCGTGGGTTTTGTGAACCGTGCCACCCCTAATATATATATATATGTATATATGTATGTGTGTGTGTGTGTGTATTTATATTTATATAATATACAGTTAAAAAGTATGAACATGGTTAAAATGTGTAAAATCTGTGGAACAAGCTATATTGAATTATTTATGTGAGTGGTTTAAAGAAATTTGATTAATTGATGACAAGTATATAAATCTGGTAATTATACATTGAAAAAACATTAGTTTATTAGTGCTATTACAGAAATCTGACCGGTTTCATTTATGTATGACTGACAAAAATGCATCGCATTAAATTGATTACTTTGTTAAAACTGTGTCGTCCAAATGCATGGGAATTTTAAATGCTATTCAATTTAATTATCTTAAATTTAGACCTAAACCTTTTTTGAGTGTTTCATAGTTTCTGGACTTTAAATTTAAATTCTCAGGAATGAGTTTCTGAACCACAGACACGCACAAACTATATTTTTCTGTGGTCATCTATCGTCGCGAGCCAGGCTGGCGTCAGCAGATGGTCGCGGTACTCGTGTGATCAATCTCTCAGTCTGTCCTCCGATATGATTTGGTGTTTTTCAGACTTTAAACCAGGCTGGACTACTAAAAATCTGTTATAAAAAAACTAAGACGTCACTGTCGCCATGGAGACAAGAAATATGAAAGTGACAAACATTTGCACATTTTAGCAGCACATGGCTCTGTCTCTCTCTCTCTGCCAAGTTACCATAACATAGCAGCGAAAAGTGTTATTAATATATTTATTTCACCAACTTCACCAGCAGCAGCCAAAACTCACTGTGTAGTTTTGTGTGACTGTGCAACAGTGCAAGTAAAGTAGCGTTTTATTAATATTTCTTACATTGTGTTTCGTGTTTGTTGACACGGTTGCCTTCATTCACCTGGAACTGTTTAACGTCAGTCTCCATTCAAACTGTGGCAGATCATTTTTAGAGCTTCTCTCTCACACTGATGGATCGGTCGCTATTTAAAATCTAGCTGACGGTGAAATGACGTCATTGCAGTATTTGCATGCTGCAATTGTTTTTTTTTTGGTTTCTTTTTGCATCCATTTCTTTTTTGGTCGTCTTTGTTTTATTAAATGTTATGCTTAACCCTCTGGTGCTGCTCATATGGCGGTCAAAAATGACCAAATTTTTATTTTATTTATTTAAATGAAATGGTAACACTTTACAATAGAGTTCATTAGTTAAACATTAATGTATTAACACATTTGTTACTGTATTTATTAATCTTCGTTAACGTTTGTTAATGAAAATACAGTTGTTCATTGTTTGTTCATGTGCATTAACTGTTCACAAGATTTTAATAATGTATTAGTAAATGTTTAAATTAACAAAAATTAATAAATGCTGTAGAAGTGCAGTTCATTATTATTTCATGTTAACTAAGTGACAATAAGTGTTACCAATGAAATGTACTATATTTTAGCTCGATAATGTTTTTTATTTAATATTTTGTGTTTTTAGGAGATTTTATGGTACTGAATTATTTTTATGGAATAGTTATGATCCATTTATTACCTGTTAATTACTTTTTGAGCATAGATCTGAAATGAAATGTCCAACTTTAACTGTCGTAAATCGTAAAAAACGTTTATGAAAAATGCATATAAATGTTATTTTTAAATTTATATGAAATATATATTTTACAAATCAGGTTTTAATCTAAAGCTGTGAGAAAATCAAAGCCAAGTTGTGTTCCAAATTTGAGGTTGATATCTCAAAAAATTAGCTTTCATTAAGATTTTGTTTGGGCGCAGTACCAAACGCTTCCACTAGATGAAATACAATACAAGTGTGATTTTTTTTTTCTCAGGATAATTCAACCTTTTCGAATCATGTCCATGATTTTGTGTGCCACATAGCAAGTGCCAAAACCTTTACCAGTTTCGTACCATTCCGATGAAGTAAATAATTAACCAATTGACCCTTCGCAAACAGTTTGATTGACAGGCGATTTGACCAATCATAACCCCGAATCTGCCATTTTGTCCGTCAAAGCGGTCAGGGGAGTTAGTAGATTAACGTTGGTGAACTTGAATCACGTCTTGAAACAACATTCCTTCTGATGTTCATTCATGTTTATTTGATGCTATAAATGAACTAGTATGAAGAGATGATCGGTTCACGAGGAGCTACAGCGATCTGTCACCACACATTAAACACACACTAGACGCTATTTATTGATTCAACTTCTTTAAAACATTACAATATTTTAAATATGAAACTGTTTCATACGTTGTCAGTGTCCTTTTTGCTCCGCGGTGTATTTTTCACTGCGTGAAAACATGATGTGTGGCGTGAGAGCGCATAGCAACAGTAACTAAAGGGGGCGGGGCTTTGCGAAGAGTCAATTAGCACTATAGGGTTAAATTTTGTACGTCTCCCATTGAATAACATTAATAGAATGTTCAGAATTTCAAATATAAACAACAGCAATGATGTCAATGTAATTCTTCATACCAAATATGCAAATTTTTTGTAGCTTGCATTTATTTGCCTAATGAAATATGCATGGCCTATTTTTTTTATTTATTTATTTTTTTTATTTTGCCCCTATTTATTTTTTCCTAATTATTTAATTCACTGTTTTATTTTAATAATAGAACCAGCTGTGATGAAGTTAGTATAATATCTGCATGCACTGGTGTGATTTTGTTGCACGCTTTACTTTCTTGCATCTATTTAACGCTTTTACAGTGTCGTATTATGTGTTGATTCACAAGCGGCCGTTTAACTGAAACTTTTCTTTGGCTGCCTTGCAAGGTCTACTATTTTCCTCAGAAAATACAAAGCTAGTTGTCAAAGCTCTTTTTTATTCACATGTCAGCTGGAGTCTGAAAGCAGCGATGCGGAGAATAAATGTAGAATTTAAAGAGTTCGGCCAGACTCTCCAACACTCTCGCTCTCACCTCGGCTCCTCTCCATCTGTCAATCAAACATGCCAGTGTGAACAGACACGCCTCCCACACAGATCACCCGTTGCTACGGATACGTTGCCTCTTTGTCTGCTTGTTGTACCACACCGTTAAGCCTCTCTCACACTTGTGTGTCTAAAGAGAGCAGACACACACGCATCGGCGCTCTGTTGGCGTAATCCCTGCGGCCTGGTCACATCTGCTGCTGTTTTCTGGATTCTGCTCCAGATAATGACCCACAGTTTTGTCAGCAATCAGCAGTAAATCCGCACCTGACCTCTGCTGCTCAGTCAGATCACATGATCCCTGACGACCAATCGCTACTGCACAGTTTGGTTTCAAGACCCCGTTTGCCCAATCAGATCACATGCCAGTAGGGCACTTGCCAGTAAGGTCTTATTTGTTAATGTATGTGTTAACAAATATGACCAACACTTTTGTTACAGTATTTATTCATCTTTATTAATGTTAGTTGATAAAAATCCAGCTATTCATTGTTCATTAGTGCAACTAATGTTAACAAATATTATTTGGTTTTAATTATGTATTCATAAATAATGAAATTGACATGAACTAAGGTTAATAAATGCTGCATTTAAGTATTTAAAAGTAATTTTGCTGATTAGTATTTGCAATTTAAAATGGGATTTCAACAATAATAATAATAATAATAATAATAATCCATGTTTGCTGCACAGTTTGGCCAATTTTATGTCATTATATATCAATTTGACTATAAATAACAATAATAATTTAATTATTTTAATTTTAATAATTTTTAAATACAAAATTGCATATATATATATATATATATATATATATATATATATATATATATATATATATATATGCAATTTTTTATATATATATATATATATATATATATATATGCAATTTTTTATATATATATATATATATATATATATATATATATATGCAATTTTATATATATAAATATATATATATATATAAATATATAAAATATATTTATATTTTATAAATTATAAATTTATAAATTATAAATTTATAAATTTATATTTATATATATTTATAAATATATTTATATATATATATATATATATATATATATATATATATAAATATATTTGCAATTTTTTATTTAAAAATTATTAAAATTATATATATATATATATAAAAATTAAATACTTGTTAGTCAAAGGGAGATTCTCAAACTATATATACTTAATAATCAATACAAAATTATATAATACATAATAATTTTATTTTATATTATAATTGTAAAATTACAATACCAATATTGATGGCTGTCTAAATTTCTTCATTTTTCTGACCTCTGTTCCTCCTGAAAAAAGTGCATGGCTCCTTCCTGATTTGCATATTGTCACTCCAAAGTAGTAAACAAGATAATAATTAGGGCATCATGAATCATAGTATATTGTAAATAAATTGTGTGTACAGGTTGCAAGGTATTTTGGATCAATATTGCTGCAGTTTAAGAGGATCAGTGTCAAGTTTTGTTTTCAAGTTCAATAAAATATACAGATTCACACACAATTGCTAGTACGTACTTGTCTTACTATTAAAGTACAAGAATCGAAGAACTCATAAAACATTTCTCATTCCTCTGTCCTGATCCAGCTCTCAGCTTTTAAATCAAGATAAAACTCAGACATGCAGGATAAAGTGAACATGTCATGCAAATAAAACTCTGTAAAAAGCATGTTTGCTGTGTTCTTAATGGACGTGTTTTGCAGATGATGGGGAAGACGGACGGTGAGAACTACACACTGGATGACATGTTTGTGTCCAGTGCGGCACAGAGAGAGAGGTCGGGTCAAGATGAAGAGAGGCAGAGGAACAAAGCCATTCATGAGACGCGGAGGTTAGCCGGGCGGATGGAGAAATGCCGGCACTGTTTCGACAGCCCTGAACTGCCCAAACATCTCATCGCAGCCGTCGGGACCAAGGCAGGATATATTACTGCTTCATATCTGCTTATGACAAAAACTTCCGTATGCTGAAAAAAGTTTCCATTTTTAGAGAATCGGGCTTGAATCATAATTGAGTTTAAAATCTGTTTACACTGATGAGGAATTTGACTTTCTAAGATACACAAGATATGGTTTATTGCTAGAAAATCATTTTAAAATATATTAAGCAAGTTATATTCATATTAATCTCATTTTTCACTGCAGAAATTTGTTATTTTCTTAGAATGTGCAAGACTTCCCATTCATTAGCCACTATAAATAACTAAAAAAGTTATTAGTGCAGTAAACGGTACAACTATTTCTGCAACAAACCTGTGTATTGGATTACAAAAATAAATTATAACAATATATTTTTAAATAATATTAAAACTGGCCTTCTTATAATTGTATTTAATATTAATTTTAAATGAAAATGTAAAAATCAATCTTCAATAAATATGATATATATATATATATATATATATATATATATATATATATATATATATATAAATTTGTTACATTTTTTTTTAAATATTTAAAATTAAATATATATATATATAAATTATTAATTTTAAATATTTGAAATTAAATATATGTATATATATAAACTTATTATATATTATAAATTTATTAATTATATATATATGACATATATGACAGCACTTACTATATATATATATATATATAAAATTATTTTTACTAACTTTTACATTAGATGTTATTAATTGCGATTAATCGATTTGAATCCATATGTGTGTGTGTATATATATATATATATATATAATTTTTTTTTTTTTTAAATATTTAAAATTAAATATATTTATATATATATATATATATATATATATATATAAACTTATTATATATTATAAATTTATTCATTATATATATATGACATATATGAATATATATGACAGCACTTACTATCTATCTATATATATATAATTATTTTTACTAACTTTTACATTAGATGTTATTAATTGCGATTAATCGATTTGAATCCATATGTGTGTGTGTATATATATATATATATATATATATATATATATATATATATATATATATATATATACACACACACAGACACATATGGGTATATATAAATACCTTTTTGCAATATCAAGCAGCATAATTGACTGTTTCACCGATAAATAATTGAGTGGATGACACCGGAATTATTACCATAATTTTAAGTACCATAGTTTTAAACCTTCACGTTTTTACCAAACTCATAATTTTGTAGCAGACGTTAACATGAAGATTTTAGGTTGAAATGTCCATTTTATATGACGCCTTAACATGCTGGTATCATCACTAGGCATTGGGACAGACACTAAGTCTCGCTGTTGCTCACACACTCACACACACACACACACAATAATTTGCCTTAAAGACCATTTTGGCTTATGCTGTCAGGGAAAAAAAAAAAGTATATCTTCAGCAAAAAAAGACTAATCTCTCCTCCAGCCTGTCCATTTCGGGTGTCGTGTGCTCGGCTGTGCTAAGAGGATTTCCCCAGATGCTCAGTTTGTCCATGTGCGTTGGGGATGACAGAAGACAGGCTGCGGGACGGGCTCCAGGTTTTAGCGAGCTGTCCTCATTAATGCGCAAGCTTGAATGCTGTTCTGACTCTGACGTGTGTGTGTGTGTGTGTGTTTCTTCTCTCGCAGGTGTACTTGTGTCTCCCGAACAGTGTGTCTCTGACCGAAGGTCATTGTTTGATCGTACCCATCCAACATCACACAGCGGCCACAGGCCTGGACGAGGACATATGGAGCGAAATACAGGTACAAACATCATGAACACAAGCGGTTTTTTTTGTATACACATTCTGGAAGTGTTTATACGGAGTTCTGCACCACTCAGAAGTAGTTTAATTTATCTTTGAATATATGATATGTAACGATACAGACATGTTTTGCCTCATATTATTGCCTCACATGTTTCAGGATCAGTTACTCTACACAACATCTCGACCCATATCTCTAGATCACTGCTTGGAAAGGAGGTACTAACAACACAACCAGCTGACTAAAGCAGATTTCTTTCTAATATCGCTCTCTCGTAGATGTTCCGTCGTGCTTTGGTCCGCATGTTTGAGTCTCAGGAGTTGGACTGCGTGTTTTTGGAGACTCATATGAATCCGAAAAGACATCTGCACATGGTTTACGAGTGTGTGCCTATGCCCAAAGAGCTCGGAGACATGGCACCCATTTATTTTAAGGTAACGCACACAAACACCCTCACAATAAAGTGAAATCGTAGCTATAGCTTGTTATTAAAGCACCATTTCCCGCATGTATTAATAGGATTTTTACTTCTGGAATCCGAATGTTCAGCAATTTCAACAAATTTTGTCAGCTACTTTTTTAATGGTTACACTTTAATTTAAACATTAATATATTAACTAACATGAACTAACCATGAGCAACACATTTGTTACTGTATTTACTAATCTTCGTTAACGTTAGTTAATGAAAATACAGTTGTTCATTGTTTGTTCATGTTAGTTCATGTGCATTAACTGTTAACAAGATTTTAATAATGTATTAGTAAATGTTGAAATTAATAAAGATTAATAAATGCTGTAGAAGTGCATTATTATTAGTTAATGTTAACTAATGAAACTTATTGTAAAGTCTTAGTTCTGTGTTAAATGTGCTGTTCACTATCATATTTCGTCAACTTTATCCTGTTTTTGTTTAGTAGTTGACAATGTCTGAACATTTTAGTTCTAGTTTTGGACAATGAAAACTGCGATTTATTTTGCTCAAAATTATAATCATAATGATTTTTGTCATTTGAGAAATTTAGACAATCAGAATTATTGCACTTTCACCTATAAGCACACATGTCAACTCAAACGCTTTCTTTATTTGACCTCATTTAGTGTACTAATTTATTATAGGCTATTTATCAAACATTAAAACTCTGTGATGTAATTCCGAATTGCATTAAAGTCCCCTTGTAGTCATTTTATCCGTTAAAACTAATCTTTAATCACCAAAATGGCATATTTAAACATTTTTTGCTGTCAAAAAAAAATTCTTAATGTCTTAAAATAGCTTGTATGTAATTCTACACCATTGCCTCATTTAATATTCGCAGAGCTATGAATATGCTAATTAGCCCCGCCTCCCCTCACTCGCACAAGCTCAGAGATCCACTCGGTCAACTTACTGAAATAAAAATATAGTTAGATATTTAGTTAATTATAACATCATAATATAACATCACTATATTTCTAAAACTAAAAAGTTTTAACTACATTTTAGTCTCGTCTTTTTTCAACAACAATATTTCATGTTGCTACAGTCACAGTTGTCATCGTCTTGGTCATAGAAAAAAAGATCGTCAGCGAACATTTTTGTCTTCGATTTCGTTAATGATATTAACAACACACTTATCAAACTTTTTATTCACTCAGAAAGCCATAATGGAATCGGACGAGGAATGGGCCATGAATAAAAAAGTTGTGGATCTCTCGTCGAAAGACATCAGACATGCTGTGAGTTCTTCCTGTTTTTTTCCTGATGTCTCTTACTCTCCCTCCTCTGTCTCGGTATTTGACGTCGTTTGTGTCTTCGCAGGTTCCACGAGGGTTGCCGTACTTCTCGGTGGATTTCGGTTTGCAGGGCGGTTTTGCTCACGTCATTGAAAACGAGCACAAGTTTCCACACTATTTCGGCAAAGTAAGTTTGCGAACAGCGCTTGTGCCTGCGACTCTGGGCATGGGTTTGGACATTTTGATGTGATTGCAATGGTTAAAATACATATTCTGAATCTGCAATCATAATTAAGAGGACCTATAAACCTCTTTTACAAAGTCTCGATTTTGTTTTTAGGCTCTACTAGAACAGGTTTTCATGTTTGAATGTTCATTATTCTCCATTGTTGCAGCCCCTCTCTTCTCAGTCTGTCAGTAACGCTCTGTTTAGTTCCTCTCCCTATGAAGCCCCTCCTTCTGAAAAGCACAATGTGCTCTGATTGGTCGGCTGAATCAGTGTGTTGTAATTCATCCTTCGCCGGCAGTTTGATTGACAGGCGATCTGACCAATCATAACCCCGAATCCGGAGTTAGTAGCGCTTGAAACAACATTCCTTCTGATGTTCATCATGTTTATTTGATGCTATAAATGAACTAGTATGAAGAGATGATCGGTTCACGAGGAGCTACAGCGATCTGTCACCACACATTAAACACACACTAGACGCTATTTATTGATTAAACTTCTTTAAAAAATAAAGTTACCATAACTAACTTAAGGCCCCGCCCCTTTATTTTGCATATACCTTGGGTGGAAATTATTTAAATGAGGAATATTGTGACAGGGAGTTCAGAAACGCTGACACTGATATAGAGAATAACGCCCGCTGGAGGGACTTTTCATGACCAAACAGCAACATTGCACACTAAAGAAACTTAAACATTGAATAAACCGTAATAGGTCCTTTTGAAATTAATCAAAATTGACAAAAATAGGATGCACGTCAACATAGTCACTGAGATTTGTTCTGTCTCCATCAGGAAATCCTGGGAGGGATGCTGGACCTGGAACCAAGACGATGGCGCAAACCGATACGTGAGAATTTCGACGACCAGCGTAAGAAGGTTCTGAAGTTCGCTCAGTGGTGGAAACCGTTTGACTGCACTAAGAGCGATAGCTAGCCACTCAGAGACGGTGTGGTTTCATTCTGAACTCTGATTGGCTGAGCCGTCGCACCACTGTAAAGACTTTAATTTTTATTTCAGGCTGTTGGATTATCTGAAGAAAAATCCTCTGGAGAAAGCTTCAGGAGTGTTTTATTTGGGCAAAAATAGTTTTTTTTTGTGTGTGACACTTTTAATTTGTTTTTATTCAAAGAGCACGGAGATGTAGGTCCATTCTTTTCTTTTGTTATTAAATATCAAGACATTTTTGTCATCCTCCCAAACATTTTCATTTTTAATGGCTCGAGTGTTGTTGTGTCTGATGAATGCGTGTAAAGCTCAGCCGTTTTACCTGCTGTCCAGTGGGGATGTACATCCTGCGCTTTTAAACTCAGAATAAAATATTACAAGACTTGCAGCTGCTCAGCTGAATGTGTGCTCTGGATTTATAATCTGATTGGGTTTCGATGATGTTTCGCTCGCTCCTTCCTGTGAACCTGACCTCGAGTTAACCCCGTCGAGCACTGATCATCTGTGGGGTGACATAGTTTACACCCTTCCGGTAATTTAGTGAAAGAAAGAAATTATTTGTTTTCTATGGCTGTATTTTAGGCTGTGCTGCTCTCCAAGAACATGTACACTAAACTGATTTATAAAAGCCGGTATTTTCCTCTGTCTTTAAGAATTAAAACTTGTCTTCTGATAAATAAAAAGGCAAAACTAGCCAAAATAGTGAAAATTTGAATTGGCTATATATATATATATATATATATATATATATATATATATATATATATAATACACACACATATATATATATATATATATATATATATATATGTGTGTGTATTATATATATATATATATATATATATATATATATATATATATATATATATATATATATATATATATATATATATTTGAGGTGTCGAGCGATTAAAATGTTTAATCAAATTAGTCGCAAATTAATCGTACATCAAATTTGGCTGAGAAATTACCCCCAAAAGATCATTTAAAGTCATTATTGTGTTAATTGAGAAAACAATAACTTTAATGGGTTTTTATTAAGTGAAAAAAAATGTTTTTACTAATTTTTTTTTTTTAACGATACTCTAAATAAGAAACTAAAACTGACAGTTGGTGGTGGTAAATCTTTTTTTTTTTTTTTTTTTTTTTTTTTTGAGGTGTCGAGCGATTAAAACGTTTAATCAAATTAGTCGCAAATTAATCGTACATCAAATTTGGCTGAGAAATTACCCCCAAAAGATCATTTAAAGTCATTATTGTGTTAATTGAGAAAACAATACCTTTAATGGGTTTTTATTAAGTAGGAAAATGTTTTGTTTTTTTACTAATTTTTTTTTTAAACGATACTCTAGATAAGAAACTAAAACTGACAGTTGGTGGTCGTAAATGTCTAAAAAAAAAAAAATAAGTCATTCATTCGATTCTTTCTGATTCATTCAGGAATGAAGTCAATGGCTCTCTTTATGAATGAGTCATTGAATCATTGATTCACCCGATTGATTCGCTCAACTCTGATTCAGTCAGAAACGAATCACTGCAATGTGTTGCTCAGAGACGCACAACAGGCAGAATTCAGCAAAAACTGATTCATATCATATAATATAGGGTCATTCTAACTGAATTCTGTATGGTTCATCATCATGCAGTGAGTTGTCTTGTCGTGTAAGGTCATTTTGCTCATGCAGTTATATCTGTGATTTTTATTTATTTGATTTTTTTTATTTATTTTTTTTATTACAGCTGTTGTTTTCAGGTCAGGACACGGTGTGTAACATTAGATGAGTTCAGGTTTTATGAGGCTGTTAAACAGCACTATCACAGATCGCTCCGGGGTCACAGGTGACCTTCCAGTTGTTGTGGCATGACCTCAGAGCCGCTGTAATGTGGGTGTGTTGATGTTCATCATATGGCATTACAGCCATTAACACACACACACACACTCTCACACACAGGTAATTAGAACAGCAGAAACGCTGAATTGCACAATTTGTCACGCAACGCTGCACACACACAGACTGGCAGCGTGAAGATCTAGATTCGATGTACAATGGAGCCAGTAAATGTCACATACAGGTAACACTACTAATTAACTAGCAGTTTTGTAGGCTCAGTTATAGATCGTATATCTGAATATTACTAAATATACGAAATTTTATATGAGCGAATGTTATTATATAATTAATGAGCTGTAAGATTTAATTGCATGTATTGAGTAGAAAGTTTTGTTTTGGTCTTCAGCTTGATTATACCAAATAAATCTTTCTTTCTATTATTTAATATTTTGATAAAAGTATAAGGTGCATTAATAAATCAAGCTGAAGACCAGAATAATGTATTGTCAATTTTGTAAATGATGTAATTTTGGACAATTGCCATTTTGATAATTCATAAGTAGCACTGCTTAATCTTGCTAAAAGCAAAACTTACTGCTTAATATCTGCAATTAAATCTTAAAGCTCATGAATTATGTAATCAGATTTGCTCATATAAAAATTGTCAGCGATCCCTCTTATTTTCGGCATGAAATTACAGTTCACCTTGCGTGTTGTAGGTCATATTGTCTTATTGTGAACATTCATCCATGTATATTTCTCTCTTTTTTTTTTGTTTTTGTTTATTGTCCTCAATTTTTAATCAGAAATTTGAACTTTAAATCCCCGGTAATATACAGTAACTCTTTGATTATTTCCTAATGTATGACATGAAATCAGTTTTTTTCTCTAGTTTATTTATAAATGGCAACGTTTGTGATTTTCGTGCCACTGCTACCAAACCGAATTGCTTAAATAATGATCATTTCCGAACAGGTTTCCCAAATATCATTGTTGGTCCGTTTGTCTTTCTCCACACTCAACAAAGAAAAAAAAATAATGCGGCAGTTTGCATCCATTTTTTTAATTTATAACAATTTTGAGTGAATTTGTTCAACCAACTAGCAACATTGAGTTAGAGGAACTTAATTATTTGTTGCATAAACACAAATTTTTAAGTTGATTATGCACCAACTACCAGATTTGTTGCCCTGGAACCAATAAATCTGATCTATTTGAGCTCAAATCATAGCACATGCTAACATGTATATTTAATGAACAAGTAATATATGACTCGTCTCTGGCATCAGCGCAGTCGTTGCTTATAGAGTCAATAGAGTTTACCTTCATGTTTCTACTCTTCAGCACAATGGTAACTTCAACATTACAGAAACTCTTTTAAATGTCAAACATAAACACTAACAGCTCTTTCCCTTCTCTAAAAATAAAATAAATCAACACTTAATTTCTATATTTATTCTCCTTATCCCGTCCTACGCAAAGCATGCTGGGAACTAGAAATCCACTGCCTATAGTTTCCGAAGCTATCAAGACAATTACATTAAGTTACTACAACTTAATTTTTAAAAAAAAAGCAAATTAACGCAGAAATTTGAGTTTATATTATGGACGATATTAAGTTGATGTTAACGATCAACATTATTATGTCAACAGAACTCTACAAAATAATTTTTGCAACTTAAAAGGTTTAATTAAACATTAAATTAGACTTTTTAACTTAAGTTGTGGAACAAGTGTCCTGAATTATTTTTAGATTGCAGAAACTGTGACGTATTGGGTTGCTCAAACAGTCCCAGTGTTTACACCCGCTCTAATGGTCTTAAATAGCAACTCCGTCTCAATCGTGAGTTTGGGGAAGGAACTTCCTGTTTTTGAACATTTGCACATGGAAACCTGTTTGAAAACAATATTCTGTTTGGTGATGTGAAATCACACACATTCTTTCATGTTTAATTCGAGTCCACTTGCTTAAGATCGATGTTGCATCCATGCACAATAAATGTTAATGTTTTTTTAAAGATTAAAATGGCTCTGTTAGTTTATTTATACACACTCCGACAGACACGAGGCTGTTCCTGTGTTAATATGTGAACAAAAACAGGCAGAACAGGGAAAGTGGGTCAGACTCAGGAGCGGAAAGAGGGATGCTGGGAGAAGAGTGAAGGACAAAGAGAGAGAAGGAGAGAGAAGAGAAATATCCGGAAGGCATCAGAGGGAGAGAGAGGCGCACACTTCAACCTTCACCCCTGCTAACATGACCTGACTGTCTGCGTCTCTCTCTCTCTCGTGGACCTGCGGTTTCTTTCGCATCGTGGATGAACAGAACACTGTCTATGAAGGGTTTTACTTACCCAGGCCAATGTAGCATTCAAACGCACATGGTTTTAAATGATTATTTAATATGCTGTGTTACACATTAAATTATTATAATTAGATAAAGCTACATCCAGATGTTTTTGGCTGAATCTATAATCTGTGCCGTACGGTATCGCACACTTTGCATATGTTGCGTAGTTCTGTCTTAAGTCGCACGTTGTATGTCTTGCGTTTATATTATGCAGATAACTGGCAGAGCTGTTTATTCAACAGTTTCCACTCGCTTATTCATACAATTCTATTATCTTATATTTTATTTTGTTCTTGCAAAGATAAAGTGTGTGATTTTCGTGCTGCTGGCTTCCAGAACATTCTCTAGACATATATGGTAGTACTGGAGAAAGTGTTTTCATATTTTACTCTTCATTATTCTATTCTCTTCTGTTCTATTCTGTTCTGCTCTATTCTATTATGTTCTATTCTATTATGCTCTATTTTGTTCTTCTCTGTTCTGTTGTTACGTTCTAGTTTCTGTTCTTTTCTACTCTGTTATGTTCTATTCTGTTCTTCTCTGTTCTATTCTGTTATGTTCTATTTGTTTCTGATCTTTTCTACTCAGTTATGTTCTATTATTTTCTACTCTGTTGTGTTCTACTCAGTTATGTTCTATTCTGTTCTTCTCTGTTCTATTCTGATATGTTCTATTTGTTTCTGATCTTTTCTACTCAGTTATGTTCTATTATTTTCTACTCTGTTGTGTTCTACTCAGTTATGTTCTATTCTGTTCTTCTCTGTTCTATTCTGATATGTTCTATTTGTTTCTGATCTTTTCTACTCAGTTATGTTCTATTATTTTCTACTCTGTTATGTTCTACTCTGTTATGTTCTACTCAGTTATGTTCTACTCAGTTATGTTCTATTCTGTTCTTCTGTTTTATTCTGATATGTTCTATTTGTTTCTGATCTTTTCTACTCAGTTATGTTCTATTATTTTCTACTCCGTTATGTTCTACTCTATGTTCTATTTGTTTCAGATCTTTTCTACTCTGTTATGTTCTATTTGTTTCAGATCTTTTCTACTCTGTTATGTTTTATTCTGTTATGTTCTACTCTGTTCTTCTCTGTTCTATTCTGTTATGTTTTATTTGTTTCTGATCTTTTCTACTCTTATGTTCTATTTTGTTCTTCTGTTCTGTTATGTTCTAGTTTCTGTTCTTTTCTACTCTGTTATGTTCTGTTGTTCTATTTGATTGTTCTCTTCTGTTATGTTCCGTCCTACTCTGTTCAGTTCTGTTCTATTATGTTCAACTGTTATGCTTTGTTCTGTTGTACTCTGTTCTGTTCTCTTCTATTATGTTCTATTCTGTTATGTTCTATTCTGTTCTTCTCTGTTCTATTCTGTTATATTTTATTTGTTTCTAATCTTTTCTACTCTTATGTTCTGTTGTTCTATTTGATTATGTTCTCTTCTGTTATGTTCAGTTCTGTTCTATTCTGTTCTACTGTTATGCTTTGTTCGGTTCTACTCTGTTCCGTTCTCTTCTGTTATGTTATGTTCTGTTCTATTTGGTTATGTTCTATTCTGTTCTACTTTATGCTTTGTTCTATTCTACTCTTCTGTTCAATTATACTCTATTCTGTTCTACTCTATGTTCTATTTGGTTCTGTTATGTTCAATTCTATTCTGTTCTACACTGTTATACTTGGTTCTGTTCTGTTATACTCTGTTCTCCAGTTCTTTTTTTATGTTCTATTCGGTTCTGTTATGTTCTACTTTGTTCTATTCTGTTATACTCTATTCTGTTCTATTCTTCTGTTCTTGTACTCTGTTCTCTTCTGTTCTACTCTAGGTTCTAGTCTCTTCTGTTCTATTCTGTTCTCTTTTTTTTCTGTTCTAATCTGCTATGTTCTGTTCTTCTATTCTATTCTGTTCTGTTTAATTCTATTATCTCAAGCAGAACTGAATTGGCCTCTGTTTTGTGACAGTTTGTTGTCCTTTACTGTAACTACTCACATTACTGTACACACTACTCACATGTACAAACCTCTGATATTATTATGCCTATGACCCATCTTCAGTCATCCTGTTATGATAATGTGATTCAGTGACCGCATTTACATGCACATCAATGTGCAGATGGTCAATATTCATATTTTTTCCCTAATAATAAAGAATAAAATAAGCTTTTTTTCCATCAAAGGATGTGCTCGACATCTGTTGGAAAATTCTCAGACACTGTATATAAAACAAAGATTACTGAATCATGTTTTCCAAGAAAATACTTTTTCGGTACAAAATTCAGTTTAATACACTGTTACTCGTCATTTCTTTGTAATTATTTGTGAAATTTACTAGCTATTTCATGAAAACTGGGGTAGGTTTTACCAGTTTTCTGACATGGCAGTCAGCACAGTCTCAATAAGCAATGACATCCATGTTTTCCTGCTGTTCATAGGGAATGCTGGAGATTTATAATGCTGCATATTAGTGATTCCGCACAAAAATTGAATCAACTCCTTAATCCTCATTCCCGTCCTTGACAACAGCACACACGAGTGCAAAAATGTAGGTCACGCGTTTCCTAAGGTGCTTTTGTCCATATATATATATATTGAATTTTTTCTTTTAATAAATGTAAACAGAAAAGTCTCTTCATCACTTCGAAAAGATGTTACTGGCATGTATCATAAAGCACCCAGAATTATTTGCATAATAATTCAGATTAATGCATCTCAAGAAATCAGATTATTAAATAATGGGGTTAATGCATGGTAAGACATTCTTGTGAAGATCTGTTCTTCCTGCGTAACCTGAAATGCCTTCAGTAATTACAATGTCTATGTTAATTAATTTATTTGGTCACTCCGATGTAAAGTGTGACCAGCATCGCTTTCCATACGCTTTCATAGTTCCATGCTATCTCTCTCTCGCTCTCTCTCTCTCTCTCTCTCTCTCTCTCTCTCTCTCTCTCTCTCTCTCTCTCTTTCTCTCTCTCTCTCTCTCGCTCTCTCTCTCTCGCTCAGGGGAGGGTGTAGAGGATTTTTGCTGTATGTTAACCGATTGGCTGTTTCTTAGTTCAGTGCGCCCTGGACGTTGGATTATTTTTCATGTTCACGCGCGTCTGAACGCGCGACTCTCCCCGCGTCAAACCCGCAGAGACCCGCACGGACGGACGGATGATGAGGTCTCCGGGGGTCTTTATCGGTCTACGGAGCTGCTGGGTCACCGAGGGGAACGGGATTCGGTAATACAAACACCCCGCTCCATCCCACCCCACACCCACGCTGACGGAATCTGGGTTTTGCGCACTTGGTGATCCGGCGGTCCCTCCAGGCGCTGCTGCATTCATTCGGGAGTGAGAGCGCGCGGCTGACGCGCACGTCCCGGTTCCGCGATGGTTCTGTGTCACCTGCGCGTCTGATGAGTCCGCCCGCATCAGCAGCAGCATGTCCTCGCGGAAGATCTCCTCCGAATCCTTCAGCTCCATGGGCTCGGACTACCTGGAGAGCCCCGGGGAGGACGGAGAGTGCCCGTTCTCGCGCGTCTTCTGGAACGGCAAGAGCCCCGTGGAGACGCTCTCGTGTCCGTTCGAGGACGCGGCGGTCAGCAGGAGGGTCGCCCGCCGTAAACGCGTCAACCTGGACTCGCTCGGGGAGAGTTTGAGACGCCTCACCTCACCGACGGTACCCAGCCTTCCCTTCCCTTCAGCACTCACACATCCACCGCACGGCACTGCAGATGTGCTCCTCAGAAACTCACTACATCATTTACATATTCATAGACATCATCACATATGATGTGTGCGCGCGTATACATGTGGACTATATGTAGACACATATTACTATAAATATGTAAATTGTGTGTGTATATATATATATATATATATACACACACACACACATATTTACATATGTAAATGCTTATATGTATAAGCACATTTACATATGTAAATGTTTTTATATATATATATATATATATATATATATATATATATATATTATAAATAGTAACGTAGAATCTAGAGCAGAATCTACATTAATGTGGTGCATTTAGTGTATAGACAGATAGTAAATATTTGCCTATAATACACATATAGAGTATTATAAAGTAATGTTTAAAGCACTTATGCATATTCATATATTAGAGACAAAATCATCCAGAATCAAAACAGAGTCTCCACATGAAATATAATGTATGTATATATATATAGTAAGACAGTAAAGCACATTTTATTTGGGGGAAAAGTCATGGATATATATATATATATATATATATATATATATATATATATATATATATATATATATATATATTAGAGGTGCACCAATATAATCAGTATCAGCCAGTAAAAGCAAATTTTCACACTATTAGCTGTCGGATAGTTTAAAAACAGCCGATAATCAGCTGATATATGCTGTCAATCAGGAAAATGCACTGAATTTGTAATTTGTGTAAAGAAAATGCTTAGAAACCAGTTTGATGTTCAATATTAATAGTAATTATATGATCTAGTAACATTCAGAAAGTTAAGAAATATTAATTTAATCTTCAGAATTTTTTAATATGTTAATAATAATTTGAGCAATCTGTTTGTTTAAAACGGATACCAGTTTACTCTGAAACAACTTGATGAAATGGAGAGAATAAAGTTTTATTTGCATTTCTTTCAAAATATAAAAATTAAAAATATATTATTAATTATAATGAAATTATAAAAGGCAGAAACCCCAAACTATCGGTATCGGTGGGGAAATTTAGTGTGTATCTCTACTATATATATATATATATACATATAAAATACATCAGGGTTAAAAGACAACAGATAGAGGTAGAATCACCATCTTTCTAACCATATACACCAGTGTTAGTACACTAAACGATGTTAGAGCACTGATGATGATGATGATGATGATGATGTATTTGACATGAGAGCAGATGACACGGCTTGTAAATCTCCACCAAACAGCAGAACCAGTGGCAGCGCAGACATTAGAGAGCCCAATCCTTCAGACCATCTCTCATTTATAGTGTGTGTGTGAATGGAGAATCAATGTAAAGCGTGGTTGTTCGGGGCCGGCAGCATGTGTTCTTACATATTCATCCCGTCTCATGTGTAGCATAACAGCGCTGTGCAGGTTCAGACGGACGTCTGTGTGTGTGTGTGTGTGTGTGTGTGAGAAGAGACGCGATAACCTCTCGGTACGCTGGTCCCTGGTGTTTTGGGGCCTTGAAGAAACACACACACTGTACCGCAGAGCTGCTATAGTACATGTGTATCTGCATCCAGTTCTGCCCTGAGATGCACTTGCCGTGTGTGTGCATTTTTGTGATTTATGAGGACACAAATTTGTGTAATGACATGGGTATTACAATGGTATAAACATGAAATATGAGGGCATTTCATGCGTCCTTATGTTTAAAATAGCTTTAAAAACATACTAAACGGTGTTTATTAAAGATGTAAAACTGCAGAATGTTTAGTGTGATGGTAGGTTTAGGAGTAGAGTTAGTGTAGGGGAGAGAATGTAAAGTTTGTACAGTATAAAAACCATTACGCCTATGAAATAACCTCACTAAGATAGCAAAACAAACCTGTGTGTGTGCGTTTTTGTGGTTTATGAGGACACAAACGTAATGACACTGGTATTATGACGTAAACATGTTTTATGAGGACATTTCAAGTCCTCATATTTCAAATAGCTTTAAAAACATACTAAACAGTGTTTATTAAAGATGTAAAACTGCAGAATGTTTAGTGTGATGGTAGGTTTAGGAGTAGAGTTAGGGTAGGGGAGAGAATGTACAGTTTGTACAGTATAAAAACCATTACGCCTATGAAATATCCTCACTAAGATAGCAAAACAAACCTCTGTGTGTGTGTGTTTTTGTGGTTTATGAGGACACAAATGTAATGACACTGGTATTATGACGTAAACATGTTTTAGGAGGACATTTCAAGTCCTCATATTTCAAATAGCTTTAAAAACATACTAAACAATGTTTTATTAAAGATGTAAAACTGCAGAATGTTTAGTGTGATGGTAGGTTTAGGAGTAGAGTTAGTGTAGGGGAGAGAATGTACAGTTTGTACAGTATAAAAATCATTACGCCTATGAAATGACCTCACTAAGATACCAAAACAAACCTGTGTGTGTGTGTGTGTGTGTGTTGTCCTAGAGAGGCACTTGAAAATGTGGTTCATAGCAAACCAACTGCTCCAACGGCATAAATCCAAAATGTGTGTTTTAGCTGGATGAGATGAAAAACACTAGCAACATTTTCAGACCGGCTGATACATGCAGATGGGTCATCGTATTTACAAACATTTTTATGTCAACCACTGAGATTGTGTCGGATAGACAGGGTATTTCGGTGGTTATAACATTTGAATTGACTGATCATTAGTATTTTTTACTCACAACAACAGCTTATGTTTGCATGTCTGTTCAAATGATGTCTGTCGTATCTGAGGATTAAACAAACCAAATGTTCACTGAGCTCACAAACACGAGACGATATTAATGCTTTGCGATTTGTGTGTGTTTGATAGAGAGAGATACACATTGTTTACCTGCTGTTTGTGATCAGTGATATGAAGCTGTGAAAAAAACACAGCTCTGTTTCAAAATCGGGATGAAAAAACGTATTGCAACAAACACTGCGGACCGAGTTTAAAAATGTTGATTATCAAGATAAATTTTATTAAGTTCTAGGAATCATTTAGTCTGAAAAGTACAGTAATATTTGTTTGTTTTTTATTTATAAAATACATTTTTTAATTATTTAGTTTAGCAACGTTGACGACGTGTGGCTCATCGATTTCACTGAAATCAGTCACTTTTGAGGTTACATTTGTTATGATGCTGCCTACAATAAGACTGCAAGATTTTGGAGCAGATCTATCAAACTTAAGGAAGTAAAATAATATTTACACCATCATTCAGTTTGGGGTCAGTCTTTACTGCATTTATTTGATTAAAAATACAGTAAAATTGTGAAAGATTATTACAATTTTCTGTGAATTTTCAGCATCATTACTCCGACTCTTCAGTGTCACATGATCCTTCAGAAATCATTCTAATATGATGATTTGATGCTCAAGAAACATTTATGATTATTATCAATGTTGAAAACAGTTGTGCTGCTTCATGTTTTAGTGGTAAGGTGATACATTATATTTTTTCGGATTCTTTAATGAATATAAAGTTAAAAAGAACAGCATATTTTTAACATTAAAAATGTCATAACTGCCACTTTTTGATTATGTATCCTTGATGAAGTATTAAATAACAATAATAATCTACCACAATTCTTTTTATATTGGATTTTTAAGACTATTTCGAAGCAGTTCAGCCAAATTGTCCTATTTTTATTAAAAATGTAGTCATACAAGTCAACAAAAGATGTTAACAAAAGAATAGCAGGCCAAACTCTTATTTGGCTTAATTTAATTTTTTTATCTTTATAATTTAATAATGTAAATTATAAATAATAGGACAATAACGGTGCTTTAAATTTTTCAGCTGCAGTGGGTCTATTTAAAAGTAGCTAGCATTTGACTAGTAAGAAGTAATAATCAAATGTAAAAATAAATCACAGCATAGACTTCACTGTTTGAATTAAATATAGATTGTTTCTTATTAAAGCGACCGACGTTAATCAGTCAAGAGAGCAGTGTTTTCTTATTTCTTTTTATTTGATTAGCATTCACAACCGCGACATCAACAGACTTCATGTAGCGCCGGCCATTTTATGGCGCCGCGCTCGTGCCGTCTTCCGGTTGCATTACCACAGCTTTTAGGTAAGATTTTACGGATTTATGAATTTTAAAATCTGCCCGGTCCAACTGACATTTGTTATGACATCCGCTTCAAACAGTGTAATGCTCACGATAACTTTCGTTAACTCTACATTAAGAAAATCCAGTTCACCAGCTAATCACTTTTCAACAGCGACGCTAAACCGGAAATTCAAACACAATTCTTAAAATGGCGGCGCGCTTGTTTCTCTGACGCATATTGCATATATACTGACACACATCCTGTTTTCTCCCAACTGTTTACATTAATTTAAGACACATTCGACTGTGATTATGTGAACCTTTTGTGTATTTGATAATTTAAGCGCTAGAAGACGCTAACTTAGTTCAGTGCTGTGGGTAACCGGCTTTGTGTGCGCGTGCGCACTATGTGTGTGCACTATTATGTAAAACTTGCAAGGTTTATTTATTTTTTCATGCCATTTGTGTGTGTGTGTGTGGTCAGTGAACAAGGTCAATGTCGTGGGAATTCATTTCAGACAGTATAATGTGAAAGGTCAAACAGAATCAGTCTCTTTCTCTCACACACATACAGTCTGGGTGAAGTTACATGATCACAAAGAGGAAAAAACCCAAGAAATTTCATTTTTGCTCAAAGAAAATAAACAGCATAAAGATTTTTGCACTGCACTTGATTTTCCAGCAATCAAGCTAATTTCCCCCCACATTCTCATAACCTCAATGCGTTTTATTGCAATGATTCTCTGCGGTGTTATGTTAGTATAAATCAGGTTTAATATCGACAAAGAGAGAGAGAGAGAGAGAGTAACTACAGCTGTGAGATTACTAAAGTAGATTTGGCCTCATAAAGCTGGATTTGAGCTATTAAGAGCTTTCCTGAAATGAGGAAGATTGTGAATAGTATTTTGTTGCCGTGGTAGCGTGATAAAGGCAGTTGATTGGATAAGGCTTAAGAGTGTATTCTATTACAGGTAGATCAGCACTGTAAATCCCTTTAAAAAGGGCCAAAACAAATCAAATCCAATTGAGGCGATCGGTTTACCATCGCCTTTTACTGCATTCAATAAACACAGAATTAGTTTAATTAGTTAAAACTTAGACACTTTTTCAGTGCCGTTGGTTCCGAAAGTATTTTTTCCATTCGTTTTCAGGAAGTCTTTATTAAAACGTTATACGCCATGAAGCTGGTCAATCATCTATGAGGTGAATTATAACATTAGATATTTGTTTTTTGGAAGCAAAAAAAATATTTGAAAATTGACAAAGATAGACAGTGAATTTTATTTCATTTTATTCATTTATTATTATTGTTTTTACTCTTTGTTGTTATTGTTACTATTTGTTGTTGCTTTTATTTATTATTTATTATTATTTTACTTATCTATTCTATTATTATTATTTGTCTGTCCCTCATGTGTAAGGGGTTTGAATATTGGGGATGTTCTGTTAAAATATAAAAATCATAAATAAAAAGTAAAAAAAAAGAAAAGTAAATTGACAGATAAAAGCGAGGGAAAGAACTACAATCCCATGAAGCACTGCAAAAAGCAGTTAAAAATTAGAAATATTAAACTGCATTTAAAAATGTTGATTATATAAGTGAACAATATATTTTAAGTTTATTGCAAAATATGCACACATGTACGAATATTTAAGTATTTTTTAGAACGTAAGACTAACTCCATTTGCAGTGTTTCATATGAGTGGGCGGGGCTAAAGAGATCTTTCTCTGATTGGTGTATTTTCTGTACAGCATCATGGGTAATGTAGTTTTTCACCTCGAATTCCGCTGTTAAATGCGATTATGTAAAAAATAAGCTGAAATAATGCAAACTAACGGCTTTAATGGAAGCAAATACTATCGATTAACAACCTCGTAGCTCTGTCTTTAAAGGTTTATAAGTTATTGTTAAAAATCAATTTCTCTATGCAGAAAATGAATTGAGTTTTTACTTCTGGAACCCGACTGTGGCGCTCTATACACCTGAAATTTTTCACGTAATAAATTTCACAAGCAATTACAAAAGCATTTTCTTGGTTTTAAAAATCATTTTTACAATGTACATTTTTAAATGTACAAGTGCGAATCCTGCATCATGGAGTTTCCATTGAGAAAATGTTTTCTCTGTTCTTTCTGAACTTTTGATTTTGTTGCGTCTGATGTTTTTGATGAATCTGTTTTAACTAGATCCAGTGAAAGGAGACGGGATGTGCGTGTTTGGACTCGTGTGATGAGAGCGGTCTTGTTTACCAGTTAAATGGTGTCTTTGTAGTGTCACTTGTGAATCTGGGTCGAGCAACTTCTGACTGCATTGTTTTTCTTCGTTTTAGACCCAGACCATTCAG
>CM076076.1:32902971-32915471 GCA_038088235.1 Zacco platypus
TCCATCAGTGTCGACTCCGGTTTGAACAATGTAAGGATGAACACTTTCCTCATTTTGTCTGCGTGAGATTCTCCAGCTTTGTTGTTGTTGAGCTGTTGAAGCTCCGCCCTCTTCTGGAGCAGCAGCTCATTTGCATTTAAAGGGACACACACAAAAACGGCGTGTTTTTGCTCAAACCCAAATAGAGGCGAATTTGACAAGCGATAATAAATGATCTGTGGGGGATTTTGAGCTGAAACTTCACACACATTCTGGAGACACCAGAGACTGATGTTACATCTTATAAAATAGGTCCCCTTTAAAATGTAATTTATTCCTGAGATCAGAGCTAAATTTTCAGCATCGTTACTCCAGTCTTCAGTGTCACATGATCCTGATTTGCTGCTCAAGACACATTTCTGATTATTATCAGGGTTGAAAACAGTTGTGCTGCTTCAGATGTTTGAGGAAACTGTGATACATTTTATTTTTCAGGATTCTTTGATGAATATAAAGTTCAAAAGAACAGCATTTATTTGAAATGGACATCCTATGAAACATAAACTTAAATGGTGTTGTATTTTCATTGGAAAAACTAATTTTTTGTATTGTTTTCCACAGACGTGGACTTCGCCGCCATTCGTGGCCGATTCGGGGAGGAATTCTTCGGCTTGTGTCTGGAGGAGAACGAGAGGGTTCTGCGAGCTCTCGGCGGGAACTTGCAGGACTTCTTCAACGGTTTCGACGCTCTTCTAGAACACATCAGAACGTCCTGCGGCCGCCGGGCTTCGTCAGAGGCTCCCTCTTTCCTATGCAAAGATGCTCCTCAGGAGAAGGTAGAGACGAGCGCGGAGAGTGAGGGAGGACGGACTCTTCTCCTCCACTGCTTCAACCCCGACCCTACCGTGGGCGTGGCCATGCCGGGATTGATTCGAGCCGCCGCCCGCCGCATTTACCAATCAGATGTCTTGGTGGAGGAAGCTCCTCCCACATGGCTGCACACAGTCAATGAGGATGGTGAGCTCTCGGCGGACTCCACCCCCTCATCGTCTCCATCTCCACCGTCGTCTTCATCTCCTGCCTGTTTGTCCTTCCTCATTCGAGAGGTTCGGACTCAACCTGCATCCTCGTCGTCGCACCCTCGCCAGCTGTCGCGCTCGCCGCTGGATTTGCGCATCGGTCTGAGCACGTTTTGCCGGGCCTTTCCCTTCCACCTGGTGTTGGGACCCAACATGGAGGTTCTGCAGGTCGGGGAGGGACTCCGGAAACAGGCCAAGAGCGACCCGCACCGGACACTCACATTCAGTAACAGCTTTGAGCTGGTGTCTCCCAGAATCCCCTGTTCCTTCCAGAACATCCTCCTGCGGCTGTCCACGCCGTTCACCATTCGCACACGACCAGACGGATCAGCACTCGACGGCAGAGAGAAGGTAAGAGACTTCACCGCTGATCACACCGGTTTTGCAAGCCATTGAACGATTCATTAAAATGAACCGACTCAAAAAGGAATCATTCTCAATTTGGGCATCTTCAGCTCTGAATCTAGCTAACAGAAAATACCAGACACATGAATTGGTTGGAAAACATGATGTTTGTCAACACTACCCCACTACTTAATAAAATAGCTTTATACTTTGTGTGTTTTATGCTGCCTTTAAGGCCTTTGGGAAGTTCTTATGAATTCAGAAGTCGTACTTTTGGAGTCTATGGAGCCCCTGAAGGGACATGGTGATGGAAAAAAATATTAGATAGGAGGAAAAATTATATTTCGATGCTTTAGCTTTTGCTTTTCCCCCTAAGAAACTTTCGGTTCGCTTGCAAAGAGCTGAAAAATTGTGCACAGTTTCTCAGGAAACGCAAAACTTCAACGCAAAAGCATTGATATATAATTTTTCCTCCCGTCTAATATTTTTTCTATCACCATGTCGCTTTAGGGGCTCTGTAAGAGTCCACTGTTATCATTAAACTAAAACGATTAAAGAACATTGAAGTTCATTTGAATAAAGCTGCAAAAATAAAATTATTACGTTTTTAGTTGAAGTACTAAAATTACTAAGCAAAATAAAACTAAAATTTGAAATAAAAGTATATTAAAACGATTAAAAATATTTTTAACATTTTACAAAAACATAAAATTACTCAAAAATGAAGTTATTAAGAGTTCAGATGTCATAATTGCGAGTCCACTGTTATTGATAACTAAAACTATTTATAAAAGTTTTTAATTGAAATAAAACTCAAATAAAATAGATAATAAATATTAGATGGAAAAACTTGAACTAAATGTAAATTTTGTTGTCATGAGAAAAAACTGAAATAAGTTTAAGTACTAAAATTCGAGCTAAAGTAAAACTAAAACTATTAAAATATACATTTTAAACTCATTTTAAAAAAGCACATAAAATAACTCAAAATTAAACTGAAAATATAAAAATAAAAGCTAATTAAAATATTTTTCAAAACTAAAAAAGCTAATCAATAACACAAAAATAACACCAGTTTTGACATGATTTTGATGTTGGCCAGAATTAAATGGTCTCATTGAAATTTTTTATTGTTGCAAATTTTTTTATTGCTGCTACTCGACTCGCGGGACTTTGAAAGTCAAAATGCATTAAAGCTAATCAAAATTTACAACAATCCTTATGAAAGTCAGCTTCACTCATTATCCTTTAATTGGCTCAAAGAAAATCCCAGGTCTCCCACTTAAAATTACAACATTGTGGTAGTGTTTGTGTGTCTGCTCATCTCATAAATACGATCATCCTGGCATATTCGACAGTACATGTACTAATTATGGACTTTGCCATCGCTGAAAGCTGATGCCAAACCCGTAGGATTATTTCCTAAATCTGTGCAGATTATTATGAAATGATTTAGACGGAGATGCAGCTTATGATCTGATGTCTTTCACTCTGGAGAGAAGCTTTACCAAACACACGCATAGATCGAGAATGAACAATCACAACCTGCCATGAGGAAACAAGAAGATGAAAAATCAGTGGCTGGAGGAGGGAATGTGCAGTTAATAAACCTTTCAAGATGACTGCATGTAATGACATACGCTTCTGTAAAACTACAGATTTCTTCACTTTTTAAAAACCGAGTTTATTTGTCAGCAATAAATCTTGGCAATTCCTATAGAGAAAATGAATGGGACCCAAGACATACAGAACTGTTTTGATTCCGAACCCAGATTTTAGTGTTATTCAATCAAAAATACTAAAATATATTAATATTTCCATAAACTGAATGGAATATCCAACAATATACAAAATTTATAACATGCATACATGTTTTAAATGCATTATGTCAATTTTGAAATGTTGTCATGAGAAAAAACTGAAATAAGCTTAAGTACTAAAATTATGAGCTTTTAAAAAAAAAAAATTCAAACTATTAAAAAAAATATTTTAACTCATTTTAAAAAAAGCATATAAAATAACTCAAAATTAAACTGAAAATATAAAAATAAAAGCTAATTAAAATATTTTTCAAAACTAAAAAAGCTAATAAATAATACAAAAATAACACCAGTTTCGACATGATTTTGATGTTTAAAATTTATAACATGCATACATGTTTTAAATGCATTAAACATGCATATTTCAGAATTTTCATTCACATTTTTAAAGGGGGTATATGTAAGAATTTTCACGTATTAATTGCTTTTTTATTGCAAATACATAAACAGCTTGTAAAACAACTTAAAAAAACAAGACCTTACCCGAGTTCCTAGAGTTCCTAGATTACAAAGCGATGATGGAGAAAGTTACTTTTAAAAGTAATGCATTACAATATTGTGTTACTCCCTAAAAAAAGTAACTAATTGCGTTACCTAGTTACTTTTTATGGTAAGTAATGCATTACGATACGTTTGCGTTACTTTTTCAGATCTGTTTTTGGCAAATGTTAAGCAACTTTCACACCAAAAGTGAAATGAATGTGCCTCAGGCTGAAGGAAACGCATTTTTACACCTGTACAGTAGAGGGCGCAGCTCAAACAAACCTTTCAGCTGCTGCCATTCTGGATTAATGAAGAATATGATACAGGAGAAAGAAGTTCAACACTCTTATTTCTAAATCTAATATAAAGTCATTTTTGCTTAATAAATTGAGATTAAATGTATATTTGTGTAATTTAATATGTTTAATTATCACAAGTTTGGGTAAAATTCTGAGATTGAATTTCACTTTTTTTATTCATTTAGACGAATACTGAATGTTTTGCAAGTGAGATGAGTAAATGCATGTTCACATTTAGTCTAGAACTACAATAACCTTCATGTTCACACTGCGCACACAACACCTCTGACCTTTATTTCTCTCAACGTGGGGACAGGAGAGCTGTCACTCAATAAACGTGAAAAAGTAACTTGCGTTACTTATTTGAAAAAGTAACAGATATTTTGTTGTAAATCGAAAAACTTTACTAGTTACTTGATAAAGTAATCTGATTACATAAGTCAAGTTACTTGTAATCCGTTACCTCCAACACTGTTAAAAGGCTGTAGACTGATTTTAATGTGAAAAACATGGTGTTTTCGCCAGGAAAATCAAAAAGGATGTGACGTTTACGTGCATTTACGAGAGCCTCTCTTCCGTTCATTAACACATGAAACAATACAATGTTCAGGATAATGCAGAAAAAGCCATTCAGTACTGTAATGTCAATGTGTCAAGCAAAGGCTGTTTTTTGAAAAATATCGCTGTTTTTGAAGTAATTAAACTCACAGTTTCATTGTTAATAGACAGAGACGCTAAACAGATGCAGGTAATTCACACACACACATCTCTCTCTCTCGATAATTAATTCAAATAAATGTAATCTTACACATTACTTTATCTCTGTGTCTGATTCGAAGCATGTAGAGTGCTAGATCCGAGTCGTAACTGACGGAAATAACCGTAATTTTTCCCCTTTCGGTCAAATATTATGCTGCAAACACCAATAACAGCTTGTCAATGATGGCAAATGACCATGGTATAACCGGGATAATCCATGGCTTGCTGTGCGTTAATTGATTTGAATGCGCTCTGCTTCGCTTCGGTCGATTCTTTGCCTCGCCTTGAATCCCGTTCAATCTATTGTGCGTTACGTGTGCACGAGTTGCTGGCTGTAGCGCACTTAACGACCACCGGTGTCACTAAAAACAAGGGTCTGAATTCTACATATAAACTTCTGAACAAAATAAACGAGTTGCATTTTGTCCCTTTTAAATGCGTGTTTATTGTGCTATCCTACGCATGCATGATTATATGAGGTTGTATTTTATTATTTGCATTTAGCTTTGTTTTTTCCTGCTGTCCCGTCAGAACTGAAACTCACTTTCTTCTCACCAACACCGAGCTCCTTCAAAAGCAGTGATAAATGTCAAGGTTTCATCTTGGTTCCACGTCATTTAGCAGGAGCTTTTATTTTTATCTCAGTAAGTTGCAGGGTGCTGATGGCAGGAACAGGCCGTCCCGCTGGAGACATCAGTGCTTCGCTCAAGGGTACAATGGTGATTGTGTTAGGAGAAACTTGGTAACAAAGCACTTTTCTTCGCTGTGTATGAGTGTCCTGAAGCTGGGTACTGGACTGAGGAAGATAAATGTGAACAAATATGAATAAATAGCATAACGCAGTGTCAGCACTAAGAGAGTGATGCAGTGCAACAGAAATAGATTTTAATCAACGTTGTGTACAGCTGTATTCTTTATAATGGGAGTGGTCTAGTTTTGTTTTGTCGCATCGCATTGCTTTGTCACACAGATTCATTTGCAGCGACAACATGACGGGAAATGGTGCAATTCAAAGGTGCAACTAAAAATAAAATACACGTTTCATTGAAGTGCGTCACTAATAATAACTATAATAATATCTCAGTGATACTAAAATAACACTGTGAATATAAATAACCAATATTATGACAGCCATTTAGAACATATTTATATTTATTGGAATTTGGACCAATGAGATTTGCATGAGTCAATAAAATGGAAATCAATTCGCATAATATTGAATCTGTCTTAAATAGTGTACAAGAATAAAAGTAATGCATCTAAAATCATAGTACGTTAAAAATAGTAAGTAAAGGTGCCCCTGTTATTTGTGAAGTGTGCATCTGTGTTTGCATTTTCAGTTATTATTGTCCTCAATCCCTTATGCAACAGAAGATCAGGAGTTTATGATAGTTCTCTCTTGACTTTAGTTATATAAAAATGCAGATGAATGTGAGCCGAAAGCTACCAGCGAATGTTTTCAACATGTAGGAACCTAAAATAGGATGTAATAATGAATAAATGGGAATAAATTTAGCCCATCGCTCATGCAGATCAGGATTATTTATATACTATTATAATTTTTAGTTAATATTTTAAATAAGACTTTATATATATATTTTCGTTTTTTTTTTTTTTTTTTTAGTTTTAGTTGAATTTTATTTTGTCATTTTATTAGTTTTTTATTATTTTATATATATATATATTATATATATTATATATATTATATAATATTATAATATATATATATATATATATATATTTTAAGTTTAATCTATTTTTAATTTTTTATTTATTTCCAGTTAGTAATTGTATACTTAAATTTATGTAATTTTGTAGGTAAACTGATTTCAGTTACCTGATTTCTAATTTTAGTGTTGCATATTTATATTATATTATATTATATTATATTATATTATATTATATTATATTATATTGTTTTAACGAATGTTACAGTAGAGTCAAAGGTGTCAAGAAGATATAAATATTATAATTAAATAAATTATACACACATATTCAATGCATCCTCAAAAAGTATGTGTGAATTGAAACACTCTCTCTCTCTGATTAGCACCTTGTTGCGCTCTGGAGTGCAAATGTCTTTATAAAGCTCCCCTCTTCACCCCTCACTCTCTTTAATCTGTTGTTCTTTGAAGGATGGTGTCGTCAGATCTGATGTGTGTAAATGTGATTTAGTTTGTCACAGAAAGCCGTTTGTTGTCTTGTCATGTAAAACGCTGCTACAGTTGAAAGCTCAGAATCAAGGTGGCTTTGCTAACAGAAGATAAATAATGAAACAGAGGAACAGATCATGAAATTATAAGTCAGGTGTCAGTCTCAGAAGCGCCTCAGATTTCGGCACCTGTAGCATCTGAGAAATGGCAGATTGTGAATTGTAGTTGAATTGTTTGGTTCACCCTAAAATCTCTTTCTAGGTTATTTCACTGAACTATCGTTCCATCGTTCCATCGTTCCACCAATCTATCCATCATTTCTATTTTGAATTTAAAATAATTTTAATTCCTCTTCCTTTACTCACCCCCATGCCATCCAAGATGTTCATGTCTTTCTTTCTTCAGTCAAAAAGAAGTTTTTGAGGAAAACATTCCAGGATTTTTCTCCATATAGTGGACTTTACTGGGGTTCAACGGGTCCAAATGTCAGTTTCAGTGCAGCTTCAAAGATAAATTTAACATTTTTTTTAGAAAATAACCGAGCTAGATAAGACTTTTATTCCTCGTCTGGATCATGTAGAGTCTTTGAAGCTGCACCGAAACTGACATTTGGACCCGTTGAAGCCCAGTGAAGTCCACCATATGGAGAAAAATCCTGGAGTGTTTTCCTTAAAAACCTTCATTTCGTTCCAACTGAAGAAAAAAAGACATGAACATCTTGCATGACGTGGGGATGAGTAAATGATCAGGAAATTTTAATTCTGAAGTCAACTAATGCTTTAAAAGGCATGCTCTGTTCACTTCTGAATGATGCGCAACCAAATTCTGGTGTGAGAAACTTTCAACAAATGAAATGTGCTCACAGATATAGACTTCTGTAGAGAAATGTTCTGCTTATATTCTGCTTTCTTGCACATCGTGAGCTCCGTCTGATGATGATATGTAGAGTTATTGATCCTGAACTGTTTGTTATGGAAATCAGTGTTTCTGTGTGTGTGTGTGTTGAAGCCAGAGGAAGCATATGTCTGTGTCTCAGGGCCGATTATATATTTATTGCATCGTTGTATAAACGGTTCCACTGCAGTGAAGCTTGAACTCTAGCCAGGATCGTTCCTGCAGGATTCTGCTGTGCTGAAACTCTCTCATCGCAGGAGGGAGAGTTCAGCAGCTGCTGGTTTAGGAAGACTTTCAGTGTTTGTGGTGTAATGGTTTTGTTACTCTGTGGGGTAAAATCTTTAAATCTTTAAACAGTCGTGGCACTTTTGCATGGTTTATTTCATTGTAAAAATCTCCACATTATTCACAAACAAGCTGCATTTTAGGCTAATCAGTTGCTGTCATACATAATTAAAATGCTCCTTTCAATGTAAATTACAGTTATATAGACTGTGTCTTATTCACTAAAGTCAATACTACTACTATTCAAGTGGTTAAGAGGTTATACAGTGAGTTATGTGCGGTGGTTAATATATTCTGAGTGTGGGTTATGTTTAGTATGTAGTTAGTATTTACTCTTAGTGTGGGTTTTGGTTGGTACATGTTAGTATTTATTCTGAGTGTTGGTTATAGTTAGTATGGTGGTTAGTATTTACTCTTAGTGTGGGTTTTGGTTGGTACATGTTAGTATTTATTCTGAGTGTTGGTTATAGTTAGTATGGTGGTTAGTATTTACTCTTAGTGTGGTTTTTGGTTAGTACAGTATTTAGTACTTACTCTAAGTGTGAGTTGTGTTAGTACAGTGGTTAGTATTTACTCAGAATGTGGGTTATGGTTAGTACGGTGGTTAGTATTTACTCTTAGTGTGGGTTATGGTTAGTACAATATTTAGTACTTACTCTAAGTGTGAGTTATGTTAGTACAGTGGTTAGTATTTACTCTTAGTGTGGTTTTTGGTTAGTACTTACTCTAAGTGTGAGTTATGTTAGTACAGTGGTTAGTATTTACTCAGAATGTGGGTTATGGTTAGTACATTGGTTAGTATTTACTCTTAGTGTGAGTTATGTTAGTACAGTGGTTAGTACTTACTCTAAGTGTGAGTTATGTTAGTACAGTGGTTAGTATTTACTCAGAATGTGGGTTATGGTTAGTACATTGGTTAGTATTTACTCAGAATGTGGGTTATGTTAGTACAGTGGTTAGTATTTACTCTTAGTGTGGTTTTTGGTTAGTACAGTATTTAGTACTTACTCTAAGTGTGAGTTGTGTTAGTACAGTGGTTAGTATTTACTCAGAATGTGGGTTATGGTTAGTACAGTGGTTAGTATTTACTCTTAGTGTGGTTTTTGGTTAGTACAGTATTTAGTACTTACTCTAAGTGTGAGTTGTGTTAGTACAGTGGTTAGTATTTACTCAGAATGTGGGTTATGGTTAGTACGGTGGTTAGTATTTACTCTTAGTGTGGGTTATGGTTAGTACAATATTTAGTACTTACTCTAAGTGTGAGTTATGTTAGTACAGTGGTTAGTATTTACTCTTAGTGTGGTTTTTGGTTAGTACTTACTCTAAGTGTGAGTTATGTTAGTACAGTGGTTAGTATTTACTCAGAATGTGGGTTATGGTTAGTACATTGGTTAGTATTTACTCTTAGTGTGAGTTATGTTAGTACAGTGGTTAGTACTTACTCTAAGTGTGAGTTATGTTAGTACAGTGGTTAGTATTTACTCAGAATGTGGGTTATGGTTAGTACAGTGGTTAGTATTTACTCTTAGTGTGGTTTTTGGTTAGTACAGTATTTAGTACTTACTCTAAGTGTGAGTTGTGTTAGTACAGTGGTTAGTATTTACTCAGAATGTGGGTTATGGTTAGTACAGTGGTTAGTATTTACTCTTAGTGTGGTTTTTGGTTAGTACAGTATTTAGTACTTACTCTAAGTGTGAGTTGTGTTAGTACAGTGGTTAGTATTTACTCAGAATGTGGGTTATGGTTAGTACGGTGGTTAGTATTTACTCTTAGTGTGGGTTATGGTTAGTACAATATTTAGTACTTACTCTAAGTGTGAGTTATGTTAGTACAGTGGTTAGTATTTACTCTTAGTGTGGTTTTTGGTTAGTACTTACTCTAAGTGTGAGTTATGTTAGTACAGTGGTTAGTATTTACTCAGAATGTGGGTTATGGTTAGTACATTGGTTAATATTTACTCTTAGTGTGAGTTATGTTAGTACAGTGGTTAGTATTTACTCTTAGTGTGGTTTTTGGTTAGTACTTACTCTAAGTGTGAGTTATGTTAGTACAGTGGTTAGTATTTACTCAGAATGTGGGTTATGGTTAGTACGTTGGTTAGTATTTACTCTTAGTGTGGGTTATGGTTGGTACATGGTTAGTATTTACTCTTAGTGTGGTTTTTGGTTAGTACAGTGGTTAGTATTTACTCCTGAGTGTGGTTTATGGTTAGTACTGTGGTTAGTAATTACTCTAAGTGTGAGTTATGTTAGTACATTGGTTAGTATTTACTCAGAATGTGGGTTATGGTTAGTACGGTGGTTAGCATTTACTCTTAGTGTGGTTTATGGTTAGTACAGTGGTTAGTATTTACTCTTAGTGTGAGTTATGTTAGTACAGTGGTTAGTACTTACTCTAAGTGTGAGTTATGTTAGTACGGTGGTTAGTATTTACTCAGAATGTGGGTTATGGTTAGTACGGTGGTTAGCATTTACTCTTAGTGTGGTTTATGGTTAGTACAGTGGTTAGTATTTACTCTTAGTGTGAGTTATGTTAGTACAGTGGTTAGTATTTACTCTTAGTGTGGTTTTTGGTTAGTACTTACTCTAAGTGTGAGTTATGTTAGTACAGTGGTTAGTATTTACTCAGAATGTGGGTTATGGTTAGTACATTGGTTAGTATTTACTCTTAGTGTGAGTTATGTTAGTACAGTGGTTAGTACTTACTCTAAGTGTGAGTTATGTTAGTACAGTGGTTAGTATTTACTCAGAATGTGGGTTATGGTTAGTACATTGGTTAGTATTTACTCAGAATGTGGGTTATGTTAGTACAGTGGTTAGTATTTACTCTTAGTGTGGTTTTTGGTTAGTACAGTATTTAGTACTTACTCTAAGTGTGAGTTGTGTTAGTACAGTGGTTAGTATTTACTCAGAATGTGGGTTATGGTTAGTACAGTGGTTAGTATTTACTCTTAGTGTGGTTTTTGGTTAGTACAGTATTTAGTACTTACTCTAAGTGTGAGTTATGTTAGTACAGTGGTTAGTATTTACTCAGAATGTGGGTTATGGTTGTACGGTGGTTAATATTTACTCTTAGTGTGGGTTATAGTTGGTACATGGTTAGTATTTACTCTGAATGTGGCTTATGGTTAGTACAGTGGTTAATATTTACTCTTAGTGTGGGTTATAGTTGGTACATGGTTAGTATTTACTCTTAGCGTGGGTTATGGTTAGTACAGCGGTTAATGTTTACTCTTAGTGTGAGTCATGTTAGTATGGTGGTTAGTATTTACTCTAAATGTGGGTCATGTTAGTACGGTGGTTAGTACTTACTCTAAGTGTGAGTTATGCTTGTACATAGTTAGTATTTATTCTAAATGTGGGTTATGGTTAGTAAGTGGTTAGTAAGAACTCGAGTGTTAAATGTGTTAAGGTATTCAGAATCTCATACTCAGTATCTTTTTAAAATCACTCATTTATTGAAGCGTGTCAGTCTGAATCTAGAACTTTTCACCTGTTGGACCATAAAACAGCTGAGAAAATCGCACATTGAAAGAGAGAATCTAACAACATAGAGACCAGAATATCAGACATTTGAGTACGCAGATCCAGTACAACCCCACCCCCATAGAAACCACTAAGTGCACCCTAGCAACCACCTAACAACACTGAACATATCCCTGTTTGACTGTATGGTGACCCTGAGCGGCACAGGATGCTGCAAAGCTTACGGTCATCACAGTCCACGGCCGATTACATAATAGGACAGATATATCGATTTCACACACTGTCTGCTTTTTCAAGTGCTCTGAAAGAAGCGAAAGAGAATTCGGGATGTCAAAAGAAGGTTAATTTTGAATAAGTATGTTTATGTTTACGAAAATGCATGCGTGTGTGTGTGTGTGTGTGTGTTTCCTCGCCTCAGTCCCGGCTGTATAGATGTATTATGCAGAGATGGGGAGTTTTGCTTAAATAATGCAGTATGCTGCAAGACTGGGCCGTGTGTGTGTGTGTGTGTGTGTGATTGTACACTGCTGTACTTCGTCTCATAACTCTGAAACTTCCCTGTTTCTATGGCAATAACAGGACTGTGAACCCGACCCTTTGCACAATCATCTAGCAGATGCACATATACTTGTATACCATGCAGTCATGTGTTCAAGTGTTCATGTCTACACACACACATACGCATGTGTGTGCTCTGTAGACATCTCCATGGCAACCTTGTAAATGAGTAAACTTCTAATTTGCTTCATACTGACACACCTCTAAAATCCAGGTGCATGTGTAAGACATAGACGTCAAACTAAAACTTTGTTTTCATTTATTGAGCAAAAGCTAAAATAAATTAAAATACAAATAGATATTGCATTGTAATGTTGCCTTGGCAACTAATCAAAATAAGTACTAAAATGACTAAAACAAC
>CM076076.1:32920471-32947971 GCA_038088235.1 Zacco platypus
GTTATTCATCAGAGAGCGTTTATATTCTGACAGCCGCCGCCTGTGAGCGTCAAGAGGCTGAATCTAAGATCGTGTGTGTGAGTTTGACAGACAACAGGGTGTGTGGGAGCGTGACAGGGTGAACCGCACAAAGACACATTCCACATTTCACCCCAAAATCAAAAGAAAATGTTCAATTTTGCTTAAAGATGAAGTCTTTGTGTGTATATATATATATATATATATATATATATATATATATATGCCCCTAAATTCTGATTACTGTAACACTATAAAGTTCATCCTATATCGATACAAAGATTAAAAAAAAAATTTAATCTATTTTTTTTTAATTATCGTATATTTAGTGCAAACAACTGCTGTTATGATGTTACTTGTGTAGTTGACATGAAACTGTTTTGGTTGGTTGACCAATGAATTTTAATGAACCTCTTTCCTATTATTTAAATATAATATAATATGCATGCAGTTTCTATGGCCACGTTAATTAAAAAAACGCATGGATTGTTTGTGCTTTTAATAATTTCATTTGTTTGTGGGTTCATTTTAAGCCAGCCATACAGTAATTTTTAAAAATTAGTTGTGTAACAATAAAAATACCCAGCATGTTGGGCAAACATTTAACCCAACCGCTGGGTTTGTCCATTTTCAACCCAACTTGGGTCGTTTTTAACTCAGCGTTCTGGCAAAGGCTCTATTCGTATGTGTGGACAGTAAACCTCTTTTCTCCACAGATTGAAACTATAGGTGATGCGTACTGTGTGGCGGGCGGGCTCCACAGGAAGATTGACAGCCATGCTAAACCAATCGCGCTCATGGCCCTGAAGATGATAGAGCTGTCCGAGGAAGTGCTGACGCCCGACGGGAAGCCAATCAAGGTGAATTAGTGGTTATGTTTGAAACGGCATCTGTTGACACTGGTGTGGACGTGTCCGCATTAAAGCATTTCATTGGGCTTAAATAAAATAATTAACCCTAAAATTCAACATTAGTTGTCTAACTTACTTTTCGGCATCAGTTGCGTGTGCATTTAGAGGATCCTCCAGTTCTTGGCTAATTTTCTGTCGAATTTGTAAATTCAGTTCACTGGAGACTCGCTCTGAACGGATAATTGAATCAGTGAGTTGTTGACTCGCTCTGAACGGATCATTGAATAAGTGAGTTGTTGACTCGCTCTGAACGGATCATTGAATCAGTGAGTTGTTGACTCGCTCTGAACGGATCATTGAATCAGTGAGTTGTTGACTCGCTCTGAACGGATCATTGAATCAGTGAGTTGTTGACTCGCTCTGAACGGATCATTGAATCAGTGAGTTGTTGACTCGCTCTGAATGGATCATTGAATCAGTGAGTTGTTGACTCGCTCTGAACGGATCATTGAATAAGTGAGTTGCTGACTCGCTTTGAACGGATCATTGAATCAGTGAGTTGCTGACTCTCTCTGAACGGATCATTGAATCAGTGAGTTGCTGACTCTCTCTGAACGGATCATTGAATAAGTGAGTTGTTGACTCGCTCTGAACGGATCATTGAATCAGTGAGTTGTTGACTCGCTCTGAACGGATCATTGAATCAGTGAGTTGCTGACTCGCTTTGAACGGATCATTGAATCAGTGAGTTGCTGACTCTCTCTGAACGGATCATTGAATCAGTGAGTTGCTGACTCTCTCTGAACGGATCATTGAATAAGTGAGTTGTTGACTCGCTCTGAACGGATCATTGAATCAGTGAGTTGTTGACTCGCTCTGAACGGATCATTGAATAAGTGAGTTGTTGACTCGCTCTGAACGGATCATTGAATCAGAGAGTTGTTGACTCGCTCTGAACGGATCATTGAATCAGTGAGTTGTTGACTCGCTCTGAACGGATCATTGAATCAGTGAGTTGTTGACTCGCTCTGAACGGATCATTGAATCAGTGAGTTGTTGACTCGCTCTGAACGGATCATTGAATCAGTGAGTTGTTGACTCGCTCTGAACGGATCATTGAATCAGTGAGTTGTTGACTCGCTCTGAACGGATCATTGAATAAGTGAGTTGCTGACTCGCTTTGAACGGATCATTGAATCAGTGAGTTGCTGACTCTCTCTGAACGGATCATTGAATCAGTGAGTTGTTGACTCGCTCTGAACGGATCATTGAATCAGTGAGTTGTTGACTCGCTCTGAACGGATCATTGAATCAGTGAGTTGTTGACTCGCTCTGAACGGATCATTGAATCAGTGAGTTGTTGACTCGCTCTGAACGGATCATTGAATAAGTGAGTTGTTGACTCGCTCTGAACGGATCATTGAATCAGTGAGTTGTTGACTCGCTCTGAACGGATCATTGAATCAGTGAGTTGTTGACTCGCTCTGAACGGATGCCATAAATAATATCTGATCACTTGTGTAGGTTGGTGAACAGGCCAAAGCTCAGGATGGGCTGAAGAAGCGAATAGATAAGCTCAAAGCCACCCTGAAGAAAACCCATCAGGCTTTAGAGGAGGAGAAGCGGAGAACAGAACCTTTATTTATAAAGTACAGATTGTTTCAAAGAAGCTTCACAGAAAAATGACTTTACAGAGTCGACAAAGACAATAATGTCATTCATTATTCAGCTGAAGTCAGTTAAGTGATGATTCAGGTCAGTTCAATATGTCTAAATGGCACTACTGTGTCGTTTTTCCATTAAAATACCCGTAAGACCTAATACTACTTGTTTGCGGTATAATAATGTGCCGTGTAATGCCAGCTCACACTGGGTGGGATACAATATCCCATAATGCAATGCAGTTGCCAAACCTTCAGGCATTTCATTGTATTAAAATCGCAAAAATTTGAGTTAAAACTAAATTAAACATGCATGTGACCAAAATGATGATTTTTGTGTGCAGCCTGGCTAGTGTGGATTCAGGGATTTGTAGGGGGTTCATCAGATGCGTTCATGTTTTTGAAATCGCTCTCGTTGTGCGTTAAAATGCTCTGTTAGCATGAGGGCGGAGCCACGGTTTAATGTGTCTAACGGTGAGACACTCATGTGTTGTGTTAAGGATCTTGTGTTTAATAGCGCCATCGAAAGCACTGGACTCGCTGTGGCGACAGAGCGAGAGTGTGGAATCTGGTCGCTATGGAGACTGCAGAACACTCCAAGTGCTTGCCGCTAATTGATTGCTACATTGTTGCTGTTTTCTCTCATTTAGAGGGAGTCAACGAGCGAATCGGTGTGTCTGAGAGGCACATGTGTCTGTGTGTGTTTAGAAGTCTCTCTGGGCATGTTTTGCCAAGTCGATATCGTAATGAATGCAGCGATGATTGTGTTTGTTCATTTAAACATAGTATATCAATGATTGCATTAAAATGGCACTATTGCACACATTAGTATTCTTCAGAGACTCTACTGTGGTCTGTTGCGTGATTGACAGCACTGTCAGCGTGACAACAAGGCCATGAATAATATCAGGGTCGTCGCCGTGGGTGACCATGCATCATTATTAAATGTGAGTGTGTGAATATCGGTAGTGAGAGCGCCAGTAATAAGTTGCCCTTTCGATAACACCGCTGTTTCTGAACGGTTCAGGTAATGATGTTTAGAAACGCACCACCATTGTGCCACTCACAGATGTCTATGTGCGATTCTCATGTCTGAAGCCACGATTGAGTCTCTTTCATTGACTTTATATTCATTAGATCCTGGCAATTAAGCAGATATAAGTAGATCTGCTGTGATCCGAGTTAGATTGACAGCTGTCAGTCACACGCGGCTGCCCTCGTGAATTCTTTGTGTGTCTTGCACTCTTGACAGTATTGGCTCTTTTCTAGAGTTGCTATGGAGATGCTATCTCTCACACACACACACACACACACACACGTCAACTCTGTTCCAAAACCTAGATAGCATTTTAAGGCATCATATGCTGTTACAAAAGAGAAGCTGTGAGATGATGCTGCCTTGTAAGAGAGATTATTTTAGCCAAATTAAGAATAATGGATAACGCAATCCCAGAAGGCATTGCGATGAATGAGAAGATGCATGTAAGAAGATGTTACACTGCGAAATTTTCCTAATTAAAATGAGCTGAAGCAACGCAACTATTGAACATTTGATCATAACTCAGTTTCGTTGTGTTCAGTGCACTTAACTATGTAAACTCATTTGTGTGTGTTGCATTAGCTGAAGCTGCATGATTAATTGTTAAAAGATCGCGATTTCAATTCAAACGTCCATGCAGTCTTAATCCTAAATGACGAAGATTCCCCTGTGTCTATTAAACATTTGACAAAATCATAGCGAAACATTCAAATCTTGTGTTTGTGCTGCCGCTGATCCAGAGAGAGCAGTTGTTCAGCCACACGGTATCATTACTTCTGTCTTACAATAATTAATATTAACACAGAAGTATACTGAGATAAAAGTTTATAGTTTCGGTATAAACATGTCTACGGTAGCGTGGAGTAAATCACCTTTTGAAAGTAACATGGCTCTTTAAATAATGATTGTATCAATTACAACGTGATTGTTAAAAAATGTATCTGTCATTGAATCATTCACTCAAGAGATTCATTCAAAAACGCTGATTCCTCCAGTAATAAAACAAGTGAAGTCTTTATGAGTGAGTCATTGAATCATTCACTCAAGAGATTCATTCAAAAACGCTGATTCCTCGAGTAATAAAACAAGTGAAGTCTTGATGAGTGTGTCATTGAATTATTCACTCAAGAGATTCATTCAAAAACGCTGATTCCTCCAGTAATAAAACAAGCGAAGTCTTGATGAGTGAGTCATTGAATCATTCACTCAAGAGATTCATTTAAAAACGCTGATTCCTCCAGTAATAAAACAAGTGAAGTCTTGATGAGTGAGTCATTGAATCATTCACTCAAGAGATTCATTCAAAAACGCTGATTCCTCCAGTAATAAAACAAGTGAAGTCTTTATGAGTGAGTCATTGAATCATTCACTCAAGAGATTCATTCAAAAACGCTGATTCCTCGAGTAATAAAACAAGTGAAGTCTTGATGAGTGTGTCATTGAATTATTCACTCAAGAGATTCATTCAAAAACGCTGATTCCTCCAGTAATAAAACAAGCGAAGTCTTGATGAGTGAGTCATTGAATCATTCACTCAAGAGATTCATTTAAAAACGCTGATTCCTCCAGTAATAAAACAAGTGAAGTCTTGATGAGTGAGTCATTGAATCATTCACTCAAGAGATTCATTCAAAAACGCTGATTCCTCCAGTAATAAAACAAGTGAAGGCTTTATGAGTGAGTCATTGAATCATTCACTCAAGAGATTCATTCAAAAACGCTGATTCCTCCAGTAATAAAACAAGTGAAGTCTTGATGAGTGAGTCATTGAATCATTCACTCAAGGGATTCATTCAAAAACGCTGATTCCACCAGTAATAAAACAAGTGAAGTCTTGACGAGTGAGTCATTGAATCATTCACTCAAGAGATTCATTCAAAAACGCTGATTCCTCCAGTAATAAAACAAATGAAGTCTTGATGAGTGAGTCATTGAATCATTCACTCAAGAGATTCATTCAAAAACGCTGATTCCTCCAGTAATAAAACAAGTGAAGTCTTGATAAGTGAGTCATTGAATCATTCACTCAAGAGATTCATTCAAAACGCTGATTCCTCCAGTAATAAAACAAGTGAAGTCTTGATGAGTGAGTCATTGAATCATTCACTCAAGAGATTCATTCAAAAACGCTGATTCCTCCAGTAATAAAACAAGTGAAGTCTTGATGAGTGAGTCATTGAATCATTCACTCAAGAGATTCATTCAAAAACGCTGATTCCTCCAGTAATAAAACAAGTGAAGTCTTGATGAGTGAGTCATTGAATCATTCACTCAAGAGATTCATTCAAAAACGCTGATTCCTCCAGTAATGAAACAAGTGAAGTCTTGATGAGTGAGTCATTGAATCATTCACTCAAGAGATTCATTAAAAAACGCTGATTCCTCCAGTAATGAAACAAGTGAAGTCTTGACGAGTGAGTCATTGAATCATTCATTCAACCGATTTTGTTTTTAAATGAATTAATTAAATAATTCTCAATTTATTCAGAAACGTGCAGCTCTAGTGCATGGGTGGATTTTTAGTTCCCAGCATGCTTTGCATAGGACTGAATTGGGAGAGTAAATTTTGATGTTATGTGATATTTATGCATTTTTGAGTAAAGGCAATGACCGGTTAGTGTTCAATCCTCAGTTTTGTTGGTCTTGTTGAAGATTTTGTGGTTACCATTGTGCTGAAGAGTAGAGCTTGTGGTTAGGATGGTTATAAGAAAACTCTGGTGTTTGTTTCATTCAATGAACATAGTTATGCGACTTTGTGTGCACCACAAAGTCATAAATACAAGTGGGAAACTCAGAATATTCTCTGAGTTTCCAAGTTGGGCATGTGTCAGAGAAAATATAGTGGACACAATAGATGCAGCATCTGTTTTTACAATAAAACTATAAGTTGCATGTACACAATACAACAGTTTCTACATTAGGATATAGAGCGATTCAATTTACCGCATCTGCAACTTCTCTTTCAAAGTTTTTTTTATTGATTTTTACTTGTATAAATCACATTTAACAATCCCCAAACCTTCACCATCAAATCTCTTGAGCGGTGTCCATACTGGCCATTAATTCAGATAGGAATTGTTAGTAGAATAGCATCAATTTCTAAATGAAAAAAGTAAATCATACACCAATTTTTTTTCAGTGTAGGGACAGTTCAACCAAAAATGAAAATTATCCCATTATTTACTCACCTTCAGCCATCCTAGGTTTATATGACTATCTTCTTTCAGATGAACACAGTCGGAGATGTATTAAAAAATATCCTGGCTCTTCCCAGCTTTATAATTGGAGTGAATGGGAGGTGAGATTTTGAAGCCCAAAATCCATCCATCATAAAATTAATCCGTACGGCTCCAGGGGATTAATAAAGACCTTCTGATGTGAAACGATGCGTTTTTGTAAGAAAAATAATCATAATTATAACTTTATAATCTATAATCACTGGCTTCCGGTAACGTCCGTCCGTGCGTTCATGAGAGAGTCGAGTTTCGGCGTATCCTCTGACATTTCTCTTTACAATTTCTCATTTTAGACTTCTAATCCCTGACCAGTGTTTTCTTTTGCTCTATCCTCTGCGCTTCCACTTACGTCATTACCTCATGCGGCGGAAATAGACTTGAGTATGGCCGTGATTATAAGTTATAAAGTTTTAAATATGAATATTTTGTTACAAAAATGCATCGCTTCGCTTCGGAAGGCCTTTATTAACCCCCCGGAGCCGGGTGGATTATTTTTGTGATGGATGGATGTGCTTTCATGGGTTTCAAAATATCAGTTATTATTCACTCCCATTATAAAGCTTGGAAGAGCCAGAATATTTTTTTAAATATAACTCCAATTGTGTTTGTCTGAAAGAAGATAGACATATACATCTAGGATGGCATGACAAACATGGGATAATTTTCATTTTAGGGTGAACTATCCCTTTGATTCAAGATTTTTGACTCTAAAGTTGCTTTGAATCTGAATTGGATGAAGCACTTCATAAACAAACTTGACTTTCTCTGTCTCTAGCTGAGGATCGGCATCCACTCGGGATCGGTGCTGGCTGGTGTCGTTGGTGTGAAGATGCCGCGCTACTGTCTGTTTGGAAACAACGTCACGCTGGCCAGCAAGTTTGAGTCGGGCAGTCACCCGCGCTGCATCAACGTCAGCCCCACCACATACCAGTGAGAACACACACACACACACACACACACATGGTCACACCGACTCAGCTGATGTGTAACTCTGCTGCAGTGGAGACAGTCACACCTGTTTCTATGGCAACCTGCTTCTGTCGAGATCATCAAGGACGATACTCTGCAGTCAAGTGCTGCTCTGAAGATCTGCTCACACACACACGTGTTTCAATATGCACCAACGAGCACCTGTTTGTAGACATCCACAAACACTCGACATGAATAATCATGCATAGACAAACATGTGCACACTTACACACACACATGCACACACACATGCACACACTTATATGCATATAAAACACAGCACATGTTGGCATATCTAAATGGCGACACTTTTTATATACAACTAATGATAAATACTATAAATCAGGGAATCCCAAAAGGGGGATAAAAACTCATTATTAAATCATAAAAATGTAAAATTAAGGCAAGACACTATTGCAATACTATTGTTTTTTCAAGAACTGGTCAATTTTGAGATTTTCATTCTCTTTTCAGACTATTTGCATCCTGTAGATTTCAATGACAGTTCATATCTTTAAAGGCTGTTTTCTTAAAATGACTATTTTTTCTAAGAAATCTCCACTTCAGAAAACTTTACAGTTTTATTCCTATCTGTATTCTCAAGGGTTTTACAGAGGTCTCTTTGCTCATATAACATTTGCCTAATTTATATCTCATTTTATTTATAAAAACATGGTGGATATTTTTTAAAATTACATATATAAATCCAAATATCCAAAATCCCCTGAGTAAAAAAACTTAAAATGACAACAAAAACAGAATTTTAAACCTGGCTTTATTCAATGTTTAGGTTTTTGTATGCAAATTAGTGCATGTTTAATTAGATAATACCTCATTTGCATATTTAAACATAGCATTTCAGAATACTTGTAATACAAAACAGTTGTCTTATTGTATTGTAATTAACCCCCGATATCTATTAGTTAAATTTGTACCCTATTCACCTGTAGTGTATGAAGGAAGTGAAGAATTTGAGAGAGATTAGCGTAAAATAAAATCATTATTACATCAATCAACTATTCATAAGTACAATTGTATTATAACAATAATAATATATTTTTTTGAAGAGAGTTAGTAATATAACAATAGTAATATATAAACATTATTATTATTAATAAGGGCTGTCAATGGATTGAAACTTTTCATTTTAAACTTAGAGACTCCAAACGGACCCCAAATAACCATCTGATATAGGGTGTCCATATAATTCATAAATTTATGCACACCAAAGCACACATGAAAAAAAAAAACTCTTCAGAGTTCACAGTGAACATTATGTGTCAGTGCAACAACAAAGAGCGTTTTGGACATTTTAGACGAGTCAAGTTGTGATACCGAACTGGACCACATGGAGGTGCCAAAAACAAACAACCCCTAAAGCAGCTTCCTTGACCTGATACACACATCCATTCAGAATTACTAAACACAGCAACACACACACGACAGATAAACGTGAAAGTACCGAAATGTGTCTGTGGATAAATGCAATGTGCGATCAGTGAGTCGAGAGCGTACACACACGGTTTGTTTGCGCATCAATAACGGACTCGTGAAACGTCACCGCGATCGTCTTTACCTTGAGTACGATCCTCATCCATCAACTTTACTAGCGAGACGCTGGTTTGCTTTATCCAGCCGAGAAACGTAGTTTGTGTATGTAATCATCCTGGTTTTCTTTACATTAGCACTGAAAACTTTCCCAGAGTTCAGCAGCTTAAAATGATCTGATCGCAAACAGAGAAGCGAAAAAGACTAGAATAGAAATTTACGCCTCCCAGTGTGTTAATAAACACCCGACTCCCAAGATCATCGAACGGCGTGACATAAATTACGTTTAAGCATGCAATTTCATGTGCTTCAGTAATTTATTTGCGTTAAAATATTTGAACGCATTGAGGATTTTTAATTAATCGCATGCATTAACATGTTAACATTGACAGGCCTATTATTATTATTATATTACATGTGAATGTGCTGTTAAATTATTGAAATATTAACTTAAAATCTCAGATAAAATATTCTTACTCCACCTTAACCCTAGCAGGAAACTATTTACCTTTTTACAATTAAAACAAACCATCTTTATATATTGTTTTTACAGAGGAGTTTTTGGCAGATTTAGCTCATGCATATTTAATATCTTTCCATTTGTTTCTCCCCTCGTTTCTCAGACTCCTGCGTGACGACCGCTCGTTCACCTTCATCCCTCGCTCCAGGCAGGAGCTTCCCGACAACTTCCCCAAAGAGATCCCGGGAATTTGCTATTTTCTGGAGGCGGGGAAATCCCAGAGCCACGCCTCTCTCACCAGCACTCGCTCCGCCCCTATCCGGAAAGTGTCCTATAACATTGGGACCATGTTTCTACGGGAGACTAGCCTCTGAGACGGCCCCGCCCATTCGCTATGACATCACGTCCTGTAGACTAGTGTTGCCTGTGGCAACTCGCTGCCCCGCCTCTCGACCGGAGCGTCGTCCCCAGAGGCGTGAACTCGCGCGGAGGGGGCGGAGAGAATGGCCCCTCCCTGGCCCCGCCCGTTAAAGGAGCCATGGATAATTGTGTTCTGAAAATACAATAAAAGCAAATATATATAGATATATATTTAAAATAAAGCCTTCTGCTCAACGGCATAGCCAAACAAAGACATACATGGTGTACACATGCAAATACTACAGACAAACTCATGTAAACACATACATTTCTTGCAGCATTGCAGGTTTCACATGGATAACTTGGTGCCTTTACCTCCCAAACACACACACACACACACACACACACACACTCACTCCACAAACACGCATTTATCTCAACCATTTTACACATTTGCCGCCATTAACCGCTGTTAAATCCTTTGTGTGTGTGTGTATCCTCTATTAACCATTGTTAGATCCTGTGTTTGTGTACGTGTCCTACCATTAACCACCGTTAGACTGCGTGTGTGTGTGTGTGTGTGTGTGTTTGCCCTCCTGTTTGTGTGCATTTTGTATGTGAGAATGAGCTCCGCTTGTGTAAATAATGAGGCCGTTTCAGACATCTCACATCTGCGGCGTGTTTTTATTTTAGCTTCTGAAATAAGTCACAGATCTATGTAGCAGAAACATAGCTGCGTGAATGTGCACTGTTAACTTATTTAATCAACGCTATTTTTTTTTTTTTTGCAATATAAGCTTTTTTTGAAGCTTCATTGATGCAGGTTACATGCATTGAAAGAGACACAAATAATGCGTATACTGTTCAGTAAATTCAGACTGAATCCAGATGATTTAAGCAATTTATAGATGCACTGTGTGTCTTGTAGATTAAGTATGTAAATGTGATTGTCATGCAAATTTTTATGCAAAAGTTTGCAATAATACATTCTAAATCACTATTTTAACACGTTATGACTGATATTAACTGCAAAACTGTAAATTAGGAATCATTTTTATGCGACAAACGTTGAGAGAACTCGCATGCTGCAGATGGCAGACGTGTGAAACAGGCCCTGTGTGTGTGTGTGTGTGTGTGTGTGTGTGTGTGTGTGTGTGTGTGTGTGTGTGGAAATGCCATCATTCATTTCGGTCACATTTGATTAATTCAAGATCACATCCAGACGTGTCAGTCATTTTTATCAGGATGCCAATAAAATCGATTCATTTAAGTTTTATGGTGTCAGACTGCTGTGTTAGTGCTCTCTTTAAAAGGTTGTTTTTCTATTAAAAAGTCTTGTATGACTTTCTTAATTCAGTACAAATGCAGTTCAATATTCAGTAAATGGTGTTCTTTTGACCTTTTTTCGTCAAAGAATCGTGAAAAAAATAAATGTCACGGTTTCAACAACAACAACAACAACAAAAAGGAGCAGCACAACTTTTTCAACATTGATAATAATCACAAATATTTCTTGAGCAGCAAATCATCATGATTTCTGAAGGATCATGTGACACTGAAGACTGGAGTAATGATGCTGAAAATTCAGCTTTGATCACTGGATATAAATGACAGTTTAATATATATATTCACATAGGAAAAATTATTAGTTTTTACTGTATTTTTAATGAAATAAAAGCAGCTTTGGTGAGCATAATAGACTTCTCCCAAAATCATTAAAAAATCTTATCGACCCCAAACTTTTGAACAGTAGAGTATGCAAATGAGATTATATTCAAAAAGACTATATAACACACAAATTATGATACTTTATGGTGCTACTTTGCTTTTTGTGGAGCTTGACAGCACCTGGTCCCCATTAAATTGTGCTGTACAGTAAATAGCAGTGTGACTATTTGGCTAAACATCTCCTTTTGTTTTCCACAGAAGAGGGAAAGTCATTTGAGTTTGGAACGAAGTGAGGGTGAGTAAATGATGACAGAATGTTTTGGTGGTGAATTGGTTGTGTGTGTGATTGTGTCAGTACTTTCAGTGAGTCACACACCACTTCCGGATGTTTGGCTCAAATTAATGCAGCGAAAAGCATTAAAAGATATGCGACTGTTTCTGTGCTATTATGATTATGAGTTACATACATTACAATTGTTAACCAATGACAGGCCAACAGTTTAGACACAAGCCAATCATAGTTCCTCCACCAGTGTTGGGAAGTCCGCGGTTTTCCAGCGGAATTGGGATATTTTAACATTGTTGCCGCAGGTTGTTTTTCATGTCCGCGGGTTGAAACAACCCCATTAACGTAATATTTAGTCCCTGAAATCCGAATTTTATCAGGAAACCCCCCCAAAAATTATTTTTCCCCTAGCATTTACCTAGCAGGTTTTTTGTTGTGAAAACCTGGCAACCCTGTTCACCACCTCCCCAGCTCCACCTGCCTAGATCTGCAGCAGCAGCTTATCTTACATGCTCATAGGCTAAAGCACCGTGTCTGTGTATCTAGATATAAATCTGCTACTCTGTAGCAACAGTGTAGCAGATTTAGTCCACCAAGACCCATTCAAATTGCCATTTTCAATAACATGCTAAAACTATTCAGACAGTCGTGATTGAACTACACGTCTTTGGAACTCAACTTTTAAGTTAAATAGAGTTATAAAAATGTGATTATGTATGAAAACGCTTAGATATCAGGGAGTGAATTTATTTGATTATTTTCGTTTTCATCCAGTGGTCTACCTAATGACAGTTTGTGTTGATTAGTCGCTTCATTTGCATGCAGCCGGTTTTGGACAGTCACATTAGCCAGATGAGCTTGGTGTGAGTTACAGATGGACCAAGAGATTTACGTTTGCATATGCAAAATCTTCATGAATAAGACCGCGATGATCTGAATTGTCATGAGATTGTGTTGACTAGAGGCCCAGAGGTAGGAAGTGGGCGTGTCCTGTTACTATAAAATACTGTTCCATACTGGCCACACGCTCACAGAAAACGCCCAATCGTGGTTAAGATTGAGTGGCCACGCCCATTTTGACAGGTAACACTGATTGAAATTGAACAGGAGATTGAAAGCTTGTATGTGGTTAAAGTTTACATTAGAAGATGGAGAAAACACAGCATGATGAACTACGCAAAAGAAATTTGTGCAGCGCTTCAATCAAGATTGAGGCGGGGCGGAGTTATGAGGTTTGACTGACAGTTTTAGGAGCCAGGGGAGTTTTTAATAACTTTCATTGGTTAAATACTTGCAAAACCCACAGACAGACATAATGGGGTGACCAATAGTAGCAAATAGGGGTGTAACGGTACATGTATTCGTCCCGAACCCTGCAGTAACGGGATGGTTCATGCAGTGACGCAACGAAAACAGTCAGTCACAGGCGATCCACACTCCAATCCAGAAGGGGGCGTGTGCGCTAATGCAACACTGTTTGCTACCAGTAAAAAGCACTGGAGACGAGATGATTGATCAGTATGTTTACATAAAAATCTCTCGACTAGTGTTTCAACTGCGGAAAAATATCAATAAAACAGCTTGAGAATAATATCTCACGTAGCATTACATTTACCTCAGGCGTTTAGCGACTGAATTTAATAGTTTGTTGTTAACTGTAACCTTTAATATAGTAAAGGCTTCCTATATAGGCGAGTTTACCTCATTAGCTAAGATACATTTTATTGTCCTTAAGAAAAATGTAATTATTATTGAAAAACATTTGTTAAAAAAAAAACAGTTTAATTAAAAATAGCTATTTTATGTTTAGTTTTCTGCCCCCCAACCCCCCGCTGTACCAAACCCGTACTGAACCGTGACTTCAATACTGAGGTACGTATCGAACCGTCATGTTTGTTTACCGTTACACCCCTAGTAGCTAATGATTCATGAAGAAAAAAGTCGAAATATGGAGATATGAACTGATTGGGGAGGATTTCTAAAACATGGTAAGAGTGATTGAGGAAACCTGTTTGAAGACAATCATTTTTGCAATTGTTTGGTGCCACTAATGGTGCTGTAGTTTGTATCAGGGTCCCTCTTTCATGCATCTTTTATATATATATATATGTATACATACATACATATTGATCAATGAATAGATAATTGCATAAATTGAATTTTTAAATTTCAAAATTAATTTATACTTTTTGATTACTTTTTCCTTTTATAGTGTTGCAATATTACATATTACGTATATGTATTCTTATCATGGAAAAAGTTTTATTTTAGGTGTAAAGCAGTATGTTTAATTAAAAAAAACCCAATAACAACACAAGTAAAAATGTGTGTGATGTATATAGATTGTGAGATAACACTGGTACAGAATCATCTGCCAAGTTCTAGAACAGTGTAGCATGTTCTGCGATAGAATAAAGTAATTATGACTTATTCCTCTTCCTGAAACATCCCATAATAACATTACTACAGTAATCCGCTCATTACTCATTCGTTCTGACATCATCACATTCAGCCAATCGAATTAAGCCGCATAATTACAGACATGGCAGATGAGCGGCCGTGTGCGTTTGAGCTGGTGATTAAACGAGGAACGTTGTATTTGTTTTGCGTAATACTGAAATTTATATTTATGAGAAACAACACCAGCGCTCACACGAAACCTTTATTAACCACTGAAGGCTTTATTTTCTGAGTGTACGATATTGCTAAGGTGTTCGGAGTGTCTTTTTTAGCACATTATGCGGTTGCTAGGGTGAATCTAGTTCATCACTAGGTGGTGCAAGTTGTGCACCAAAGTTTAATACTTTAGGCAACCACTAACCCTCAGGTTGAGTATGAGTGTAAAAATGAACATAATCAATGTTAAAAGCTACGGTAAAGACCTGGTAATTTGTTAACGGTAAGTTTGTTTACTCTATGCGGTAAAAACGAATAGATCTTCTGGGACATTAATGTAATTTTACAGTAAAATACTGGTTTAAATATTTTGGAAGTAAAAAACGACAAATCATATATAATTTACAGTGAAAAAACATACATTTACATTCGACACTGTGTGCACCTTAGTTATGTATTTTACGGTAAACTTGCTGGTTGTTTACCCTTTTAATACAGTTTACTAATAACACTTGACTGTACAAATACCACTTAGTCTCTACATATACAAATCCCATTCTGTCACATTTTCCCATGTTGCTTCTCTCCAGAAACTCTTATGGGAATTAACGGAAAGATATTATTATTTTTTTATCCAGCTGAAGCAATAAAACTCTTCGGTCAGAGTGTCAGAATAACAAACACACACACACACACACACACAGCAAACGTTCACATGCTCGAAGCTCCTAATTCTGACTGAACTATTTTCATCCCTGAGAAAGATCAGAGACGTGTTGAACGAGGCGGTTTATCTCCCTCAGGATTATGGCGGAGAAAATAAAATGAATTAGGCTACTGGATTAACGGCTTCCTGTCAGAAACGAGACATCTTCCCTTAGACGCGCGCGCACATAACATAAGTGTCCTCGAGACACCGTCTCTTACAGAACATACACCTCTTTTACTCTCTCTCCCTCTCTTTTTCTATTACTGACTGCTAAAAGGCGAGGGAGACACTGGAGTGTCCATGTCTTCTGAGAGCGTGACAAAGTGTGTGTGTTTGTGATGAAAATACAAACGCCTCAGGAAAAGGTGATGGTGCGACACTGACCTGTAACAAAGCGTCGCACCATTTACTGTACTGAACGCCAAAAACCACTGACCTTTTTCTATCTGTGTAAACTGTGAACGGTGTTAAAGGAAAACTAGCGGTGATTTGTAACCCCCCAAAAAAATGTCTTCGCGCAAAAAAGCCGCCAAAAGAGGAAAGATTTGCACGCTGGAAAAAAAATGATTTTCTTACTCGGTATTTTGTCTTGTTTTCCAGTAAAAATATCTAAAAAATTCTAAAATCAAGATACATTTATTCGAGAAACAAAATGGCTTCTCTCTCTTTTTCTTTTTTTGCCGCGCAGTGAAACAGACCCTTTTCACAGACTGTGATGACGCATTTTAACGGTCATCAATATCGTAAATACTGCAAAGTTTTTTATAATTTCTATTTTTAAAAAAAAAAAAAATATGTACATTTATAACACTGTATTATATTACCTTTTCATTAAATTACAAAAAAAAAAAAAAAAGTTAACTGTGAGGGTGTTTCTATGGAAGCCCGTTCCCACCACTGTTGAGAAAAAAAAATATTCCGTAAGTCATAATAATGAGAAACTTTCTCATAATAATGACTTAGCATCTCATAATAATGATTTAGTATCTCATAATAATGACTTAGTATCTCATAATAATGACTTAGCATCTCATAATAATGACTTAGCATCTCATAATAATGACTTAACATCTTTAACTTAATCAAAAAAAAAATTTTTTTTAATTTTTTTTAGAAACTTTCTCATAATAATGACTTAGTATCTCATAATAATGACTTAACATCTCATAATAATGACTTAGTATCTCATAATAATGACTTAACATCTCATAATAATGACTTAACATCTCATAATAATGACTTAACATCTCATAATAATGACTTAACATCTCATAATAATGACTTAACGTCTTTAACTTAATCAAAAAAAAAAATTTTTTTAATTTTTTTTAGAAACTTTCTCATAATAATGACTTAGTATCTCATAATAATGACTTAGCAACTTAATAAAAAAAATAAAAAAATAAAAAAAGTTTTTTTATTAAGTTAAAGATACTAAGTCATTATTATGAGATGTTAAGTCATTATTATGAGAAAGTTTCTTAAAAAAAATAAAAAAAATTTTTTTGATTAAGTTAAAAATGCTAATTCATTATTTTTATGAGATACTAAGTCATTATTATGAGATGCTAAGTCGTTATTATGAGATACTAAGTCATTATTATGAGAAAAGTTTCTCATTATTATGAGATACTAAGTCATTATTATGAGAAAGTTTCTCATTATTATGACTTACGGAATTTTTTTTTTTTCTCAACAGTGGCGGAAACGGGCTTCCATATGTTTCTAATACAACAGCTATGGGAGTGACGGTAAAAATTACATCTCGGTCTCTCTTCTCTGACCGTCGTTAGCAATCGCTCTCTATTTTCCCCTCTTTTTTTGAAAATTATGAAAACACAATTGTGGAGTTTTTAGCTATTTGTGTAAATGCAAACGAAAATATATTTTAAAAAAGTCGCTCATTCACCGAAAATTAAGCTAGCCAACTAACTGACGTTACAGTAATTCACAAAATCTTAAAAGTCGGTTTTAAGAAAATAAAGATGCATATTTAAATATCAGGACATTTAGTTTATAAAATAAGATAATATACGCTAAAACTATAACATAAATCATGTAAACTCAACTTTCACAGCTAATTAGCAACATTTCTAGCTATTTTCTGACTGACTCCAGTGGTCAACTACTATCAACATGATTATATAATGACCAAATACAACCAGAAACAAATGTTCAGCCTTACTTTAGGTGTGTACAGCCCTAAGAAACACACAAAACAGCCATTTTCCTCAACTCCAGTTATGGGAACGTTGACCTGCACAATATGGCGGTGCCGTTGACGTACGATCCAGAGGCCAATGGGGATTTATCGTGTCCATGCCATAGACCTTATTCATCAGTACTACCTTTGATTTTTAACGGAAATGAAAGCGATGCTATGTGGCGAGGGATACAGCGTTGTACTGTAGTTGGATTTCCTCCGTTTATTATTCTTTTCCGAAATGAATCGCTTTTTTGAGGGCCTAAACATGCTCAAAAACTCACGAAACTTTGCACACGCGTCAGAACTAGTGAAAATTTACATCTGATATAGGTTTCAGAATTGGGTGGGGCAAAATGGCTCGATAGCGCCACCTATACAACTTCAATGGTGTGCGCCTTCGGCTATGTTTGACGTACGTCTACGAAATTCGGTACATACATGTAAGGTCCCAAGACCTACAGAAAAGCCTCTTGGAGCAAAGTCCTAAACGCAACAGGAAGTCAGCCATTTTGAATTTCCCGTGCCCGATTTTTGTGCAGTTTTTGCCATTTTCACACCTCGTACTTTAACGAATTCCTCCAACAGTTCTAATCCGATCATCTTCAAATTTGGTGTGTGTAATCATAAGGCCTTTGCGACGTTAAATTGCGAAGATCTAGAGTTTTCGTCACAGGGCGTGTCCCTCGCGGCCTGACAAAGTTTGATGTTTCGCCATGAAACAGGAAGTTGCTGTAACTCACGCATGCAAAGTCCAATCTACCCCAAACTTCACACACTTGACAAGAGTCCTGCCCTGAACACATCTCCATGACGATATTCAGTAATAGTTCATAGCGCCACCTACTGGACACAGGAAATGACGTTTTTAATAATGTTATGCACTACTAGCAACATACTAAAATATGCATTTGAGTACTAGACATGCTAGAAACATTCTAAGTCATGCTAGCAACACCTAGCTGAGTGCTAAAGTATGCTAATTTCGTCATGAAACAGGAAGTTGCTGTAACTCAAGCACACAATGTTCGATCTGCCCCAAACTTCACATGTGCGATTAGAGTCCTGGACTGAAGACATCTAGATGCCAATATTCAATTAATCATAGCGCCACCTCCTGGCAACAGGAAATGGCATGGTTTACACTCCCAAAATCACATTTCAATATGCCACAAATTACCAAACACACTAGAAACACGTTAAAGCACGGCTAAGTGCTAATGTATGCATTTAATGATACAAAACAAAAAGTTGTTGTAACTCAGGCATTCCAGTGTCCGGTCTGCTACAAACTTCACATGTTTGATAATAGTCCTGTCCTGAACACATCCGAACAGCAATATTAAGATACGGTCAAAGCGCCACCTGTCGGCAGCAGGAAGTGTAGCACTTTGAAATGATTTTGCCATCGTTCTCCTGTATTTACTCTCTTGCTTGCGCTTCACCCACTGTTCGCCATTTTCCTAAGGCCTACGGGTGGCGGTGAGCCCGGGTGCGAGGGCCCTTTCATCGCTGCTTGCAGCTTTAATTTTAAATTGTTTTTCTGACAAAAAATATAAGTTTCGGTAGACAAAAAAAACAAAGAATAACATGAGCTGTGGAAAATTATGAGTAATCTGGGAGCTTTTATACAGCGGAAGTCATTGAAAACAAGTCTTTCCCTCACAGCCTCGCTTTCATACCTGTCGCAGCGCTGCTCTGAATAAGGTCTGTGGACACTAGATCTGCTCATGCCATGATTACTTAATCATTAATTATCTTCTGTGCTCTTTGGGAGTCCTTTTATTAGAGACGGTGTGCTGCTGTTGATCTGCGCACCATCCTTTGAGAAACACACTGTACTTGAGGGAAAACACTCGTCTAATTATTCTTTTAATGACGAGGTAATACACATAAACACACATCATTACCTGTTTTGGACACTTCTTCAATCAACTCGGCTTCGATATTTTTCCAAGACTGCATTTATTTGATTAAAAAATACAGTAAAAACGGCAATACCGCAATTACAGCTGTTTTCTTTTTGAATATATTTTAAAATATAATTGTTTTAAGTGATCAAAGCTGAATTTCCAGCATCGTTCCTCCAGTCTTCAGAGTCACATGATCCTTCAGAAATCATATGATGCTCGAGAAACATTTATGATTATTATCAATGAATATTTTTAGTATTCTTTGATGAGTAGAAAGTTTAAAGCAGATTTATTTACAATCAAAATATTAATATACACACACACACAAAATAGAACTCAAATGCAAAGATTTTATTCTTTCTCGGCCTGAAATGTTTTCATTCTTCAAGTGTGGAGATATGGGACAAACTGCTTTAACCTACAATATTCTTTGTTACCATGGTGGCGTTCTTCATCGCTACGGTTACGCTGCACATTGTGGGATTTACTCTGCAGGGAGGTGACACACTGGTTTCATTGTGATGCTTCAAAAAAGCTCTACTGTCACTATGGCAACAGGGATCCTGTTCGCAAACAGGTAAAACACACACACACACACACACACACACAATAACCAGCACCGAGAGACAGATCCAGTCTGGGATGTTATTTTTAGTGTTCACGCACACACACATAATGATGAGTCAGAGTCTTTACATGTAATGATGTCATCACCAGTCCTGCGTTGTTGTGATGTCACTCTAATCTTCCGTCGGCTCTTTTATTGGTCGCGTTGCACCACATCAGAGATTTGCATGCGGGGTCTCCCACTGAACTCTGGGAAATCCTTTCTGACCCCTGTCATGTGATGAGAGAGGGAAAACAGAAACGTTGAAAATGCTAAATTGCACTGTAGAATTGTAGAAAAGGAACGCGAGATCAAAGCTGCCACCACGTTGTCAAATCTCAGAGTAGAATAGAATGGAATAAAATAGAATAGAATAGAATAGAAGCTTGTAATGGCACTCATCTAAGCCGGTGTATGGCAAGCCATTTTGACTTTTATTCATTCTCAGGATATGAATTCTTGATATCAACAATCAATTTTCACTAGTTAAAATGTTCATTCCTGATATCAGGAATTAGATTTCCACTAGTAACAACGTTAATTCTTGATATCAATAATTAAATTCTAGATATCAAGAATTACATTTCTACTAGTAAAAACTATAATTCTTGATTTCTATAATTGTATTTTTACTATTGAAATCTCACCATAGGCTGCCATTCAAATTCAATTGTTGATATCAAGAATTAATTTCTTACTAGTTGAAATTCCAGTTTCACATATCAGGAATACAATTCTTACTAGTAAAAATCATCATTTTTGATATCAATAATTACATTGTTACTAGTGCAAATGCAAATGTCTGATATCAAGAATTCAATTGTCACTAGTTGAAATGTCTATTCTTGACATCAAAAATTGAATTGCTACAAGTAAAAATGTTCGTTTCTGATATCTGAAAATGAATTCCTGATATCTAAAACGGCTTTCTTACTAGTAACAACCACATTCATGATATCAGAAATGAACATTTTTACTAGATATTCAATTGTTGATATCAAGAATAGACATTTGTATGGCAAGCCGTATTGACTTTTATTCATTCTCAGGATATGAACTTTCACTAGTAAAAACTATCATTCTTGATATCAACAATTCAATTTCCACTAGTAAAAACTATCATTCTTGATATCAGGAATTGTATTTTTACAAGTGAAATCTCGCCATAGGCTGCCATTCAAATTTAATTGTTGATGTCAAGAATTGATTTCTTACTAATTGAAATTCCAGTTTCACATATCAGGAATACAATTCTTACTAGTAAAAATGCAAATTTCTGATATCAAGAATTACATTGTTACTAGTGCAAATGTCTATTCTTGATATCAACAATTGAATATCTACTAGTAAAAATATTCATTTCTGATATCATGAATGTGGTTGTTACTAGTAAGAAAGTCGTTTTAGATATCAGAAATTATCTTGATATCAGGAATTCATTTTCAGATATCAGAAATGAACATTTTTACTTGTAGCAATTCAATTGTTGATATCAAGAATAGACATTTGCACTAGTAACAATGTAATTCTTGATATCAGAAATTTGCATTTTTACTAGTAAGAATTGTATTCCTGATATCAAGAATGAACATTTTAACTAGTGAACATGTAATTGTTGATAACACAAGTTCATCTCCTGAAAATGAATAAAAGTCAAAAGGGCTTGCCATACCGGTGGATATTGTTAGCTAAAAGTGAATTAATAGTGAATTTTTAGATGTTAAAACGGACTGCTTTATCTCACATGACCTGCACTGTTTGGCCCTAAACAGCTGCACAGCTGGAGCAGAAGTGTGTGAATTGGGACGTGGCTCCTGACTGCGATCCGTCTCTGATGGGATGTTTCAGAAACATCATAATCCAGATGCTAATGTCCTGATAGCGGTCGCTCTCTCTCTCTCTCTCTCTCTCTCTCTCTCTCTCTCTCTGCTCAGACAGTGATGTTGATTAGATTAACTCAGATGACTGCTTGTATCACACGTGTTCTTGTTGCCATGGCAAAGTTGGCTGTGCTGGGATGGTTACCATGGTAACGGGGGAGAGAGTGTGTCATAGAGCAGGATGGGTGAGAAAATCAGCTCACACACACCAGATTGCTGAAACACAATATTTTATGCTAAGGAATTCAGCTTTCCAGGCCTATCTGTCTGTCTGTCAGTCTATGTATTAGGGCTGGGACAAAATATCGATAGGGCAATATATCGTTGTCCGTCTCCATGTGATGCGAGAATCGATAGTCTGCCCTGAATTATAGATATTTTAGTTAAAAAAAATAAATAAAGTGCTTTAATCAGTTTTCCCTGCTCCCAGTGTCGGTACTTCATCTCTCCTTGAGGTGGCGCTCAACACACGAAAGAGGGAAACGTGAACATTTAACTTGGTCTATCTATCTATCTGTCTATCTGTCTATCTATCTATCTATCTATCTATCTATCAGTTGTTTTATCTATCTATCCATCTATCTATCTATCTATCTATCAGTTGTTTTATCTATCTATCTATCTATCTATCCATGTCTATCTATCTATCTATGTCTCTATCCATCCATCCATCCATCCATCCATCCATCCATCCATCCATCCATCTATCTATCTATCAGTTGTTTTATCTATCTATCTATCTATCTATCTATCTATCTATCTATCTATCTATCTATCTATCTATCTATCCATCTATCTATGTCTGTATCGATCTATCTATCTATCTATCTATCTGTCTGTCTGTCTGTCTGTCTATCTATCCATCTATCTATCTGTCTGTCTCTATCCATCTATCTATCTATCTATCTATCTATCTATGTCTGTATCTATCTATCTATCTATCCATCTATCTATCTATGTCTGTATCTATCTATCTATCTATCTATCTATCCATCTATGTCTGTATCTATCTATCTATCTATCTATCTATCTATCTATCCATCCATCTATGTCTGTATCTATCTATCTATCTATCTATCTATCTGTCTGTCTGTCTGTCTGTCTATCTATCTATCTATCTATCTATGTCTGTATCTATCTATCTATCTATCTATCTATCTATCTATCTATCTGTCTGTCTGTCTGTCTATCTATCTATCTATCTATCTATCTATCTATGTCTGTATCTATCTATCTATCTATCTATCTATCTATCTATCTATCTTTCTGTCTGTAATTCTATCTATCCTTCTATCACTCTATCTAATGATTATATTTGCTCTTCTTTCTGAACCATCTGTGCTGTAACTGTTCTGCAGTTTCATAGGGTTGTGTGTTTCTGCAAGGCATCTGCGGCCACCGCAAGTCTGAACTCCATTTTGGCTCCCGCAGGGCCTCCATCACTACTGTAGGAGAAAATCACAGTCATAGTGATTAACACAGTAAATCAGGAAGCTGGCGGATGGGCAGAAGTCATCCGGGAGAAGAGTTTGGACAGTGACCCAGTTAAGAGAGAGAGAGAGAGAGAGTGTGTGTGTGTGTGTGTGTGTGTGTGTGTGTGAAGTCATGGCAGAGCACCTGAATCCACAACGACAGAAACCAAACAAAAATCCAGCATTCGTTGAGAAACACGTTCATCGTTAAGCGAGCACATAAATCTCAGACTGTAGTTGCTCTTTGTCTTGTGACCTTCTGAAGAGAACAAACCCCGCTTCAGAGTTTCGTTCTCATGGGACAGTGATACTGTTGATTAAACCTTTAACCTTTGGAAATACTTTCCATCAGACAGACAGAAAACAGACACACACTAATGCATCTCACTCATTCAATGCTGTTTTACTCAAGACTCTGTGATAAATCTTTAACAGAAATACTCCGAGGAGGAGAGCTGCTCTCTTTAATGCAGCTCTCGCTCGCTCTCCCGTTTTATGAGCGTGTGATTTAGGAAGCGTTTGGCTGAAGCTCTAGATTTCAGGAGAATAAAGAAGCCCAATGCATACAAACACACATATGCATGTTTCAGCGTTGTATTGGACTCTATTACTCTGTATTTTACTATTAAACAGGCATCAAAATCTGATTGGATGTGCAATGTTTGGAGTTACATATTTTTTTTTTCATTTTTCATCATTTAGCAGACGCTTTTATCCAAAGCGACTTACAAGGGGAGCAATTAGGGGTTAGATGTCTTGCTCAAGGACACTTTAGTCATGGTATCGAAGGTGGAGAGAGTGCTGTTTATTCACAATCCCCACTTTCAATTCCTGCCGGAGTGGGAATCGAACCTGCAACCTTCAGATTACAAGCCCGACTCCCTCACCACTAGGCCACGACTACCCTATCATACTGTATATATGCATATACATGCACATTATTGAGTTCTAGCTTACAGTCAAACAATATTACTATCTGACAACACCTCAGCAACTATTAATTAAAAATACTATTATTGTAATAATTGACAGAACATTAATCATCTCCAATATGCTTCAAGTCAAGCCTAAAAACACAGATAACTGTGGTAAAATCAGCGGTAATATGGTAATATTCCTTGGCTTATATACATCTTACTTTTTTATGAAATATACTGTGTATATATATATATATATATATATGTGTGTGTGTGTATATATGTATATATGCGTATGTCTATATGTATGTATATACGTATATATATATATATATATTTGAATATATATACATGTATGTATAGACACACATGTATATAAATGTATCTGTATATATATATATGTGTGTGTGTGTATATATGTATATATGCGTATGTCTATATGTATATATACGTATATATATATATACATATATATTTGAATATATATACATGTATACAGATATATATGTATTTATGTATATAAATGTATGTGTACATATATATATGTGTATGTCTATATGTACGTATATACGTATATATATATATTTGAATATATATACATGTATGTATAGACACACATGTATATAAATGTATGTGTATATATATATATATATATATATATATATATAAATAAATTAGACAGCTATATATTCAAATTTTCATTTGAAATGCACATCACTCTGAAACAGTCTCTCTATCTTTCCTACTTTGGACAAAATGTAATTACATCTGCGTTCAGAGTTTAATCTAAATCGGATCCCATTTGTTTTTTCCATTAGTTCATCCTTGACCGTTCTGCTTTGCTGTAATTGACTTTGCTGTTTTAAACTCTACTGCATGAGTTTGGACAGGCTCAGTAGCTCATGATCTGAGTGGCTGCAGCTCCTGCCAATCAGCACGAGGGGCGGGGCTTAACGGCTCAAACGAAACGCAGTCCTGCAGTTTACACGAGCAAAAACAGCAGGAGCGGAAATGCATACCTGCGCCCGAACAGCCGCGATTTGTTAAAAGCAGGACCCTCCAAACACAGTCCTAATGGCCTGCTGAACGTCTGCGGATAAAAATAGACGGTGGCAGATGGAGGGGAAGAGAAAGAGAGAGACTTTGAGAGGTGTATATAAAGTCATCTCTTACATAAATGGGTCAATCCTACTATGCAGTACATTTTCATGTTCCCCTCAGATACGTCACATACTGTATATCTCATTAACTAACTAAAGCCAGTTCCTTGATGACATTATTCTACAGGAAATGTCGTCACTTTGGAGGGAAAACCACAGCAAAAGATGGTTAAAATATGAAAACAAACATCGTAAGTCTGTTCAAAAGATCTTACAGAACAGGAATGACCCCAAAAGAAGAAAAAATATATAAACATGTAGTTTATTTACATAAATTTGCATTCATCATGGGTCACTGCTGTTCACTTTGCCTTGAAGGTGCTTCCTTTTTGCTCTGAAATTGCTCGCAGTAGGCGGGGTCTTCCTCTGTTAGGGGCGTGGCTCTAGACACCAGATCACTGAAATTCAATAGAGTGAACAAAAGGGGCGGGGCTTCACAAAAAGTTCCACCATCCTCCTATAAAACAGAGAAGTATGATGTCATGAACTGTGTTGTCCTCTAAAATGGTATAATATGTTTAAACTCACTTTAGACAGGCCGATATCTGGTTTTCCCAGCGCCACAGCGACGTGATGATCCTTGTCCAGTAAGCTTTCCTGAAAAACAGGAAAAAGCCCATTTTGAGTAAATGCTCTGTTAAAGAAGTGCTCAGTTAATTTCAGCATTTTTGTATATGCTTTTTTGCATTAAAATGTATTACATATAGGGCTAGGCAAGACGTATATGTGAGATTTTTTTTTAATTAATTTTATTCAGCCAGGATGCATTCAATTGATCAAAAGTGACATTTATAATGTTACAAAAGATTCTATTTCAAATAAATGCTGTTCTTTTAGAACTTTCGTTTAAATAAAATGTAACAGTTTCTATAAATATGAAGCTGTTTTCAACATTGATAATAATCATAAATGTTTCTTGAGCAGCAAATCATCATATCAGAATGATTTCTGAAGGATCATGTGACACTGAAGACTGGAGTAAATTCAGCTTTGATCACAGGAAATAAATTATATTTTAACATATATTCACATAGAAAACAGCTGTTTTAAATTGTAAAAATATTCTTAATTTTTACTGTATTTTTGACCAAATAAATGCAGCTTTGGGGAGCAGAAGAGAATTCTTTCAAAAATATATTTTAAAAAAATCCAAACTTTTGATCTGTAGTGTGTATATATACAGTAAAGCCCAGAGGAATGAAGTATGTGAGCTCTATCTAGGAAGCGAGACGGCGCCTATGATCTGTGTCACGTTCACACGCTCTGACAGATGCAGAGAGATGAACCAGCGCTGCAGGGCTGAGAAACACACACTCTAGATCACTAGTTTCACTCCCAAAACTGCAGTGCACACATAATAATCTCAGTCTCATGGACTGAGCCTGTATATTGCTTTAAATGAAATGTTTTTTTTATTTTGTGAACACACACCTCAAATATCCAGTCCTCTTCTTCATTATCCAGGTGCATTCGTGTCTGGCGGTACACTTGCCCCTCTCGCATCTGATTGGGCGAGATGTGAAACTCCACCCTCTGCAGGTCGAAGCCCAGCCCTGTGCCGATCGCTTTGATGAAGCTCTCCTTCAACGTCTCGACAGACACAGAAACAGCCAATCAGAGGTAATCAGGCATCAGGATATGTTCAGAATGGAATACTTTACGGTACCTATATTAAGTAAAACCAGTATGTAGTATGTAGGGGAAAACATTGTATAAATATAATATATAATATGTAAAAATTACTATTAATTAATGTATATATATATATATATATATATATATAAAATACAAAATAATTCTAAAAATTTCTAAATTTTATTTTAAAAATAATTAAAATATAAAAATAAAAAAATGAAATGTGTAAAAAAAACATACAATATAAAAGTCTAAATATTACTAGTAATTAATATAATAATGTAAAATCCTT